>JADBJO010002741.1:167500-170000 GCA_016801955.1 Conus betulinus
ATCTCAATTCGTCATCTTTTATTTGAATGCCCTATACTAACCCCAGCTTATAAGGAGAAGAATATTTTCATAAATAATTCTGACAATGTTGATAGTGTGGTAATAAACCCTGGCTTTTGGATATTGCTTTGGTTATTGCTCAGTCCCCAGTTGCAAAACTATTGTGAAAAAAGACATTTGAGATATGTGTGTGTTAATAGTTTTTTTTTTTTTTTTTTTTTTTGGGGGGGGGGGGGGGGGGGGGGGGGGGGGTGGGTTGGGAGGAGGTGCTAATAGTACAATGGAATGTATATTGCAGTTTAAAGGTCTAAGATCATCTTGTGATGAAAAGACGTTACTCTTCATTCGTTCACTTTCGCTGTGGCTCCTAGTAGTCGTAGATGTATTGCTTTCACGTTGCGAATGAAAAAGTTCTAAGGAAAAAAAAAAAAAAACAAAAAAACTCCAGGACAACCCAATCACACGGTCGCGTCTTACGTGTTCCTCCGACATCCGGGGACTCTTTCTGTCCATTTCAGTGGCGCCGCCTGGTAGTCTGTGCCAAGTTATTACCCCTCCCTGAGGTCAGCGTGCTGGCAGAATTGGAGCAGCGTGAGTAGTCTCCCGTGTCTGAACAAATTGGGTACTGTGTGTTTGAGATAAAACTGAAAGTTGGTTTATGTTGAAAACACGATGGGATGGGTAAAGGGGGTCAGCGTATGATGGAAAGACACTGTCAGCGAATTGAAGCTGGTTGGGAGAGAGTGGCTTTGAGAGATATGGAGAGAGAGAGAGAGAGAGAGAGAGAGAGAGAGGAGAGAGAGAGAGAGAGAGAGAGAGAGAGAGAGAGAGAGCTTTTAAAATGAAGTAGATTTTCATTTGTTCATCTGTTCACTTTATCTGTTTATTTCTTTTCTTACTCATTTAAGTATTGACTTATTTATTTATTTATTTATTTATTTATTTATTTATTTATGCATTTGTTTATTTTTGGGTGAGGCGGGGGGTCTTTTCGATTTTGTTTTACTTTACTCTTCATTTCTAGCATCAGTAATTGTAGTACAATACTCTGTTCCCGTTCTGTGACTGAGGACATTTAAAAGAAAGTCCTGCAATATCACCTGCCGTAAGAATCATGTTCAGAGCCAAAAGGTACTTTGTAACTTCTCATCCAACACACAATCGTTTTTTCACTCATGCTCATCCTCTGTTAACATTAGAGAAATCATATTCCTTGTTTCGCTCCTCTCCATCCTCTGTTAAATCAGGGGACTCGCATTTCTGGTTTTACTCCTGTCCATTCTCTGTTAAAATCAGGGGACTCACATTTCTGGTTTTACTCCTGTCCATTCTCTGTTAAAATCAGGGGACTCACATTTCTGGTTTTACTCCTGTCCATTCTCTGTTAAAATCAGGGGACTCACATTTCTGGTTTTTACTCCTGTCCATTCTCTGTTAAATTCAGGGGACTCACATTTCTGGTTTTACTCCTGTCCATTCTCTGTTAAAATCAGGGGACTCACATTCCTTCCTGTCCATCCTCTGTTAAAATCAGAGGACTCACATTCCTTTTTTTCACACATGTCCATTCTCTGTTAAAATCAGGGGACTCACATTCCCTCCTGTCCATCCTCTGTTAAAATCAGAAGACTCACATTCCCTCCTGTCCATCCTCTGTTAAAATCAGAGGACTCACATTTCCCTCCCGTCCATCCTCTGTTAAAATCAGAGGACTCACATTCCCTCCTGCCCATCCTCTGTTAAAATCAGAGGACTCACATTCTCTCCTGTCCATCCTCTGTTAAAATCAGGGGACTCACATTCCCTCCTGTCCATCCTCTGTTGTTAAAATCAGATGACTCACATTCCCTCCTGTCCATCCTCTGTTAAAATCAGGGGACTCACATTCCCTCCTGTCCATCCTCTGTTAAAATCAGATGACTCACCACATTCCCTCCTGTCCATCCTTTGTTAAAATCAGGAGACTCACATTCCCTTCTGTCCATCCTCTGGTTAAAATCAGAAGACTCACATTCCCTCCCGTCCATCCTCTGGTTAATATCAGGAGACTCACATTCCCATCTGTCAATCCTCTGTTAAAATCAGGGGACTCACATTCCCATCTGTCAATCCTCTGTTAAAATCAGGGGACTCACATTCCCTCCTGTCCATCCTCTGTTAAAATCAGAAGACTCACCACATTCCCTCCTGTCCATCCTCTGTTAAAATCAGGAGACTCACATTCCCTCCTGTCCATTCTCTGTTAAAATCAGAAGACTCACATTCCCTCCTGTCCATTCTCTGTTAAAATCAGGAGACTCACATTCCCTCCTGTCCATTCTCTGTTAAAATCAGAGACTCACATTCCCACCTGTCCATCCTCTGTTAAAATCAGGAGACTCACATTCCCTCCTGTCCATTCTCTCTGTTAAAATCAGAGGACTCACATTCCCTCCTGTCCATCCTCTGTTAAAAAAATCAGGGGACTCACATTCCCTCCTGTCCATCCTCTGTTAAAATC
>JADBJO010002741.1:175000-182500 GCA_016801955.1 Conus betulinus
CGTTTCATGAAGACTAGTTTTTGAACTGCGCTCGTGTCGCTGTCATATGTCAAAGTGTCTCCAAAATCCTATAGCAGCGTTTGAGACAGTCGATGGTAGGGGCTCACTTTTTTAGGATGGAGTTCATTGATGGACTTCTGGTTTACCGCCACACACACACACACACACACACACACACACACACACACACACACACACACACACACACACACACACACACACGCGCGCGCGCGCGCGCGCGCGCGCGCGCAAGCAGACACTTGCTAATCAAGAAACGCTATCTGATTTCCACAACCGTTCTTACACTTCCCATTTACCCCCCCCCCCCCCCACCCCACCCCCACCTTTTTTTCTGACCCCTTCCCTCCTTCACCTCCCAATGCATCAGCTATCCCTATCTTACCAAGCTATTGCACACACAGCATCACTACCGAGCACAAGACACTTCATGCTTGAAATACACAGAAAACACATCACTTTCGACGACAAAATCAATGTACCACAGTAGGTTTGGAAACGATGGTTGAAAACAGGATCTGCAAGAATCGCGCGCCATATAGTCTTCTTTCCGCTGGGAAAAGGAATCACTTTATGTCAACGTGGTTTTCCTCCATCCCGACTACTGTACTGTTACGAAACAGTTACAAGACAAGAAAATGTCCATAACTCTAACTGTCATAGCTCCACAGCAGTTGGCGAGAGAAATGCTGTCATGTAGACAAACGTTGACGGGTGTTAATTATGTAGTCTGACAAGCCAATAATCCCGCGGCTTAAGTTGGACAATAGAAAATGATAGAAGCACTTGGATTATCTGACGTTTGGAGCAAACAGCCATCCTGAACTTAAACGTTATCCACAGAGAAAGCCAAGAGCTTCATCGCCAGAAGAGACCTCGAGAGAGAAAACCCCTCTCCCAAGGTTAAACGGATCGTGGATCCTCAAGCGGGAGCTGGTGGAAGATTTCACCAACCGTTTGAACAGTCAACACCCTGCTATCAAATTCACTCATGAGACTACAGTTCGAAAGCCACCAGCCACTGAAAAACACAAACTCGGAGTGATACGCACCCTCACCCATCGGGCCAACACCATCTGCTTTACTCAGGATGCCAAAGACCAGGAAATGGAACACCTCAAACTGGTTCTCACCATATCAGGCTATGAGAAGTGGGCGTGCAACATCCCGGCTAGCAAGAAGATCACACCACACCCAAGCACCAAACAAGACCAAACCAGGCATAAAGGACATGTCACCATCCTCTATGTCCGCAGTGTGACTGAAGCCTGAGCAGGAAGATCAGGAAAACCGGCGTCTCCGTACATCCCAAACCTATCAACACCATCCGCAGCCAGCTGGTCGCCCCCAAGGACAAAACTGACAAACTGGACAAGTCTGGAGTGATCTACCAAATAGACTGTCGTGACTGTGAAGAGAACTATGTCGGGGGGGAAACTGAGAGAAACCTTCGAAAATGCTAGACAGAACACAAAAGGGAACCATCACCAGTAGGCGCCCACCTACACACCCAGCAACATCGGTTCGATCATGAAAACATCAACGTTCTCGACCGTGACAATAGATGGTTTCAGCGTGGGGTGAAGGAGGCTATACATATTGCCGCCAACAACCCCACACTCAGCCGGGACCGGGGCAGACACACCTTGCCATCGGTGTACAACACCCTCATTGTTCAGTCACTGACCATCGACCCGTGTTCGACCACTGAACGCCACTTCATCCAGTAGCCACACCACCGCTGAAGAAGACAGACGGAGGTCTGTTGAAAGCTCCAAGGAAGTGCTATTCCTAGATTCCTTCTGCCCTCAGGTTTCCAGCAATTCAGTTTAGCCTTTTTCTTGAGGGGGGGGGGGGGGGGGGGGGGGGGGGGGGGGGGGGGGGGGGGGGGAGCAGAGGGGACATCTTGTCGACAGATGTACAAATTCAACAACACACACAGGTGAGAATATAGCCGTCATTGGGAAAGATGACAAAGAAGAGTAGGTGTCTTGTCCTGTCAGACGGTCTGTCTGTTATATCATAAAAGTACTGACATCCTTTCACAATATCGCGCAGGACACACCACTTACGAAAATGAAGTGTGTCATTTAAAAAAAAAAAAAAAAAAAAAAAGATGAACGTTTGCCAGAAATAGATACACCATTGTGAAACATACAGCTGATCCAATGTTACAAATGAAAATAAATAAACATAAAATCGATCCATTAGAAACAGGTGAAGTTTCCTAGGTTTCCGATTAATGAACAGAACCTACGTACAAAAACAAGCAAACGAAAAACTTCTTGTCTATAGCCACTATAGCTGAGTAAGGAAACGAAAGATCGTGAAAACAAGTTGTTGGTACCGGACCATTGATAGCGTGATAGAAGATAGCTGAAAAAACTGTCAAAGTGAGCTCGTCAGGAGTAACCATAACACAGGAGATCTTAACGGGGGCAGAATCAGAATATCAGTAATAACAGGATAGCTACAATTGCCACAGAACGTTAGTGTTCACTGAGATTCTGGATGTTATAACTATCACAGCACATCGGTAATAACTGTCACACTGGATACGTTCAACTCTCTCAGAACACACGCAGTAACTGAGATACTGGTAGTTTCAACTGCCCCGGATGATCAGTGTAACTCTGACGCTGGATAGGTACAACTACTACAGAAGATCGCTAATGACCATCATTCAGTATAGCCGCAACTCTCACACAATAGCAGTAGTAACTGTGATACTGGATAGCTACATAAGTAATAACTGTGATTTTGAATAGCTACAACTCCCACAGAACAACCAGTAGTAAATTGTAGTACTGAATAGCTACACATGTCACAGAACATTAGTAATAACTTTGGATATTGGATAGCCACAAATCTCACCGAACATAATTATTGAAAATACTGTGATGCAGTACAGGTACAACTCTCACACACCATCAGTCATTACGGTGATGATAGATAGCCACTACTCTCACAGTCCACAAGCAGTAACTAAGATTCTGTATAGCTCAAACTGTCACGGAACATCAGTAATAATCGTGAAAGAGCAAAACCAACACGATTATAGTCAGAATCGACATGATGAAAATATACAGGATCAGGAACAGATAATCGAACATGGCCGCCACTTCCTGCCACGTCGGCAATTCTTCTGTCTTTCTCTTTTCCTCTGCATGGTATTTCGCAGAATCCTTACGTTTACTGTGATCAGATTTCTGCGTTTCTTTGCCTGCATCTTTAGCAGACACCAGTTTATCCTGGTTCGGTTTCACAAAAGCCAGTTCCGACTGCACGTGCACCACGTTGGACCGTCTTCGCTTGCAACACGTCCACTTGTTCAATGGAATGAGAACACGTGTGACGAAGACTCGCATGGGGGCTGACACTGGGTATGTGGATGGACGGAAATGAACGTGGACTATCCAGCACGTTAGCATGGTGGCCAGAATTCCCAGGCAGAGGACGCAGGCCAGGTACACCTCTGTAACGGTACACGAACACATCAACAAATGCAAACATCATAACAATGGTACAATGGCGTACTGGGTTAGCGTCGCAAGATCCGACCCTGGAGAGGTCGTCGATTTGAATCCTTTAAGAGGCATCTGTGTAGAATACGTCTACGAGCATGCGAGGGAAGAAGAAAATGGGAACAAAAAAAGCAGGAAAATAGTTTATAAAAATCCTCCGCTAGTAGCATATAGGGGACCATTGTAAACCATCGAAAAGACAGAACTACTAATATCACCTTCTTCAAGCCTTTCGTTCGCAGATTCGGACTCGACAGGGAGACACGGCTGGTTGTATAGATACACCTGTTACATGCACCCCGTACTAGAAGATTGATGCCTCTTACAGGATTCGCGTCTACGAATTTCCAGGTCGTACCTTGTAACGCTAACCAATACACCATATATATGTGTCGCTAAATGGACTTCTGGTTTACTACTACTACTACTACTACACACGCGCGCGCGCGCGCGCTCGCTCGCACGAACACACACACACACACACACACACACACACACGCGCGCGCGCGCGCGCGCGCGCGCGTACGCACACGCACACTCGCATATAAACACACATATACACACACACACATACACATACACATATACTGACACACAAACATATTAGCCTATATATATATATATATATATATAGAGATATAGAGAGAGAGAGAGAGAGAGAGAGAGAGAGAGAGAGAGAGAGAGAGAGAGAGAGAGAGAGAGAGAGAGAGAGAACGTGAAGAAATGAATGAATGAATGAATGATTTATTAAAGTAAGCTTGCAAAGCCCATTGTCAAGATATTTGAAACTATCACGATTTCCGTCGTAAAGACTTTTGGTGTCGCCAAAAGCACACGTCCACGTGTCTTCCGGCAGTATAGTGAATGATATCCACCTCTCTGCTCATTTCCTGCAGATACGCCGCTACGTCACCGATTGAAACGTTGTCAGAATGAACATCGTGCGGTGGACTGATCTGAGAAATGTCTTCTGGCCCGTCCTGTGTGTTCTACACCATGATCGTCCTCAGTTGCCAACTCTTCTTCGCTTTTCGTGGCAGTAACTGCTGGCCTGTGTCATGTACACAGATCATGTCATGGAACTGGTCACCACAGTCTTCATTACCACTTGGCTCGACCCCACGCAATATCCAACATGAAGTCTTCATCGTGGGCGATTGTCCCAGCTTGTTTGTCACACCGTCCCATGTTGATTTCTTTTTTTTTTTTTTTTTTAAATTTTGAGTGTCACTGTGCCGTGTCTCATGCAGTCTGTGGTAGGGATGGAAGAGAATTTGTTTCACACACACGCACGCACACGCACACGCACGCACGCACACACACACACACACACACACACACACACACACACAAATGTCACCACAAACAGTACAGCTGTGGCCGGGTCTATCAACAGTGTAATATAGGCTAGCTGGCGTCGGCAAAAAAGCAAATCAGACAGAGAAAAACCTTCACTTGCATTTTTTCTGCTGATTATTTCTGTGTACCTCAGTCCTGCACCTGTCCCTGTTCACCTGTGACGGGCATCTCCGTCGATAAACGGCACGATGGCCTGAGATTGGCGTTTGCAGGGGGGGGGGGGGGGGGGGGGGGGGCTGGTCGGTATTTGCAGTCAAGCGTAGATTCAGAACTGTTGTTTTCTTCTACCCTCGATTTTAAACAACGGCTGTGCTATCTCTCGTAACGCAGCTCTGAGCATCGCCTCTGAAGCAGATGGAAGACCTTCAGCCGGGATAGTGGGCAATGCAGGTAGAAATTCACCAGAGCAGATAGAACAACGTCTTGCTGGTGGCCAGTCAAGGGAAACCACCCCGATATAGACGAGAGAGAGAGAGAGAGAGAGAGAGAGAGAGAGAGAGAGAGAGAGGAGAGAGAGAGAGAGAGAGAGACAGACAGACAGACAGACAGACAAACACATAGATGGATAGACGCCAAGAATGGGCAGATCCGGAATATGCATCGTGGGAGTAATTCTGCAAGAGGGAATGCAAGATAGGACAGGAAAAAAACGAAATCAAGTTCTCGAAGAATTAAACCTTTACTTAACAGTCAGGTGCTCCAACAGTAAACCAATCGACTTTACTAATGAAATAATGAAAGTACCAAGATCCAGTTCCTGCAAACACAAACGGTGATGCATGTATACAAACACGAAGAAAACTTGACAGGTACTATAGAGAGAAGGTTGGTGTGGTAGCTAAACGCCTCTCTCTTACCTGCAAAGCCTCCCCCCCCCAACGCCCCCAAAGTCCCCTCCCCCTTCTTCTGGTATCCCCGTCCCCATCCCCTTCCACTTCCACCATTCCCCAGCCCCTCCTCCCTAGTCTCATCTCGTCTGCTTCATCGCCCCCAGCGTTCACTCTCATCATTCGTATCTCTCCAGTGACCAGAGTTCATCTTCCTTCGATCAAGCAAGAGTCTTCTCTACACTTATCTCAACAGAGTTCACCTTTCCATTATGACACAAACTTCACACTCCCCCACTCCCTCTTCCCATCACCACTAAGAACACAACCCTTACCTAACATTAAAAAGACTGTGTTCCCCCCCCCCCCCCCCATCAATCCTCTCACTCCTACCCCCATCATTTAATAGCGTTCACATTTCCAGTCATTAAACAGAATGCACTTTTTCCTTTCAATGAACTAACTGGCTATACACTGAATAATCTGACTCCCTCCTACCTCTCTGACCTCCTCCATCTCTGTGTTCCGTCTCGCAACTTACGCTCATCCACCGATTCTCGTCTGCTTCGGCTTCCCTCTGCTCGCCTGAAAACTTCAGGCCAACGATCTTTCTCTTACCTGGCACCTGCTCTGTGGAATGGTCTGCCTTCTTCGCTGTGTAACACGGACTCTTTAAAGACTTTTGAAACCTCCCTAAAGACACCTCCCTCCCGCCCCCGCCCCCCGTCCCCCGCCCGGACTGATTAACGATATCCACTTATCTCTGTGCGCGAGTCTGCTTGTTTTGACGCACTCGTGTGTCTGTGCGTGCGTGTGTGTGTGTGTGTGTGTGTGTGTGTGTGTGTGTGTGTTTTTTTTTTGTGTGCGTGTGTGTGTGTGTGTGTGTGTGTGTGTGTGTGTGTGTGTGTGTGTGTGTGTGTGTGTGTGTGTGTGTGTGTGTGGTGTGTGTGTGGTTTTTCGTGTGTGTGTGTGTGTGTGTGTGTGTGTGTGTGTGTGGCTTTGAGTTAGAATTAGTATTTTATCATGTTTCTGTCATACGCGTTTTGGGCTCTCGCGAGGTAAAACCGTTCTATAAACATCCTTTTACATTACATTACCTTCAGTTCATCTTTTGCCTGCTGACTTTCTCTTTGTTTGAACACAGACCACCTCCCCCTTCACTACGTAGAGTTCACTTTTTACCCATCATTCTTACAAAGGTCATCACGAAATGAAGTTAATCTTTCTCTTCATTAAGCAGAGTTTGTATTTTTACTCTCTATACAGAATTAGTTTACTTCCCCCTCGAAAAACAGGTTTCATCCTTCCAGTTTCTAGAAGGACTTACAGGGACTTAAAACGCTAAAGTAAGATCAAATACAAACAAGCATCCCTTTGTAAGGCCTCACCTTCATCAAGTACAGGTTCATTGTCATTTCTTGGAGGTCAGTATCCAATATCTATCAAAGCGAGAGAAACCGACAGTTTTTTTGCATCCTGCATGAGAATGAACGTGTTTTGTTTGACTGTTCACAGCCTTACATACACACGCGCAAAAATGTGTGCATTTTTCATGAATTCTGACCAAAGAAAAAATAAGTGTGTAACAGAAACACAAGATGAGAGAGAGAAAGATGTCCCACAAAGGTACCGAAGCACTAGACCGTGAGAAAGAAAGTCAAAAGCAAAAGACAAAGAGTCAAAGAGAATGGTGGAAAAGAGGGAGACACCAGCACAGAATTCCCAGGAGGCAGCGATACGGTTCACAATGACAGAACCCCGGCATCACTAAT
>JADBJO010002741.1:195000-200000 GCA_016801955.1 Conus betulinus
GACTCAGTTGGGAAGACTGGGACCACACAGTCGAGTTTCATCCACTTAATGGATGCGTTTCTGAGAGTGTTGCTCAAATTCCTGACCAACACTGCAGGTGCCTGTATCTCTCGGGCCTGGTTGGACGCCGGGATATATTATAAAAGGAAGCGTAGAGTACAGCCCTGTCATGTAGTCTCAGACCGAAATGGAAATCCGTAGCATCATCTTCATCATCCTCATTCTCATCGATCAGCATTAAAAAAAAAAAAGTCTCAAATTCTGTGGCCCTTCATGCCCTGCTCTCATGGTGACCTCAGTTTCGATGTCTTCTCCCACGTCTGTGGCCTTGGTTTTGGTTTCCGTCGGGGTCACCGGTATCGGCGAGTCTATGGGGGCTGTCGCTGGACGGACGTGGTGGCGCCCTCCGGAGGGAGAGCTCACTCACGCCGGCTCCGCGACTAAGCAATTATTGTCGTCAGTAGGGGGCTTAGTAGGTGGCGTCCTGCGTATGTTAGATCAGAACAGGCGCCACTGAACACCACCGAAGTGACTCGGCAGCAGTGCAGTGTCGCCTCCGGTGGGTTGCCTCTTGACGACTTGACATTGACTGCTCCCTGTGGATTGCCGGTGCCGGGCTGCGGCGGGGACCAGCCGGGCTGTGGCTGTGGACGGGGTGTCGGAATGAGCGGCGTGGGTGCACTGCCTCTGAGGTGGCGCAGAAGTTGGAACAGCAAAAAAAAAAAAAAAAAAAAAAAAAGAATCTACCAAACAGATAAACCACAATCCCAATAACCAGTCCATCAACCCAGCAGGGAAAGAACAGTGTATGACAAGAATCTGCCAGACAGATAACCATTATCCCAATAACCAGTCCGTCACCAACAACAGGGAAAGCAGAGTGAGGAAAGGAAACTTACCAGACAGCTAAACCATTATTCCAATAACCAAACCCGTCAACGACCCGACAGGGAAAGCAGAGAGAATGCCAGGAACTATCACACAGTTAAACCATTATCCCAACAACCAGTCCATCAACCCAACAGGGAAAGCAGAGAGAATGCCAGGAACCTATCATACAGTTAAACCATTATCCCAACAACCAGTCCATCAACCCGACAGGGAAAGCGGAGAGGATGCCAGGAACATACCACATAGTTAAACATTATCCCCAATAACCAGTCCATCAACCCAACAGGGACAGCGGAGAGGCGGAGAGGAACCTACCACACAGTTAAACCATTATCCCAATAACCAGTCCATCGACCCGACAGGGAAAGCAGAGAGGATACCAGGAACCTACCCACAGTAGTTAAACCATTATCCCAACAACCAGTCCATCAACCCGACAGGGAAAGCGGAGAGGATGCCAGGAACCTATCATACAGTTAAACCATTATCCCAACAACCAGTCCATCAACCCGACAGGGGAAAGCAGAGAGAATGCCAGGAACCTACCCACAGTTAAACCATTATCCCAACAACCAGTCCATCAACCTGACAGGGAAAGCTGCCAGGAACCTACCACACAGTTAAACCATTATCCCAATAACCAGTCCATCAACCTGACAGGGAAAGCGGAGAGGAACCAGGAACATACCACATAGTTAAACCATTATCCCAATAACCAGTCCATCGACCCGACAGGGAAAGCAGAGAGGATTACCAGGAACCTACCACACAGTTAAACCATTATCCCAACAACCAGTCCATCAACCCGACAGGGAAAGCGAGAGGATGCCAGGAACCTATCATACAGTTAAACATTATCCCAATAGCCAGCCCATCGACCCGACAGCTAAAGCTGAGAGGATGTCAGGAACCTACCACACAGTTAAACCTTTTATCCCGTAATAACCATGCCCCCATCGACCCGACAGGGAAAGCAGAGAGGATGCCAGGAACCTACCAGACTGTGACGTAGACGTTGGTACTGGTATGAGGACGGACATTTGTGTTGTAGTTGCTGAGGAGCGCTGACTGCAGGTTGCTTTCATCCACGTAGTGCTGAGCCCAGGCCCCCAGCACTGCTGCAGCGCATAGCGGGGTATGTGTGTGTGAGCGACGGCGCTGGTATGCATACTCAGACTGTTTTATTCGTGCGTGCGTGCGTTCCAACGTGTGTGTGTGTGTGTGTGTGTGTGTGTGTGTGTGTGTGTGTGTGTGTGTGTGTGTGCGCCAGATGTTTATATTTACCCTCTGATCAAATTTAGATGTTCTAATCATAAATTGCCAATTGAAGTAGATCGTCGATTTGCTATTCAAAAAGAAGAAAGGTTATGTGATAAATGTGACATGTCTGCTATAGGTGATGATTTTCATTTTATCATGGAATGTTCATCAAACGATACTTTGCGCAACGCGCATTTGCCAAAAAGATTTCTCTCTCCCCAAATCTGCCTAAAATTTTTGTCAAACGATGTCTTCTACTAATCGAAAACAAATGTTTCTATTGTCAAAGCATGTTTAGATTATCTCAAGTGTTGTAAATTGTTGGTCTATGTAAGCATTGACAAGCGCTTATGTTATATTTTGGCTTGTTTGTTTTCCTTTTCCTGTTATTGCTTTAAACACACCCTACCTCCATATCCTAAAAGGGCAAAAGGAATAAATATTGTTTTGTAGTGTGTGTGTGTGTGTGTGTGTGTGTGTGTGTGTGTTTGATGAGAAATGCACTTTGCGCGCGCATGCATTCTTCGTGATTCGCCAAGAGTAGTGCTTTTTGACTCCGAATGCATGGTCCGAGTCTTTCGAAACAAAATGGTCTCCATCTCACTCAATCCCACCCACTCCTCTCCTTCACCCATCCCCCCCCCCCCCCCCCCCCCCCCCCCCCCTGTATCCTTTGTCGTCATTCTAAGCTTACACGTTTGTATTAATCGTGTCCACACAGAAAAATAAGACAAACGACAAAAAAACGAAACAAACAAACAAACAAACAAACAACACAACAATAACAACAAAACAATAGCCTTCTCTTCAATTTTCAGGAAGCATCATTTCTCATCACGACAGTGCCGCCGATTACATAGTTTGATTTTAGTCTGTTTGCTAGGCAGACAAAAAGTCCTGTCAAAACAAGCGTGCTCAAATAAACAAATAAATGGATAAAAAAAAATTAAAAAAAAAAGAAGAAAATTTTGCCAAAGGAAAAAAAAAGATCGATCGAAGGTTAACTGAAAAGCGTGAGGTCAAAGAGCATAAAGGACAGATTTTCAATGCTCTACACCTGTATAAGGATTGAACTGATAAACCGATGCAGCAGCTTGTTAAACTAAACAAAGTAGTTGTCACAAATCTATTCAGAACACAGTTGAACATTTTGTCACTGTTTCAATTTCTTTGCTAAAACACTGTACCGTTAACTTTCAACCGGGCTCCGATTCTTCCGTCCATCATTGAAACCCATCTATCCATCTATTTGTAGGACTCAACACCATTAGCAATTGAACATACAGATTTTGCATGATGAGTAGTACTATTTCACAAAATTATAAGGGGGGAGGGGGGGGGGGGGGGGGGGGGGGGGGGAGGGACGAAAGCGGGAAAAAAATAGGAGGTTGAAGGCCCCGCTTGAAAGAAAACAAGAAATGGAGGTCGGAGGATTTGAAAAAAAAAAAAAAAATTGTGTATGACGCACCAACCTGAGCTTAAGACGAAGATGACCAATTCCAAATGGTTCACAGCCATTACAGTGATGTTGAAAGGCGGGATGGCTAGGCTGTCCGTTTCTAGGCGTGTACTGCTCAGAAGCAAAAAAAAAAATAAAAAACAAAAAAAAAAAATCCAACACAGATGGAAATCGTTCAGAAAAGAGGGGAAAAAAAAAAAAAAAAAAAAAAAAAGAACTGTAGCGAAGTCCTAAAGCATATCCTCAGCGATATGATGATGTTACGACTGAAGACTCAACACACCCATGCCCCGTGTTCTGCGTGGTGTCGGTCTGGAAGGAAGCCAGTTCACAAACGACGTGGAACCGAATGACTGCCGAAGGCTGTTGTGGGGACAGCTGGACATTTGTTGTCACAGTTGCAAAGCCAGCGCTACGTTTCTGTCGCTTTCTTCGCAAGACCTCCTGCATAGCTAGATACAATGGCCCTCCCACACCGCCACCCCCCCCCCCCCCCCCTCTCCCCACCACCCACCCCCCTCTTGCCCAAACTCTCCCCCCCCCCACCCCCTCCCCTTCCCTCCCCTCCCCATTCTTCCCCTCTCCAAACATATCATTTTATAACAGCTTACCTCAGTCCTCACTGAACCAAAACACGTCTGTAAATGAGCAAAGCGTCACCCGACAATTTTCCTACCTAACGTCCTTCCACAAACCTCCACCACACACACACCCCGCGTCTTCCGTCGATGGCACCACCATGTCTTGACTGCCCTACGTTCCTCGTACTAAAAACACACACACACACACACACACACACACACACACACACACACACTCCCGGGAGTTAGTTTAGGCACGTGCGTATTTTTTTAACTCTAAGGGGGGGGGGGGGGGGGGGGGGGTAGAGTTAAAATACGCACGTGCCTAAACTAACTCTCGGGGAGTTACATTCGATCAAGAAATTTCAGTCCAGATTGACTCCCGGGGAGTTAAAAAATAGAAAGGGGAGGGGGGTCATTCTGGCCTTATGCCAGGACTGCCTCCCCCCCCCCCCCCCCCCAAGCACACAACACACACACACACACACACACACACACACACACACACACACACACACACACACACACACACACACACACACACACATACACTGCAGAGGGACACATGACACATGACACTTGAAAACTTTACTTGACAAGGATAAAGATCTTAGGCTAACGTAAAAGCCTATTAATCCAATCTCTCTTTGATAAACACTAATAATAGTAAACAAAGCTGACTAGAAGCATGCAGAGAGAGAGAGAGAGAGAGAGAGAGAGAGAGAGAGAGGGAGAGAGAGAGAGAGAGAGAGAGAGAGAGAGAGAGAGAGAGAGAGAGGGGGGGAAAGAGAAAGAAAGAAATGCCGACA
>JADBJO010002741.1:212500-227500 GCA_016801955.1 Conus betulinus
ACGAACCAACCCAAACAGTGTTTGTACCCGAGTCTTCTCAGTCCCTGTATGGCACGCAGTGTGACGATGGATGGACGATCCAGACCTCACCTTGGGATTCTTCACTTTTGTAATGGGAGGAAGTGGGCGGCTATGGTCGACCCGGTGGTTCTGGAACTGCTGTCGAAAGCCGTGGCTGCTCAGGTCACACACGAGCTGCGACAAGAAATAATCGGACTAAGAGAGAAGCCGGAAGCCAAAGACAAAGAGATCAGGCAGCTGCAGGAGCAGGTGGACGACCTGGAACAATATGGACGGCGCAATAACGTCCGTATTAGTTCTATACCGGAGACTGTTGGCGAAGACACAGACGTTATCGTGCAGACCGTGGCCAAGGCTGTTGGTGTGGACATTCCCCGTCAACGCCATCGACAGGAGTCATCGGGTGGATCGCCCGAGCGTCCAGGGCTTGCAGTCTAGAGCGGTGTTGGTGAAGTTCACGTCACACAGGTGGAAGCAGGCCCTGATGAAAGCCCGCAGTGGCCTGAGCAAGGTTGACCCTGGTAAGATGTTCCCTGCTCTCTGCGGTGGCCATCTCTACGTCCTGCGGGGTCTCAGGGGTCTCAGACTCCAACCGGTCGCTCCACTCCTCCCAGGATCTTCATCAACGAAGATCTGACCAGGATACGGGCTGACGTGGCTAGGAGAGCCAGGATGTTGAAGAAAGACAACAGGATCAGTGACACTTCGTGCAGGGACGGCATTTTTTTTTGTCAAAAAAGGAACTGACGTGCTTAGGGTAACCCGCCCACGTGACATTGAGGCGTTGGGGTGAGGGTAAATGTACTTTCTAAGAGTGCTTTAAGATGGGAGCTGACGATAGTGTCAGTAGATGGACTAGGCACATATAGATACCTTTGTTACCCACTCCAAACGCTATTGAAACGATTAAATCTATTTACTTACTGCTAGTGTGTAATTTCATGTGGCTGTGTCTGGTGCACATTCGTGTGTCACAGAACCTAAAATAACACGGCAACTGTGTTTACCATTCTTTCTGCTCCCGTCCCCCCCCCCCCCCCCCCCCCCCCCCCCCCCCCCCCCCCGTCCCCTTTTTCCTATCTTATAAATACCCAACCTGCTCGAGCAATCCCCCCTATACTCCCCCCCCCCCCCCACGTCAAAATCAGATTATCACTGTAAAAAAATGTTTTATGTGTGTGTGTGTGTGTGTGTGTGTGTGTGTGTGTGTGTGTGTGTGTGTGTGTGTGTGTGTTTTCCTAGTTCTGTGTACACATGCTCGTGTCCACTATAACAATTGATATGAATGCATGCCTCGTGTGCCAACTGACCACTGTGTTTACCATTCTTTCTGCTCCTTTCTGCTCCCGTCCCGTCCCCCCCCCCCCCCCCCCCCCCCGCCCCGTCCCCGCCCCCTTAACTTTTCCCTATCTTATAAATACCCAACCTGCTCGAGCAATCCCCCCTATACTCCCCCTATACCCCCCCCCCCCCCCCCCCCCCACGTCAAAATCAGATTATCACTGTAAAATGTTTGTTTTATTTTTGTGTGTGTGTTTTTTTTTTTTTTTTTTCTCCCTAGTTCTGTGTACACATGCTCGTGCCCACTATAACAATTGATATGAATGCATGCATCGTGTGCCAACTGACCAGTAGTTTGTTGACCGTGCAACATTGCCAGGGGAGTTCAGCCCGCCTCTTTTTTGCTTCTCGCAGCCGAATGGTCGTTTCGGTCTTTCCCCTTAACTTGTTTTGTGTATATGCGTTTTTCATTTACCTTACTATTAGACATGTGTGTAACTTACCAATATTTTGTTCAAATGTGGTGAATGTTGTTGGCTTTGTGACGGAGGCCAGGGAGGTTTTCATGACCATATGCGTAGAGAAGCGTCTGGGGACCAGTGTCATTCCAATCATGGCGAATTTCAGATTCCTTGTACTGCTCAGTGCAGTTACCTAAATGGGCGTTGAACTGGCATTGTACAGAGCCAGGATTGGTCTGTTCTATCATGTAGCCGGGATATTATCCAGAAAACTGTTTTTTTTCTTGTCAAGGCGACCACTATTCCGTATTTTCTGCTTGTTTATGCCAGGAAAGATAGACACTTGACTATGGCTTTTTTTTTTGCTGTTTTTCTTTTCAGTGCATCTAAATGTTGACGTGTTCTCACCCACCTGCTAAACAAAACCCACCTAAAACTGGTTCATTTAATCATCTGTCAGCTAACTGTAGCAATCTGACTTTCTCTAAATTTCACAATTCTTTACTTATGAAATCAGGCGATATCGAAAGTAACCCTGGTCCAATTGAACGTGGAGAACTTTGTGTCATGCACGTTAATACCCGTAGTTTAAAAAGTAAAATCGACCTGCGTGAAGCTGAATCGCATCAATTTGATATCATAACTATATCTGAAGTTGGTTATCACCATTGGATTCCAACAACTCTTTACTCCTTAAAAACTTTCGCCCTCCTGTCCGTTTAGACAGAGCGAACGACCCTCATGGTGGTGTGGCTATCTACCTGAAAGATAGCCTTTATTGTAAACCACGACCCGACTTACAAGTAAATGACCTGGAAGCAGTTTGGGTAGAAAACCAAATTAATCAGGAGAGTTTACTTATTGGATCATTTTATCGTCCACCTAATGTACGCGTTAATTATTGGGACTTAATAAATGATAGTATTAATAAAGCAGACAGAGACGATGATGAAATTTATTATTTAGGTGATTTCAACGTTGACTATTTAACTAATCCAACCAAACACCTCACTGATATTCTAAACCATTATCAATTAAAACAAGTAATCGATTCCCCCACAAGAGTAACAGCTACATCAAGTACTTGCCTTGATCTGGTCATTACTCAGAGTCCCGACATATCAAATCAGTTGACGTTCTGCCTCCTTTCTGCAGTGACCACAGTGTTCCATGTGTCATTCTTAAGCCACTTGTGTATAAATACAGTACTTTCCAAAGGACGATTTTCAATTATAACCAGTTAGACAACGTAAAATTTTGTGAGCTGCTGTCCAACGAGAACTGGGACAGTATATTCGCAGATAACACAGTAGATGTAGCATGCGAAATTTTCACTTTAAGATTTATGTCAATAGCAAAACAGTGTATGCCGTGTAAGACAGTAACAATTAGGCCTAAAGATGCCCCGTGGTTTAATAATGAATTGAAAAGATTGATCAAGAAAAGAAATAAATTGCACAGAAAAGCTAAACAAACAAATCTACCGACTGACTGGGAACATTTTCGTCATGCGAGGAACGAAATAGTTGAAAAAGTTAGGTTAAGGAAGTTAGAGTACTACAACGCATTATATCACCTAGTTATAGATCCCCATAAGTTTGGTCAGAGGGATTGGTGGAAAATTGTGCGACAATTTATGAATAAAAGGGCATTAACTCGGAAAGTATACCACCATTGAACGTAAACGGAAAAACATATTATTCTAACGCTGAGAAAGCAAACGTGTTTAATGACTTTTTCATTAACCATTGTAAACTAGAAGGTATCAATGACCCCCTACCTGACATAGCTATCAGTGAAATAGCTGAATTAACAGAAATAACTTTGACTCTCCCTGAACTTAAAAATGTAATAGAAAATCTTGATACTAGTAAAGCATCCGGTCCAGACTTAATCCATAATATATTATTGAAATCCTCAGTCGACGTTATATCTGCACCCTTAAATGCCTTTTTTCAACCGATGTCTATCTGAAGCAAAATTCCCACAGCTGTGGAAAATAGCCAATGTAACCCCAGTCCACAAAAAAGGAAATAAAGATGAATGTACCAATTACAGACCAATATCTCTCCTAAGTTGCGTGGGTAAACTCTTTGAAAGATGTGTGCATAAACATTTTTATTATTTTCTCATGTCAAACAAGTTAATTTCTGAATCACAATCAGGTTTTTCATTCATGGTGATTCAACGACCTGCCAACTGCTCAGCATCTACGATAATTTAGTCAAAAACTATGACAAATCTATTCCAGACCAATATGTATTTTTTGATATCTCAAAAGCCTTTGATCGTGTGTGGCACAGGGGTCTCCTACTTAAACTAAACGCAATAGGAATTAGGGGTCAACTTTTACACTGGTTTGATAGTTATATTTCAGACAGATACCAGTCTGTTGTTATCGGGGGTGAACAATCCATCGTGAAAACCATTTCCCAAGGAGTACCACAAGGTTCTGTCCTTGGACCACTGTTGTTTTTAGTCTACATCAATGATATAGCTAGTAATATATGAGTCAGTTATCAAGCTATTTGCAGATGACACAAGTATATCCTTGGCATTGGAAGATCACATCGTGAGGAAAGAAACGTTACAATCCGATTTAATTAAAATAGAAGCTTGGGCTAAAACATGGAAGGTTGTCTTTAATGAATCAAAGACTGAGTTACTCAATGTATTCAGGGGGAATGTAGTTTCTCATGACCTACAGTTTGGAACACAACTATGCAACAACAAAATCATCACAAACATTTAGGAGTCACGCTTCAAAATAACTGCAGGTGGGGCGAGCACGTCAACAACACTGCCGCAAAGGTTCGTCTTCTAATAAACTGTCTTCGCTCTTTTAAGTACAAATTGACCAGAGGGGCTCTTGAAACCATGTATAAATCATTTATCCTGCCGATATTTGATTATGCTGACATCATCTGGGATAACTGCGCGGAGTATCAATCAAATATCTTAGAAATTTACACTTGGACGCCCTGCGCATTATCACGGGTGCTGTACGTGGAACTAGTCATAAAAAGCTGTTGGAAGAGTCAGGATTTTGTACTCTGAAGGAGCGTCGTCGCAGCAGACACAAAATAATAATGTTCCATAAGATAGTTCACAATGTCTGCCCTAATTATCTCTGTGACCTAATGCCACCCTTGGTTCTGCAGTCAATCCATATCACCTGCGCGAAGACCCTTGGATAGACTCATCCCTCAACACCAAACAGATATATACCACAGATCCTTTTTCCCTTCAACTGTATCCATCTGGAATACCCTTCCTACTGCTATTCAACAAACCCCAGTCTCTCAGCTACCTCAAACACTACCTTTCCTCTGCAGACACTCTTGTCCCCCCTTACTACTACCACGGAAATAGAAAGGAACAAATAATTCACTGTCGACTCAGGCTTGCAATGAGTGAACTAAATTATGACCTGTACAATCGCCACATTCATAACGATCCATCATGTGCGTGTACTTATCCCCAAGAAACTGCCGAACACTTCTTCTTGTACTGCCCTTTGTACTCTATACATCGAACAAACACCATCCACAGCCTTCCTAGAGAACTGATTTCTGTTCGTAATTTGTTATTTGGTAATGGTTCTTTCAACATGGAAATTAATATTCATGTTTTTGAAATTGTTCACAAAATTTATTTCTCTAACAAAGCTTTCAGTTCAGTTTAGTTCAGTGGTTTATTTAACGTCTATTCACCATTGATGATATTAGACGAAAAACAATCTAACAACGTCATTATCATCTAACTATGCTTAACAAACAAACAAACAAAACAAAAAAACAACAAAAAAAAAAACACCCGCATCAAAACAACTTGGCAATTTTAGATTGTGCGATAATAGTAGCTCTCTAACAAAGCGTTTTGATTTGTAACATAATTCCTAAGACTATTTTCAACTGCCCCTCTGGTCACATCGGGCGTACATATATGGATTTGTTGACCTGCTGCTATTGTGTCTTTCTCTTTTCTCATCGTCACTAGTCTGCATTCTCAATGGAGCCTAGTTAACATTTAGAATTGTGTCCTGACATTTTATTGACAAGACTCATGAACTGACTGTCCCCCGCGAACTGATATTCAGTTATAGAAACTGGTTGCCCTCTTTTACGTATAACTTGGCATACACCTCCACTTTCGTCACACTTATGTACTTTTCTCTACCTCTCCATCATTTATTTTTCACTCCTGTTGTCGGGTTCTGTTTGATTGTTTATTTATACTGGTTTTATTTTCTGTTTTTTTTCTTTTTTCCTGTTTGAAACTTCACGTTGCTATAACAAAATGCTTTGCTGTTCAGACGTCCGTCGCAAATTCATTGTGTGCATTCGCTCATAAGATAGGGCTTTATATAAGTATTTCTTGTTGCCCTGTCTCATTTACTACTGTAACATTTGTGACAATGTTGAAATAGAATTCTGTTTAAAACGTAATGGGTAAGCAGATGCTGCAGATCGTTGACTAGAAATGTGTGCCGCTGGACGACACGTGCATTCTTCTTCGTCCCCTCAGACAGGAACCCTAGAGGCTCTGACGAAGGCTGCTGTACGGTGGAGGCCCTCCAGAGATCCATAGAGCTTCTCTCCCTCGTCGATGTCTCAGCAGGCCAGGTCTTTGCTCTTGGCTTTTCGTGTGTTGGACAGATCTGCGGGACTTTAAAAGCTATTTACTTCAATATTCTAGTGAGAGAGGTAGATTTGAACAGGCTACTTTTTTTTTTTTTTTTTTCCAGCGGTGTCATTGTTTGACAGTGGTGGGTTATTGTGGCCAGGAGTGTTGTCTCTGTTGTACTTCACTCCATGTTGAGGAGCCATGGGTTGTTGGCTGTTTGGTAAGAGTCTGGCCAAGATCCTTCGTGTGGGAACTAGGGTAGTGCCAAAGAATGACTGATAAGGAAGCTGAGCATCGTCCGATTTCTTCTTCTTCTTCTTTCTTCTTCTTCTTCTTCTTCTCTCTTCTTCGTTTTCTTCTTCTTTTCTTTCTTTCTTCTTCTTCTTCTTCTTCTTCTTCTTCTTCTTCTTCTTCTTCTCTCCTCTCCTCCTCCTCCTCCTCCTCCTCCTCCTCTTCTTCTTCTTCTTTCTGCAAAGACCAAATGGTATCAATGAACATGAAACACCACCCTCGTCACTGTCTAAGGATCTCGCCGTTGACTTGACCTGTTCAAAAGAGTTTATGCTTCGATCCAGGTCCGTTCGTCGAGTTGTTTGCGAGATCACGTAAAAACAACAACAACAACAACAACAACAACAACAACAAAAACACTCGTGGAAATCGGTATGAAAAAATAGTGTGATTGTATGAGGATGATTTGAGGATTGCTGTGGCTGTCATTTATTACCTGCCTACTGTTTGTATTCAGTAGTTTTGAAATCCACGGGAGAGTGGTTCTCGTGTGCCCGGCTGTAGCACTGTAGCCTTTTTTTTTTTTTTTTTTTTTTTTTTTTTTTTTTTTGATTGAGTCGGCTCCGTGATTGTGATTAACTTGAGTGTGCAACTGGAGAAAGGTCCACACACAGGTGTGGTCTACAGTCGAGGGAAGGACGGCGAGGGGCAAAAATGCCGTGAAAAGAAGATACAGCCACTTTACAGGCTGCACACCAAAAATCAACGCGCCAAGGTCTTGCTTAAGGAGTCGAGTATTTATAGACTGGGGCAATCAGATTGTTTTGAGAATTCTTCTTGTGTCTGAAATTTTGATTCCCCTCATTTTCTTTCACATGGACATCAAGGTACAAGCCAGGTGGTTCCAAGCAGACAGATTACAATCAAAGGAATGGGACTATTTGGGGCGCTTCCAGCTGGCGCAAAGATAGGGTCACGGGCGACTGCAAAGGCCTGAAAAGTGACGTCAGCTAAGGGGAAGGTTGCGCATTCGGAGATTGTGATTTCATCGGCGAAACTCCCCCCCCCCAAAAAAAAAAAAAAAAAACCAAGGGAAATGATTGGACGGGAGATGTTCTTTTGATCAATTATCAGTTTAACATTAAATACTGGCTAAAATCTATGGTAGGTCTCAAAACACCTGCATTGATTATGTAGTCTTTAAGTGCAAAATGCCAAATGTGGTGTGCGGCAACAGGAAGGGACGTAGCCAGCATTAGGAAAAGACAACTCACGTAGCATAGATGTGTCGTTGGAGATCGGGGGTAAGGTCTCTGTGACCCAGGTCAGGAAGATCATATAGTTCAAAAGGACGGTCAGCGTGTAGCCCAGCTTCTCTCCAGACTCCACGGGCACGACGAAGATACAACACGTCAACACGGACGTTAGAGAATGGGCAGAATCTGCAAAACAGTACCAGATTTGACAGGGATTTGAGGAGGAAACTCTGGAAATGAAAATCACTGGTCGTACCAAAGATGTATCAACGAGCAGTACTGATACAGATATCACCAAACCCCAGCCTCGTGTCAGTCACCATTTTGTCTCTCTCTCTCTCTCTCTCTCTCTCTCTCTCTCTCTCTCTCTCTCTCTCTCTCTCTCTCGTTAAGTTTTACATTCGATTGATAGAGACTTTTTGATGTTTTGGAAAGCGCACAGGCATGAAAACATGTGTGTGTGTGTGTGTGTGTGTGTGTGTGTGTGTGTGTGAAGCGTACTTGTATAAATACACGCTCTATGCGCGCGCGTTTTGTGTGTGAATGTGAGTGCTTGCGCGCGCATGTGTGTACCAGCGTACGTTTGCGTGCGTCTGCGGTTGTGGCCCAGTTTGGATTAATTTTATTACAAGCGCAAACTCAACCCCTATGAGCAATTGTGGGTTGCTTTCCTCATACCTCTAATCTGGGAATTAAAAACCCTGACCCAACATCATCTTAAGCCTCATATCGAGTACTCTTATACAGTTTTGAGTCATAATTTTGATTTTCAACGTCTATTGGTGAAACAATGACCCCATTTTTTTTTCTCTCTTTTCCTTTTTGTACTCCCAGTTCTTATAGAACAGGGAGTACTTTAGAATGGGAACGAAGAAATGCTGTCTGTTTGTCTGTGTGTCTGTCTGTCCGTGGTCAAAATGTGTTCCGTTCGCTCCAGACAAAACTTCTGGACCAATCTTTCTGGAAATTTTGTAGGTATTATATTATGGGTCACGGATGATGCCCGATCTTCCATTTTACAGAATAACCGTTACTAACGGCTATAACGGCCCCTAATGGTTTTTCTTCTTTATGGAATATCTCAGCTGATCTTTTGAAGGGATGACGATCAGTAACGAGGACGCGTTACAAAATTACGTTTTGAGTGACGTCAAATGCATTATGACGCATGTTTGATCGTGACTTTTTCAGCCCCATCCCCACCCCCACCCCCACCCTCACCCCCCACCCCAACGCGTATTCAAGATAAACTGGGAGTACGTTTATATGCTTTGCATCTTGTTTTTTTTTTCTTTTCAGATTCGGTTTACTTCGTTCTCAGTCAGGACCACCATTGATCACATCGGGACCACTCAACCGTGCCTGTAGCTCTAAGCCATCCGATCCCGTTTTGAATGAGTTAAACTTAATCCTTGTTCTGGGTCACCATGACCTAAATGTGGTTCACAGGGATCTATAGCCTTGAACTGCTCGTCATTCTCCAGCTTTATGTCACTGGCACGACCTACATCTGGATATGGAAAGCCTAGCTGTGGCTAACTTTAGGTGGATTAGGTCCCTGAGAGAGAGAGAGAGAGAGAGAGAGAGAGAGAGAGAGAGAGAGAGAGAGAGAGAGAGAGAGAGAGAGAGAGAGATACCCAATTCTGACTGTAGAACTGCCATTTTCGTCTGAAGGAGAAGTAGATGTAAGTGCGTCTGAAATAAACGGCGCCGTCGAAGAACGTTCCGTACGACAACCAGTTGTTCTGCCTGTCCCACTCGGCATTGGCAGAGAAGTAGTCCCACATCACGGTCCTGGAAATTGTCCACATCAACAGTGCTGTGACACGACATTGTTCACATAAAAACAATGCTGTGACACTGACATTTTTCACATAAAAAAACAGAACTGCGACCAGGAAATTGTTCACATCAACAGTGCTGTGATCCCGAAATTGTTCCCGTTAAAAAGTGCTGTGACCCCGTAAATTGTTTCACATAAACAGTGCTGTGATCCCGACATTGTTCACACAAAGAGTGCTGCAACCCTGACATTGTTCACATAGAGAGTGCTGTAACCCTGAAATTGTTCACGTTAACAGTGCTGTGACCCCCGAATTGTCCACATAAAGTGCTGTGATCCCGAAATACATTATTGTTCATATGAACAGTGGTGCGATCCAAAAATAGTTAAGACATACAGTGCTGCGATCCAGAAATAGTTAACACAAACAGTGGTGCAATTCAGAAATAGATAACACATAACAGTGCTGTGATCCAGAAATATTTTAACACACGCAGTGCTGCGATCCAGAAATAGTTAACACATACAGTGGTGCAATTCAGAAATAGTTAACACATAACAGTGCTGCGATCCAGAAATAGTTTAACACATACAGTGGTGCAATTCAGAAATAGTTAACACATAACAGTGCTGTGATCCAGAAATAGTTAATACATACAGTGCTGTGATCCAGAAATAGTTTAACACATACAGTGCTGCGATCCAGAAATAGTTAACACATACAGTGGTGCAATTCAGAAATAGTTAACACATAACAGTGCTGCGATCCAGAAATAGTTAACACATACAGTGGTGCAATTCAGAAATAGTTAACACATAACAGTGCTGTGATCCAGAAATAGTTAATACATACAGTGCTGTGATCCAGAAATAGTTAACACATACAGTGTTGCGATCCAGAAATAGTTAACATATACAGTGGTGCAATTCAGAAATAGTTAACACATAACAGTGCTGCGATCCAGAAATAGTTAACACACAGTGTTGTGATCCAGAAATAGTTAATACATACAGTGCTTTGATCCAGAAATAGTTAAACACATACAGTGTTGTGATCCAGAAATAGTTAACACACACAGTGTTGTGATCCAGAAATAGTTAACAACACACACAGTGCTGTGATCCAGAAATAGTTAACACGTACAGTGCTGTGATCCAGAAATAGTTAACACACACAGTGCTGTGATCCAGAAATAGTTAACACACACAGTGCTGTGATCAAGAAATAGTTAACACATACAGTGCTGTGATCCAGAAATAGTTAACACACACAGTGCTGCGATCCAGAAATAGTTAACACACACCGTGTTGCGATCCAGAAATAGTTAACACACACCGTGCTGCGATCCAGAAATAGTTTACATGAACAGCGCTGTGACGCGGGAAACACCTCAGTGCTGTGACCCGAAATTGCTCATGTGAATGAGAGCCCGAACTTGTTCAGATAAATATTGCTGTGATCCAGAAATTGTTCACATAAACTGTGCCGTGACCCCAACATTGTTCGCATTATCAATGCTCTGACCCCGACATTGTTCACATAAACAAGGCTGTGATCCCAAATTCGTCCACATAAACAGTGCTTCGATTTCAAAATCAAGCATTTAAACAGCGTTGCGACCCCCCCCAAAATTTCCACACAAGTAGAGCTCTGACCTCGAATCGTTTCAATACTGCGATAATAATGCTTCACGTAAGCAGTGTTGTGACCCCCGGAAATTGTTCCCATAAGCAGTGCATCGATGCCGAAAATTTTCTCATTAAAAGTGCTGCGTCCCCGAAATTTTTCACATGAACAGTGCCCAAAATTGTTGAGAGAGAGAGTGCTGTGATCCCGCAATTGTTCAAATAAACAGTTCTGTGACCCCAAACTTGTTCGCCTAAACAGTGCTACGACCCCGAATTGTTGACCTAAACATGTTGTGACCCCGAAATGTTCCGATAAAGAGTGCTGCAACCTCGAAACTGTTCAGATAAACAGTGCTACGACCCCGAAATTGTTGACCTAAACAATGCTGTGACCCCGAAATGTTCCGATAAAGAGTGCTGCGACCTCGAAACTGTTCAGATAAACAGTGCTACGACCCCGAAATTGTTGACCTGAACAATGTTGTGACCCCGAAATGTTCCAATAAAGAGTGCTGCGACCCCGATTTTTTTCCTCATGAACAGTACTGCGGATCCTGAAATTGTCATATGAACATTACTGTGACCCCGAATTTTTTCAGAATTGTTCAGATATTCAGTACTGCGACCTCCAAATTGTTTAAATAGACAGTGCTGTGACCCCGAAATTGTCCACATAAACAGTGCTGTGACCCTGAAATTGTCCACATAAACAGTGCTATGACCCTGAAATTGTCCACATAAACAGTGCTGTGACCCCGAAATTGTCCACTAAGCAGTGCTGTGACCCTGAAATTGTCCACATAAACAGTGTTGTGACCTCCGAATTGCTCACTTAAACAAAGCTGCG
Organism: Conus betulinus; assembly: GCA_016801955.1. Lineage (NCBI taxonomy): Eukaryota > Metazoa > Mollusca > Gastropoda > Neogastropoda > Conidae > Conus > Conus betulinus. Next base: position 224,636 of record JADBJO010002741.1, read on the forward strand.
ACCTCGAAATTGTCCACCTAAGTAAAGCTGCGACCCGGAAATAGTTCACATAAACTGTGCAGCCACTCCGAAATTGTCCACATAAACAGTGCCGTGAGCCCGACATTGTTTACGTGAACAGTGCTGTGAGACTGAAACCATTTACATGAACAGTGCTGTTATCCTGACATTGTTTATGCTAACACGGCTATAATCCTGAAATTGTCCACTTTGTCATGAAATTATCCAGGTTTACCATTTACTCCATTTTTCCAAAGTACACTTCTTAGCAAAACAAGCGTGGACTGAATCGAAAGCTTGCAAAAATCTACCAGTGCATTGTAGAGTTTAAAAAAGAATAATGAAGACGATGCGTTGGAAATACAGAATGCAAAGTAAAAACACCACCACTTGAGCTCTGCTCTGCTCCGGTTCTCGTTTCATTCTACTGCCCCACTATTATTATCTTTCTGCATGTTTCGTTGATTGTTTTATACGAATATTGTGTAGAGCTTACTGATGATGCTTTCAAATAGGACACCTCGAAAGGCATCTGACTGCGAACGTCCCTAGGTTTATGTAAAGAGATGACATTAGATGTAGCGCTTTCTAAGAAAAATGCCTGTTGAAATAGCGTGTTGAAGAATGCCACCAACGATCGAAAACAATGTCAATTTACGGGGTCCACCTATAATTGCTCAGGCCTAGCATATTTATCATGGGAGGAGAAGACATGTGCGCGTATGAATATCCCCGGAGGCGCTTTCATAATGGTAAATGTGGCTTTGTTGATTAGAAGCATCTCTCTCTCTCTCTCTCTCTCTCTCTCTCTCTCTCTCTCTCTATATATATATATATATATATATATATATATATATATAGAGAGAGAGAGAGAGAGAGAGAGAGAGAGAGAATAGAGAGAGAGACACACAGAGAGAGAGAGACAGAGAGAGAGAGAGAGACAGAGAGAGAGAGAGAGAGAGACAGAGAGAGAGAGATGTATGTTAAGATTCTTACTGGTCGCAAAGAAGAAAACGGTTTTATGCCAGCTGCACAATGGCCATTCGTTTTTAACTCATTCGTACCTTTTGAAGAGCGAAGAAGCTCCGTGGTGCATTCCATGTCATGTACCACTCACAATGAAACATATTCTTTTAGAGTGTTCGCATTTGCATGATATGAGACATAAGCATGTTACAGCAGACCCCATGAAAACCCTGTTCAGAGATGTCCAAAACTGATGTGATCTTTGAATTTCTGAAAAACAGATCAACATCTTTCATGTGATCTGAGATTTTTACAGAAGAAAGATTTCAAAAAAAAATTTTCAGTATGGTTTTAGAAGATGTATTTTAGAGCGTTGTGCAAATAAATGACTTGTGAGTTGACCGCAACGTAGTGACAGCCCTGATATGGCGCTGTGCGCGGTCGACCGGGCTATAAGCAACATTATCTTACCTTACCTTAGATGCAGAAACTACATATTGGGCTGACACAGTCATCTTGTGAGGGAGAGAGAGAGAGAGAGAGAGAGAGAGAGAGAGAGAGAGAGAGAGAGAGAGAGAGAGAGAGAGAGATGACTAGCTCCAGGCACATGGGGGGGGGGGGGGGGGGCATACTCTCAACACTAGGGAATGCGTGGAACAGACAGGACCTACCCGTACACCAGCTCCACTTCAGTGATGGCGTAGCTCCATGCGCTCATGGTTATTTGGCAGGTCTGCGAATCGAAAGGGTAGCGGAAAATGCTGACGTCACAGGCGGTCGTGGTCAGCAAGGGGGGGATACCAGGTCACGAGGCCGTTGCTCTTGACACGTAGATATGTGTTGTCCTTTCTCTCCCCGCCTATCTTGCCCACTTTAGATACCCTGAAACAACCACATTCTGCCTGCGCCTGTGCTGTTGCCACCGCCACTGCCACTGTCACCCATCTCTGTCCAACTACAAGTAGTACTACAACTAGTACAACTACTACTACTACTGCTGCTGCTGCTGCTGCTGTTGCCGTCGCTGCTGCTGCTCCTACTGCTACTACTGCCACTACTTCTTCGTCTTCTTCTATTATTGCTGCAGAAAAAACGTTGCTGCTGCTGCTGCTGCTGTTGCTGCTGCTGCTGCTGTGGATAATATATCTGCTGCTAGTGTACCAGTGAGATCCAGTCACTCACTGATCCAATATCAAGAATGGTACAGCATAAATGTTCCTGATTTTTTTTGCACATTTCTGGCGCCAGCATACTTGCCCCTAATCATGGCCTCAGCTGACGTCACACGACGGCACCGTCTTTTGCACAGTGTCATTCTGAGCAAATGGCCATCTTCGGTATTGAAGGAGAGCGTGCCCATGTTAAACCTGAATGTCATACATGCTCTTTGATACAACTTTTTTTTTTTTTTCTAAGCCATGCGAGAAGTATGTGCTCAGCAGCCACTTTCTCAAGCCGCAGTTGGTTTGATGGGTATCTTGTGCAAAGAGGGTCAAGCCCAAGTCAGACGGAAACAGAAGAATCTGAAGATGACGACTGCTTCTGAAGACTGTCATGGCATGCTGATTGGACGTGCTGTTCCCGAGGGACGGTCCACACACAAAAAAGTTTGAAGTGATTTAGGTAAATCTTCCGACGTTGGAAGCTCCAGGGATACCTGAAGCCCCTCCGTTGACACCTCATGACAATGCCGCACCGCTGGAAAGCTGACTTCGCTCAGGACGTTACACAGATGAGCAGCATCTTCACACCCAGCGTATTTCTCCTGCTGTGAGTCCTCCTGACTAGCATCTCTTCTTACAGTAAAGGAGCCTCTCCAAAGTCTCTAAGACTTGATGATTTAAAATGCTTGGAAGATGAGGTGGTCTAGCTTTCAATGTACCCGGTCTGGTTACTTAA
>JADBJO010002741.1:245000-247500 GCA_016801955.1 Conus betulinus
CTCTTTCTTGAGTAATCTCTCCCCCTCTCTCTGTCTCTCTCTCTCTCTAATGTTACTTATGATCTTTCTTGAATAAATAACTCTCTCTCTCTCTCTCTCTCTCTCTCTCTCTCTCTCTCTCTCTCTCTCTCTCTTATGCTGCTTGTCGCCTGTTCTGAATCTTGGCGAACTAGGAGGTATACTTAGAAGCAGCTGAAAGACACCAGACAGAAAATACCAAGCTGAAATTATGAGTTGAGTTGAGGTGGTTTTTTTTCATGCCATTATGCTAAAAATCTTGTGCATGTATTATATTGAAAGCAATCTGTTGCACATGTGCTTGTTCGTATGCTACAGTACAGTATGCCTTTCTTTATTGTATACCATGCTTTATTCTCCGTCTGTCCTTAACGTAGTTCTAGATCTAGTCGCAGAGTGAGGTGACTGCAGGCGGAAATCTAAACAAAATTTGAAACATTCTTAATTAAACTCCGCCGAAAAACGTAGACTAACGAATCACTAGACAAAACACGACGTGTGTGTATCTTGCCTTAAGAAGACCTAAGAGGTCGAAACGCTTCTTGTTTTGTCTTGTGATTCGTTTGTCGACGTTTCTTCGGCGGGAGCTTCATCAATAATTTTTCAAATTTCAAAATAGTTCTAGATGCGCCGTCTTTTCCTTTTGTCTGCGGTTTTGAGACCTTTGCAAAACCATTTTTAAATCATTTTGTTTATGACGTTGTTATCGTCAGTTGCTCCTGCAGAAACAATCAGTGAACATGCGTGAGTAGGAGGTTCAATTATAAATCTTCTTCTTCGGTCGATGTTTCCTTGGTTATGTCAGATCTTCAATCCTGTGGCCACGATGAATCCCAGTCTTCTCGAGGTCTTGACGGCTGCCCCATAGCTGCATTTGCAGTTTTGCACCCTCTGGGCCAGGTCTGACGTCGTAGAACATCATGGGCTGGACAGTGTTGGAGGGTGTATCAATGAGTCTGAGATCCAGAGCCACACGGACATTTCTCTCTGTGTGGGTAGTCTTAATTCGGCTGAGGTGGCTCTGCAATCGGCACTGGGCAGTTCTCAGTCTGAAGAGGATTGTTGTTTGTCGGTATCCCTGGAGCCGAGGGATTGGATCAGCACCACTGTCTGCACCCAGGCTTCTCTCCACTGGGTTTTGGTATCGGTTGTGGATGAGTTTTTGACCTATCAGTAGGTCACCGGGTGGCTGAACTGCTCCATATCGCTGCCTGCCTCGGGCAGAGCGTCCGCCTTCTCGTTCCCAGTGATCCCACAATGGGATGGAATCCACTGGAGAACAATAGTGTACAGTGGTGTATTAGATATCTGATGTGTGCAGGCAATGAAAATAATAGTGATGTATACTTATCTTAGTCACTACACGCATATCTGCAGTAATGATCTGTATGTGAACACAAATTCCTCATAAGAAACCGTCTTACATACTAGTCTGTGCTGTAAAACATGAACCGAGAATTGATTGGTGGCGTATGTTATATATACCTGATAAAGAAGACATTACGTTATGTTATATATACCTGATAAAGAAGACATTACGTTTCCCTGCAATGTTCAGAATCTTTCATATATCTGCTCACTGATCAATCTTGTTGCTGTTTAACGTTTGAACTCATGATGATGATCATTATGATCATCATCATGATCATCAAATGACAGCGGAATGCATTATTTGAAAATGAACACTGGGCGCTTCACTAAACAAACAGGGAAACTCTCTCTCTCTCTCTCTCTCTCTCTCTCTCTCTCTCTCTCTCTCTCTCTCTCTCTCAATTTCATCCACTCCCCCTATTCTTCCTTTTCCACTTCCCCCTATAACCCGCGCCACCCCACCATGCCTTGAACCCCACTATTTCAACTTTCGTCATCGCTATTTCCCGCCTCCCTTTCCAAAAACATGGGTGTACACATCATATTGATGGTCCCGTCGCCTTGACAGCCACGTGTATGGGAGTTGGACTCTTTAATTCGTTTCGCCTCCCTCGCCACTCTCGTTTCCTCTGCTTCATGTGAAACTTGCGTCAGGCATCAGTTGTCGCCCTTTTAGACCTCTGTTTCGTTTTCGTCTATATTGTTTAATTTTTTTTTTTTTCTTTTTTTTTTGTTTCGTTTTGTTTTGTTGATGTTACTGATCAGGCTGTGACCCTATTTGACCCCGTGGGAAAGGTTCATTAGGACCACCCCGATTAAATGGCGACGCTGAGGTTCCGGCAGCTGTGTAGGAACTGCTCAAGGTCCCAGAACCCGATCAACCCTGTTGTTACCCTCTACTCGTCAGACGGTTTTAGGTGAGTTTGTATAAGTGGGTTATGGCATTTAAAATTCGCTGAGTTTGCATATGTAGGTTATGGCCTTTAAAATTCGCTGAGTGTTTATACGAGGATTATAGCACTTTAAGATTCGGTCGGTTTTTGTGTATGTGGGTTATGGCCTTTAAAGTTCGCTGAGTTTGTGCACGTGGGGTATAGCCTTTACAAGTTGG
>JADBJO010002741.1:250000-288176 GCA_016801955.1 Conus betulinus
TGGTTTAGGCTATGTTCTTCTTCGATTAGGATGGGGTAAGTTTAATGGTTTGGGCTATGTTGTTCTATGACTGGGCTGGGGTAGGTTAATGGTTTGGGCCATGTTAGTCCATGACTGCGTTGGGGTAGGTTTAATCTATGTACGTCTATGACTGGGTTAGGGTAAGTTTAATGGTTTGGCTATGTATGTCGATGGCTGTGTTGGAGTAAGTTTTACTGTTTGGGCTATGTTGTTCAATGACTGAGTTGCGGTAGGCTTAACGGTTTGGGTTATGTTGTTCTATGACTGGATTGGGGTGGGTTTAATGGTTTGGGCTATGTGGGTTTATGACCGGGTTGTGGATAGATTTAATGGCTTGGGCTATGTTTGTTTATGACTGGGTTGGGGTAGGTTTAATCTATGTATGTCTGTGACTGGGCTGGGGTAGGTTTAATGGTTTGGACAATGTCGGTCTGTGATTGGGTTGGGCTAGGTTTAATCGTTTTGGCTATGTTCCACTATGACTGGGTTGGGGTAGCTTTAATAGCATTGGATTATAGCGGTCTATAACAAGGTTTGGATAGGGTTTATTTCTTGGTGTGTGAAGAGGTGTGGGTAAGCTGAATGGTAACAGGGCATGGTGGACTATACCTGGGTTGGGGAAAGTTCAATAACATTTGGGCTGTAATAGTCTATATTGGATTTGGTAACTTTATTGAGATTGGCCTATACCCTATCATTGTCTTCAAACGCTCGCTTTCATTCAACGCCTATCTTGCGCTGAAGTGATTGAAGATAAGTGACTGCTCGTTCATTTTCGTTGTAACAATTGTTTTGTATCTTGCCTGAAGAAGGTCTAAGAGGTCTAGAAGTGTCGTGTTTTGTCTTGTGATTCGTTTGTCTACGGTTTTTTTTTTTTTTTTTTTTTTGGTTTGTTTTTTTTTTTTTTTTGGGTTTTTTTTTTTTTTTCGATTCGCTAACATTTATTCAAGATTTGTTTAGATTTTCGCCCACATTCATCTCACTTTGCAACTAGATCTACCAAAGTTGAGTAAAACAGTGGATTAGTATTTGTCTAAATGCATAAATAAGCGCGTTGACATTCCTAACGCCTTGTGTTCACGTAACGTTATAAACCAATTCGGCAGAAGACTTAACCAACACTACAAGCCGACGGCTGTGGTTCGCAGAATGTACCCATAACTGCATATTGTTTGCCTTTCTATGGAGCCTATGACCAGCTCGTAAGCCAAGTCGAAGCCAATATCTATTTCGCAAACACAGGAGTTAGTAAATACTAACTATCCGCCAGGTTTCTCATAAATCAAACGTCTGGTGCTTAAACATTGACTTCAAGGTATGTCTATCGTAAACAGATGCACTGTTTCTATCGTTTCCTGATTACCAGAGAGACCCCAAATGTCAAAATCGTATACAGTTGAAGCTACTTCTAACGAATCTCCGAGAACATTCAATATTGCTTTTTGTTATATCCGGCTTTCGTTACAACCGACGCGCCGATTATTAAGAATTTCTATCTAGTTACTTCGTTATTTCAGGCTGACATCTCTCTCTCTCTCTCTCTCTCTCTCTCTCTCTCTCTCTCTCTCTCTCTCTCTCACACACACACACACACACACACACACACACACACACACACACACACACACACAGAAGCACATGTGCGTGCCCGCACGCATGGGCAGTAATCACGCTCGTTTCCCAGGGTTCTATATACCTTTAATAAAACTGGTTTAAAATGTTTCCAAAACATTGCTGTAAATTAATGATCACATAGTGTACCTAAACAGATCACATGGGCCTATATTGCACTTTGAAACCGATGATAAGTATACAAGGCGAACAAAATTCACTGTATTATTATTCCGAGGACTTCAGAAGAATAGAGTGCCAGAAGGCATTACACAGCGCCACGATTTGAAGGTGGGTGATTTAAGCACCGTTCGTTTACTGTTTCACATTGTTAGGTCACTGGAGCATGCGATGGTATGGACTAAACACTTAAATTATTAGATCTAGTTGCAAAGTGAGGCAAATCCAGGCGGAAGCCTGAACAAATTTGAAAAGTTATTGCTAAAGCTCCGCCCAAACAAAAACAAATCACAAGACAAAACACGACGCGTCTCGACCTCTTAAGTCTTCTTCAGGCAAGATACATAACACTCAGGACAACGAAAATGAACGAGCAATCACTTATCTTCATCCATTTCGGCGCAAGATGGCGCTGAATGAAAATGAGGCTGCCCGGAAGGAGAGGATGTGTGAATAGAGGTAGCAATGATGATGATAATAATAATAATAATAATGATAATAATAATGATAGGAATAATAATAATGATAATGACGAGGATACAAATATTGAAAAAAAATGAAGAGAGGATTATTACCACTTTTGGTGATAGTACGGCAATAGCAGTTGTAGTACAGGAGAAAGGTTAGAGGATTATCAAACAGCATGGTTGCCGTGGCAACAGTCTTAGTGGCGATAACGATGGCATGTTAATGGTAATCCTGGTAATATCAATGCTAACAACGGTATTAACAGTAATGATGATAATGCTAGCAACACTATTAAAAAAAATATAAGAATTATAACGTTAGTATGATTTTTTTTTTTGTCTGGCTTTTATGAAGGTCATGATGATAGTGCTGAAAATGATAATGTAATGAGAGTGCTACTTATAGCAATGATAATAAAAGTAATATTGGTACTAGTAACAGTAGGTGGACATGAACAGAGATGGTCAATGAGTAAAAGTTAACAGTGCTACTGGAGCAGGGAGAAGGTGGTAAGGATAGATATCGAAACGTTAATAATTGTAACGATAGGTGAAAGGGATAGGGTTTGGACACGCCATGGATAATCAGAGTGGGAGGTTAAGAGCATTATTGGAACAGGGAAGAGGGGGTCTGAAATAATTGATTTTTAAATGTATGCACTCTCGCATGGTAGAGCAATTTGTTTACGCTTGTCAAAGTCACAGTAACCAAGAATAAGTAGTGCCTTAATAAGGTCTTGAAAAGGAAATGATATATTTGTTTCCTTTTCACCATCATTACAGCAAAAGTCACAGATGTGTTATTATGTCCCAGTATATACAATCAAGATGCCTTTATCAACAGCAGTACAAACTAGGACACTCATATACAGTTCATAGAAAGACAGTTAACATGTCCGATATATGAAATGTTCACATTTTGTGAAACAACAGAAAAGGATGATTGTTGCCACACTGGAGGAAAAAAAATCCCTCAAATTCTCACATTCTCTGAAACAGTGGAGAAGGATGATTGCTGCCACAACTGGACGAAAAAAAAAAACAACAACAACAGCCAAACAAATTTTCACATTCTGTTAAACAAATGATAAAGACGATTTTTTTACCACACTGGATCGGAAAAAAACCTTCAGATGTCACGCTCTTTGACAGAACAGATAAGGTTGATTGTTGCCACAATTGTACAAAAAAAGCAAATGCTTTCAATACTGTAAACATGAAGTCCCAGCCAACGGAGTCAAACGCTTTCTTGAAGTCTATATTTGATACAATTCCAGGTACACTGTGTTGGTCTAGGTATACTATGGTGTCATAAATGAACCTTAAAATTGTCACCAGTGTCTGCTTTAAACAAAACTCAGTTTTGATCCTCATTGGTGAGTTTAGGAAGTACGGGTTTTAAAACGATTTGGAATGCAAGATGAGCCAGTTGTATATTTAACATTTTACAGTGAGATCGGTCTCCTGTTGTTTGTAAATTTCGTGGTTATCCTACTTAGGAATACAAAGTATGACGCCTTGCCTTTGGACACACAAAAGCTCTCCTTTTCTTAAATCCTGCCTTCAGTGCCCTAACCACAAGAAAACAATCCCTATCCAGAAGCACTCACAAACTTCAGCCGTGAAGCCATCTGTTCCTGGAATTTTCTTGTTTTGTACATTTTTGGGAACAAAAGTTCCTTCATCCAGTGTAATCTCTCCTGAATTCTTTGCTTCCAGAAAGTCTTGTGAATGAATGAATGAATGAATGATGAATGAATGAATGAATGAATGAATGCGTGTGTGTGTGTGTGTGTGTGTGTGTGTGTGTGTGTGTGTGTGTGTGTGTGTGTGTGTGTGTGTGGTGTGTGTGTGTGCGTCTGCATCCAAATGTTGGTTTTTACATCATCACGGTGGTTTTCTTTCTTTTCACATCACTAATAGCTTCCATATAATACAATCAGGAAGCTCATGGTTAACACCGGCTTAACACCCATGTACAGCATCAGGAACAGATAATCAAACATGGCTGCTACTTCCTGCCACGTGGGTGACTCTTCAGCCCTTCTCCGTTTCCAGCACCACAGAACTGGGTTTTTTCACGGACTCTTCAGACTCCGTCTGATGGGTTTCCAGCTTCTCATTGTCTGCTTTCCATCCCGACTGAAGCTGGCGACGAATGCAAATGCAACCCACTTGACCGCACCTGCACCACGTTTTGAATCGCTGTGGTCGCTTGCAGCACGTCCAGTTGTAGAGCGGGACGAGGACACGTTTGACGAAGGCTCGCATGGGGGCTGACATGGGGTAAGTGGATGGACGGAAAGAAAGGTGAACCACCCAACAGGTCAGCAGTGTGGCCAGTACGCCCAGACACAGGACGGCAGCCAGGTACACCTCTGTAACGGTCAGACAGTGGAGTAGGTCAGAAAAAAAAAAAAAAACACAACTGGTAATCTAACCTACCAAGTAAACAGTCCGTTTACTAAGCGACCGTCGAAACAATCAACAAACCAGCCTACCAGTCAGTTCACCATCCATCTATCCAGCAGCCATTCAGCCAATCAACCAGCCTGTCAATTTATTGAGCTATCCAGCCGCTATCCGATGATTCAACACATATTTAAAAAAGAAATAACCAATAAATTCAACCAAGCAGCCATCGGGTATTATAACGAACCAACCCGATAAAAAAGTTAGTTTTTCTGAGTCTTATCAATCCCTGTGTGACACCCAGCGTAACGATGGCTGTTCCACCCACACCTCACATTGGGCTTCTTCGCTTTGTAATGGGAAAGACGAGGTGAGAAACTGCCTTTGTTGACGTCACATGTCCGTTCTTTGCGTGAGCCTATCTTTGCGCCAGCAGCTGGAAGCGCCCAAAATATTCCCATTCCTTTGATTTTAATCCGTCTGCTTGGAGCCACCTGGCTTGTACCTTGATGGCCACGTGAAAGACAACGAGAATCAACTTTCAGACACAACAACAATTCTCACAAACAATCTAATTTTGCCATTCTATAAATACTTGACAGCTTAAGCAAGGCCATGGCGCCTTAAATTTTCGGTGTGCGGCCAATCAGCTGAAGAGCTGTGTGGCTAGCATTAGGGAAAGACAACTCACGCAACATGGACGTGTCGTTGGAGATAGGGGGCAGGGTGTCGGTGACCCAGGTCAGGAAGACCATGTAGGACAGCAGGACGGTCAGTGCGTAGCCCAGCTTCTCTCCGGACTCCACGGGCACGACGAAGATACAGCACGTCAACACGGACGTGAGAACGATGGGCAGAATCTGCAAAACAGTACCACAGTTGACAGGGCTTTGCGGAGCAGACTCTTGAAATGGAAATCACTGGTCGTACCAAAGATGTATCAACGAGCAGTACTGATACAGACATCTTCCTACCCCAGTCTTGTATCGCTAATCATCTGTCTGTCTGTCTGTCCTGTCTGTCTGTCTCCGCCTCTGTCTGTCTCCTCCTCTCCCCCCTCCCCCCTCTCTCTCTCTCTCTCTCTCTCTCTCTCTCTCTCTCTCTCTCTCTCTCTCTCTCTCTCTCTCTCTCCCGTTCAGTTTTAAACTCGATTCATAGAGGCACTTTAACGTTCGGAGAGCCCACCGCCATGAACTGACACTGTCTGAATATGCGCGTATATGTATGCGTGTGAGTGTGTGTGTGTGTGAGTGTGTGTGTGTGTGTGTGTGTGTGTGTGTGTGTGTGTGTGTGTGTGTGTGTGTGTTGTGTGTGTGTTTGAGTGAGTGAGTGTGTGTGTGTGTGTGCGTGCGTGCGTGCGTGTGTGTGTACGTGTGTGTGTGTGTGTGTGTGTGTGTGTGTGTGTGTGTGTGTGTGTGTGTGTGTGTTGTGCGAGCGTGCGTGTGTGCGTGAATGCGCGCGCGCGTGTGTGTGTATGTGTGTGTGTGTGAGAGAGAGAGAGAGAGAGAGAGAGAGAGAGAGAGAGAGAGAGAGAGAGAGAGACAGACAGACAGACAGAGAGAGAGAGAGAGAGAGAGAGAGAGAGAGAGAGAGAGAGAGAGAGAGAGAGCGTGCATGCGTGAGTCTGTGAGTGCGTGCGTGCGTGCGTGCGTGCGTGCGTGCGTGTGTGTGGTGTGTGTGTGTGTGTGTGTGTGTGTGTGTGTGTGTGTGTGAGAGAGAGAGAGAGAGAGAGAGAGAGAGAGAGAGAGAGAGAGAGAGAGAGAGAGAGAGTGTGTGTGTGTGTGTGTGTGTGTGTGTGTGTGTGTGTGTGTGTGTGTGTGTTTTGCTCTTTGACGCTGCTGGAAAGTGCTCAAAGCATCAAAACACGAAAGGCTGCGTACATGACCCATTTGTTTTTAATTCGGTTAGCCTTGGTTCTTAACCGCGACCACCATGACCAGACTCGGAACCATTCATTCAGCCGTGCCTGTCGATCTAAGCCCATACGATTGCTGTTGAAATCAGTTGAACTTAAGCCTCGCTCTGGGTCACCATGACGTAATTTTGGTTCATGGAATCTATGTCCTCGAACTGCTCCTCATTGACGCCGGAAAGTGCTCAAATCAAAAAAACACGAAGCCCAACTTCCAAAGGGAAGAACACTTTTAATAACATGAAATTGTCAAACACTCTGCACGACATATTTCGGCCACATGGCCTTCATCAGGGAGACAACAAAAAGAATAGAGAAGCGTGGTAAAATCCATTTAGTTAGTTAGTTAGTTATTTAGTTTATTTGTTTGCCAATTCATTTGTATATTATTTCATTTATTAATTTGTTTATATATGGATGGCTGGGTGGTTGACTGGCTGTTTATGTGTGTGTGTGTAGTATGTATGTATGTATGAATGTATGTATGCATGCATGCATGTATGTATGTATATATGTAAGTATGCATGTATGTATGTATGTATGTATGTATGTATGTATGTATGTATGTATGTATGTATGTATGTATGTATTATTCATTCATGCATAATTAATTAATTAATTAATTCATTCATTCATTCATTCATTTTATTCATCTTATGTCCTTCATTTTACTGTTGTTTTTATTTATTGATCAGAAATATTCATTTTTCTATTCATTTTATTCCTTTATTTATGTTATTTATGTCCTGCAAATTTATTTATTTTGTATTCATTTATCTAAATATCTTCAAATTTATTATGTTCACAAATATAGAACGACTAAATTCAACTCAGCAGTAATTTCTTTCATTGCGGACCTTACATAGAAATATCGCAAAAAAAAAGATATGCAGACCTTGAAAAAGTGGACAATCAATCAAAACGCAAATAGAATGGTGCGTAGCGTAGATCAACAGAGAGAGAGAGAGAGAGAGAGAGAGAGAGAGAGAGAGAGAGAGAGAGAGGAGGGGGGGGGGGCAGACAGACAGAGACAGCTAGACAGACAGACAGACAGACGGACAGACACAAACAGAGAGACAGAGAGAGAGAGAGAGACAGAGAGAAAGAGACAAAGTGAGAGAGACAGAGACCGTGCGTACCAAATTCAGACTGTAGAACTGCCATTTTCTTCTGAAGGAGAAGTAGATGTAGGTGCGTCTGAAATCGACAGTGCCATCGAAGAATGTTCCGTACGACAGCCAGTTGTCCTGCCTGTCCCACTCGGCATTGGCGGAGTAGTAGTCCCACATCACGGTCCTGGAATTGCCCATACCAACAGTGCTGTGACGCGGACATAGTTCACAGAAACAGTGCTGCGACACCGGAAATTGTTTACATGAGCAGTGCTGCTGCGACCCCGGAAATTGTTCACAGGAAAAGTGTTATGACCCCGAAATTGCTCACATAAACAGTCCTGCGACCCCGGAAATTGTTCACGTAAACAGTGTTGCGACCCCGGAAATTGTTTACATAAACAGTGGTGTGACCCCGAACATTGTTCACATAAACAGTGGTGTGACCCCAAAAATTGTTCACATAAACAGTCCTGCGACCCCCGGATATTGCTCATATAAACAATGTTGTGATCCCGAAACAGCTCGCAGAAACAGTGCTGCGACCCCAGACATTGTTCACACATAAATAGTGTTTGATTCTGATATTATTCGCTAAAACTGTGCTGTTATCTTGGAATTGTCCACAAAAACCCCGTCCTGTTGATTTGTAAAATTGTCCAACTGTATCAGGTCTGATCCTGGAAGTGTTCACAAAAACAGTGCGTTGATCCTGATGCCGTTTTACCTGAAGAGTGTTTGTTACCCAGAAACCATTTACGTGAACAGAGCAGTGATCCTGAAACCGTGTACATGACACAGAGCGGTGATCCTGAAACTGTGTACATGAACAGAGCAGTGATCCCGAAAACGTGTACCTAAACAGAGCAGTGATCCTGAAACCGTTTATATGAATAGAGCAGTGGCCCAGAAACCGTTTACATGAACAGAACAGTGATCCTGAAACCGTGTACATGAACAGAGCAGTGATCCTGAAACCATGTACATGAACAGAGCAGTGATCCTGAAACCGTTTACCTGAACAGAGCAGTGAACCTGAAACCGTCTACCGGAACAGCGCAGTGATCCTAAAACCGTGTACATGAACAGAGCAGCGATCCTGAAACCCGTTTATCTGAACAGAGCAGTGAACCTGACACCGTTTATCTGAACAGAGCAGTGGTCCTAAAATCGTTTATCTGAACAGAGCAGTGATCCTAAAAACCGTTTACGTGAACAGAGCAGTGATCCTGAAACCGTTTTTGCTAACTGTTCTGTAATGCCAAAATTGTCCAAAAAAACCCAATGAATTCCAATCTTGAATTATCCACGAAAACTAGTGCCGTAAAGTCATGAAACTGTCCACATGATCAACGCAGTGATCCTCAACTCGTTCACACATGGAAGTGTAGTGATCCTGATTATTGTAAATAAGCATAATAGTATTCTGATCCTGAAATCATGAACAATCATTGAACTATACGTTTTCACATGAACTTGACACAGTTTACCATTTACTTCATTTTCGCAAAATACACTTCTTAGCTAACATGTGTTGACTGCAGCAAAAGCTCGCTCACAAATCCACAAATGCATTATAGAATTTAGTAAGTGTAAGAAGACGTCTTTGAAATACAGAACACAACGTTGAAAGCAATACCGATCGTGTTCTAGTCTGCTGTGATTCGCGCTTAATCTACTGCCCCTTCTCCTTACCTTTCTGCCCAATTGTTACTTGTTTTAAAAACGTAGTTTAAAGTTAGTGATGACGTTGAAGATCGGACACCGCGGCGGCGGATATGCGGATCGTGGGCGTCCTTATGTTTGTGTATAGGGATAACAACAAATTTAGCCCATTCTAAGGGAAACACGTCGCCGAAATAACGTATTCAAGAATGCCACTAAAATTGAAAACGTTGTCGTGTCAAGCAACCAACCAAGATTTTTTTTTTTTTCAAGTCTAGCCCACAGAGAAAAAAACACGTGCGTCTGTAAGTATGTCTGGAGGCGCTTTCATAATGATTACCGCAGCTTTGTTGCTAAAATGTCAGTATATATCAAGATAAAAAAAATGCAGAAACCACACATTGGGCCGGCATGTCCATCTTGTTCTAAAGCAAATCGCTGAGAAGAGAGAGAGAGAGAGAGAGAGAGAGAGAGAGAGAGAGAGAGAGAGCGAGAGAGAAGAGAGAGGTATGCATTCATCCCATTTCAGATTCAGAAAGAAAGAAAAGAGGGCATACTGAACACTAGGGAGTGCACGGGAGACAGAGAACCTACCCATTGACCAGCTCTACTTCAGTGATGGCGTAACTCCATGCGCTCATGGTTATTTGGCAGGTCTGCGACTCGAAAGGGTACCGGAAAATGCTGACGTCACGGCGGTCGTGGTCAGCAAGGGCGGATACCAGGTCACGAGGCCGTTGCTCTGGACACGTAGGTATGTGTTGTCCTTTCTCTCCCCACCTATCTTGCCTATGTCCGATACCCTGAAACAACCACATTCCGGCTGTGCCACCGCCACTACCATTGTCACCATCACTGTCATCTGGAGGACACTTTGGAACCATTGAACAAAAACCTAAAGACATCCACATTTGGAATGTCCTTTATTCTATTTGTATACAGCTTATATTTTATTGTATGTACCTGAAAATAGAATGTGCCTGAGAGAGAGAGAGAGAGAGAGAGAGAGAGGAGAGAGAGAGAGAGAGAGAGAGAGAGAAAACTGTTGTTAGAAGGAATATACATAGCCCTTTTGTGAATATCAGATGTCTGATTAATTTGGAGCAAAAATACCCTGTAAATATTTGATTTTAGATATTGTCAAACCCATGTCTAACCAATTGTGTCGTACTGTTTTCTTACACTTGCCTTCAATTTTTTTTTTTTTTTTTCATAATTGTTTGGATGTGTTTTCTGCACAGCTACACATGGCACTTTAAGACGACAAAGGATGCATAATCATCACCACAACTGCTAGCAACACACTACCACAGCTAGAGAAAGCTACTATTACTACTGTGCGCGCCCCCGCGCGCGCGCGCGCGTGTGTGTGTGTGTGTGTGTTAAGAAAGTGACGTATTTGTTGGCGACGGATGTTAGACGATGCTTACAATGTAAGGATCTTCGTCGTCAACTGACTCATTACGCATGCATCTACAGGTACGCTGGATTCCCAAGGTGTGCCAGAACATAAAGGATTCAGTGGCACAAGCCGTCAGCAGTAGGAAGGGTGAAAATAAGGGCTTAAATCTCCCTCTTGAGGGAACTGCACATCTGGGCTGTTAATGTGGGCTGAGCTCTTCTTTGTCAAATGCTGTGAGTTGGCTGGAAACGAAAGGAGGGCTGACTGAGTGCACTTATATACGCAAAACGGTTGTGGGCCCAATTATAATTAATTGACAAGCACAGCCACCAGCTCCAGTTCTGCATGCCTAACCGTTACTCTCTGTCTCTATCTCCCCCCCCCCCCCCCCCCCCCCCCCCCCCCCCCCCCCCCCCCCCCCCCCCCCCGCCAGCTATGACTGTGATCCAGATGCATCACATCATCCCTCACAAAGCATTGGCCTGAAACTCCTGGCATTCTTGAAGAGAGAACAAAAAGACTTGACAGTCTCTTCCAAAACGGAGGACCTGGCCCACTCTTAACTCTGGAAGTGCTGTTGAAAAAAGGAAATCCTTCTCATGATATATCGTGACAGTTAACGACAGTGGAAAAACATCGTGTTCGTAAAGATACTTCCAGTGTTATGATTCTGACCTTGCATTTAGACATACACCCGTAATCTGGTTTCCATGATACGATGATCTTTTGTGCGATAGACTGCCTTCTATATATATCATTCTATACATTTTCACATTTTCAGTGCACGGTCCTATTCCCTCAAAGCTCATTTTGTATATAGGCTAAAACAAGCTTAATCCAGTATAAACCATTTGCATCTCTCTCTCTCTCTCTCTCTCTCTCTCTCTCTCTCTCTTCGTCCTCCCCCCCCCCCCCCCCCCTCCTCGCTAGCCCTCTCGTTTGAAGAAATTCCTAACAAGGAACACGACAATAATAATAATAATAATAATAAAGAAGAAGAAGAAGAAGAAGAAAAGAAGAAAGAAGAATTATAATAATGATGATAATAATAATAATAATAATAATAATAATAAAATAGTATAATCAAATAGCGACAAAATGTTTCGGGGAATATCTTCATGGAAACTACTCACTCGTTTTCTATAAGCAACGAAGGGGTCCAGACCCAAATCCGGAGCGACGACCAGAGTGTCGATGTTGCCGTAGGTGGCGGGAGTCCACGTCAGACGATCGTCGTACCACGACTGTGGACACAGCACGGGCAGTGCACTTCAGACAGTATTGATAGGTCAACATTTTTTTTCCCGCCAAAATTAAAGAATAGTCATACTGGACAGATACTGCTTATTCTTAGTCCTACAGCTTTCATCAAGATTTACAGAGAATGACCGATCGTTTATTTCTGTTCCTACGACCTTCATAAGTCTTGCCTGTATATAAAAAATGACTAACACTTTATTTTTGCACCTGCAATTTTCATCAGTCCTGCTGTTTATAGAGGATGACCAATGGTTTCTTTCTACCCCTAAAATCTTCATTAGCCTTGCCTGTTTATAGAGGATGACCAATGGTTTTCTTTCTACCCCTAAAATCTTCATTAGCCTTGCCTGTTTATAGAGGATGACCAATGGTTTATTTCTACCCGTAAGACCATCTCCAGTTTCCTGACCAATGTTGCACGTGTCTGTGTCTCTTGGGATGGGATGTGAACGGAAACACGGATAATGCTACTCCTGTCACGTCATCTCAGGGCAGTGTGGAATCCCTTGACTTCGTCTTCATCACCCTCAGCAGTAACAATCCTCACTGAACAAAACATTTGTCTAAATTTCTGTGACGACCCTTCTCACTCTATCTCGTCATTTTTTTCTTTGTATTTCCTATTTACGTCGTGTGCACACACACACACACACACACACACACACACACACACACACACACACACACACAGACACAGAGAGAGAGAGAGAGAGAGAGAGAGAGAGAGAGAGAGAGAGAGAGATTTGGCCCACTGACACAACATGATCTATGGCAGGTCAGAGCGGATATTGAAACAGAAAGGAACACGAAAGATATTTCAGACGATAATGATGGACATATTCTTTCCGTCATGGCATCCAGATCGCGGTATTGTGTTGACTGGATATGACAAACCAGTAATGTCAATATGGTCACTAGGGGGTGGGGGGGGGGGGGGGGGGGGGGTGGGGGGCGAGCGCGGAATTGGTTTCACGGTCCATCTCGATAGTTGCAAATGGGAGTGTTGTAGTTCCTAGGGTCGTCAGTCAGGATTTCCATTCTCACCAGCTGGGTCATCGTCCGCCAGTGAGATGCCATGTCGCGGTCTGTCACTTCTTCGTATGTTTCTTGTAAACACTTGGGTATTTCCCTGCATGTCTCAACCGACAGGCCGGAAAAGCTTGTCGTTTTGAGTAATCCACTGGAACTTTGAGACTGTCCCCGTTTTCGTGACACCAGATCTGTATGTCAGAGACTATTGAAACATCCTCTGTGTGATCTGTCTGTGTTGCAGGCTGGGTCAAGCGTTGATCACAACATGCAGTGGCATGTTCGTTTTTGCCAGCCCCAACTCCCCCCCCCCCCTCCCCCCCGAGTCAGGTCAGTTTCAATAGCGGCCCACCATCTCCTGGTCAGAGTTACACACGATGCTGTGAAAGTGGTCGGCGGTTCGTTTCGTCCCCACATGTTCCGGACTGCCATTGGTAGCATTTCCAGGGAATGTATCAAAGGAATGGATCAAAAGCTGTTGAGTTTTCTGTGTTGTAAAATATACTGGGGGCAGTTAGTAGAAAAAAGACCAGGCGGGGATATAGAATCACTTGTCTTCTTCTCCTCTCTCGAAGCTCTGTCTGCCTTGGCTCTCCGCCTGTCTCTGATAACTTGCAATGGGCATTTTCTTCTGTATACGACATTATCACTCTATGTAACTCTACAAGTTGGTCTTGCCCACCTTCGATTCTAAAGGACGACAGACACATTTCTTCAAGAAATGAGTTGAAGGCGTTCTCCAAACGAGATGCCAGTCCAACTAATGAAAGCGATTTTCAGGAAATAACGAAAAAATGTTCATCGAGTTTTGAATTGTCTTCTTGCTGGTTACCAAGCCAGGGAGGCTACTCTGAGAGAGAGAGAGAGAGAGAGAGAGAGAGAGAGAGAGAGAGAGAGAGAGAGAGAGAACTTACAACGATAAAAAAAGCGGCTGTCATGGACATAGTCTGTTGCGTTATGTCCTGAAAAACAAACAAACAAACAAACAAAAATCATACACGATTAAACGCTTTTTCAATAGATGTACACACAGGTACATATGTTTACATACGCAAGCACGCACAAAATCATGCTTGACACGTCAGCACGTGAGCACACATACGCCAACACACATTCGCAGACGCAGACACAGACACACACACACAAAAGATACGCACGAAGATACGCGTGCAAGAACTCTCTCTCTCTCTCTCTCTCTCTCTCTCTCTCTCTCTCTCTCTCTCTCTCTCTCTCTCTCTCTCTCTCTCTCTCTCTCTCTCTCTCTCTCTCTCTCTCTCTCTCTCTCTCTCTCTCTCTCTCTCCAATTCTTTTGATCTCCCTTGCATCCTTAAATGGATCCTCAAGCACAGACTCAAAGATTATCCCCTACATTTTGTACTGTTTGCATAATATCTTTAGTTTTTCAGCAACTTTTTTCCTCTCCACACTTTCGTTTTGTTTATTTACTACTTACACTGGCTGCTTTGGGGGTACTGTTGGATTCTTCTCTGAACCCTTTTGGTGGTGAGAACACCACAGAATTACGGACTGTGGTGTGTCTCTATTTGATGCCAAGAGTACTGACACAATCAGATGTGTCTCCCTGATGAGTTCGATCCAACGGATGAAAATCCTCGGAACAGGCAATACATATAGATCTGTCTTCGAGAGAGACTGTAACGGCTCCCTCATGCAGTTAGTGAAAGGTTTGTATTTACGGTATAATATATATTTTCCATTAATTTTCGTTTCAGATTTTCTTTTATTTTCAAATCTTTGCCAAATCATTACTATAATAATGGAAAAATTCATAGCCCCCACTGCTTAATTTTTAAGTATTATGTTGTTTGGTCAATCAGTGGGCAAGTGCATCTCTTTGGAGATGCTAGTGTAAGGATGTTCTGCAAAATTTTTAGCCGCTAACAATGTTTGGTTTATTGAACGGCAGAGCTGACCACCCAGACTGTTCCATATCTTTTGATCTCCCTTGCATCTTTAAAATGGATCCTCAAGCATAGGCTCAAACATTGTGCCCTACATTTTATACTGTTTGCGTAATGTTTTTAATTTTTCAGCAACTATTTTCCTCTCCACACTTTCGTTTTGATTTAATTTGCTACCTTTCGCTGGTTGCTGTTGGATTCTCTTTCGAACCCTTGGTGGTGAGAACACCACAGAATTATGGACTGTGGTGTGTCTCTATTTGACGCCAAGAGCTCTGACACAATCAGCTGTGTCTCCCTGATGGGTCTGACCCAGTGGACGAAAGGCCCTCGAGCAGGCAATACATATAGATTTGCCTTCGAGAGGAATTGGGAAGGTTCCCTCACGCAGCTAGTGAAAGGTTTTCATATATATATTTTTTTTTCCATTTTCTTCCTCTTCAATATTTTTTCAAATCTTTGCCAAATCATTACTATAATGATAGAAGAAGAATTGTTAACTTGCACCTGTTTACCCCCACTACTTAATTGTTCAGTATTTTATATATATATATATAGAGAGAGAGAGAGATGAGTCTGTAGTTCAAGTTTTATGCACCGTTTCCTTTTGTCCGAGAGTTAAGCTCCAGAATCAGATGGACATCGTTTACCGTACTTTGTTACTCATGGAGTTTTTTTTTTTTTTTTTTTTTTTTTTAAGCTTCTGTTGGAGCAGTATTAATGTGAGTGTTGTCCCTTTTTTTGCTACTTTAGTTAATTCTGGTTTCACTTCGTTTTAAAAACCCATGCTCACACGGTGATATGCTTCTACCTATGCATCTGTTCATCCACCTGTGTATCTTTTTCTCTCTCTCTCCCCCCCCCCCCCCCCCCCCCCGTGTGTGTGTGTGTGTGTGTGTGTGTGTGTGTGTGTGTGACGTGCAAAGAGTGAACGAAATGGACAGAGATGGATACAGAGAAAGGGAAACAAACGGACAATCAGACATGAAGCTGAGCTATTGTTCAGAAAGCGGCAAACCGACAGATAACAATAAACGAATAAAACATATCTGGAGAGAGGAGAGAGAGAGAGGGGGGGGGGGGGAGACAGACAGACAGACGGAGGCGGACAGAGCGAGAAACAAATGGACAACTGTTGTAGAAATAAATGGACAAAAATAATTATTAAACGGAAGGACAGGAAAACAAACGGAAACGTAGAGAAACAAGCGGAGAGAGAGAGAGAGAGCGAGAGAGAGACAGAGTGAGAGAGAGAGAGCGAGCGAGAGACAGAGATGGAGAGGGGGGAGGCAAAGAAACAGGCAGACAGACTGAGAACCGAACGGACATAAACACACAGAGAAACAGCGCGGAGTGTCCTCCATCGCAGCAGCAGGTACGTACTAGACCGTTGAGAGACAGCGGCGCCATGGAGATGTTGACAGACACGGAAGTGCTGGGCCGGATTTCCGCCTTATAGCTGCTGAACACTGCTGTCCGCAGACTGTCTTCATCCGCATAGTGCTGTGCCTCGACCACTGCCAGACCTAGCGGCAGAAGAAAAAAATCATCTGATACACACAAAGAGACGAAATGTGATGTGTGACTGTGCTGAAAGGAATACTTAAAAACAAACTGTTTATGTTTTGCCAGTTTTTATATACATGCGCGCCCGCGTGCGTGCGCACACACATACACACAGACAAAACACGCGCGAGTGCGTGCGCGCACGCACGCACACACACACACACACACACACACACACACACACATGCAGACACTCACGCATATGCCAGAGAGAGAGAGAGAGAGAGAGAGAGAGAGAGAGAGAGAGAGTGAGACACACACACACACACACACACACACACACACACACACACACATTCAGTTCAACATGTGATTTTTTTTATTGTGAACTAACGAAACCCTTTTTGAATGGTGTTATACCAAGTGCTGACACTGGGCATGTTAATGTGTTTGGCTTTTTAGATTCGTTGCTAGTTGTTTTTTCTCTTGTTAAATTAACGAGACGCCTTTTGGAAAGTCCATTAAGGAACATTTTATAATCATAATCGTAAGTTAGATTACTTTAGTTATTTTTCTCTAATTTTTCATAGTTACCGTCCTATAATTCATCTATCCTTTATTTTTGTTCTAATGTAACCACATTGTTCTCCTCTCTTCTTTTATGATACTAGTCTGAAATTGCAAACACTATGTTACTTAGCCGTCTGCAATCACCTATATGTGTGACGAGACGTAAAACAGAGTTCCTTCCTTCCTCCACACACACACACACACACACACACACACACACACACACACACACACAGAGAGAGAGAGAGAGAGAGAGAGAGAGAGAGAGAGAGAGAGAGAGAGAGAGAGAGAGAGAGAGAACAGTCAGACATACAGACAAACAGATACAAACACTGAGACAGAAAGACAAGACACTGGAAGACAGATTTAAGAAATGCATAATCAGAGAGAAGAACGAGAGACAGAGTAAACACAAGAGAGAGAGAGAGAGGAGAGAGAGAGAGAGAGAGAGAGAGAGAGAGAGAGAGAGAGAGAGGAGCATTTTTCAAACTGCATCGAAGGCGGGAAAAGGAGCCAGAACACACCACAACATTCTTTAGGAACAAAGTGCTGCATCAGACCCACCGTAGCAAAGTGAATATATGTGTATATACATATAATATGTGCTTGTGTGCGTATACATGTGCTTGTGAGTGTGGGCCTATGAGTGTTTTGTGTGTGTGTGTGTGTTCATGTGTATGGGGTTTTTCAAATGATTATCGTGAGTGTGTGCATGTGTGTGCGTGTGTGTGCATGCGCGCGCGCGCGCGTGTGTGTGTGTGTGTGTGTGTGTGTGTGTGTGTGTGTGTGTTGGAGGGTGGGGGTTTTGGACTGTACATGCAAATTATATAAGGAGCCACTTGATTGTGAGGATTCTTGCATCATATATGTTGTCTTGTGATACTGTTTATTTATTATGCACCTATTTCAATCTCTCATTTTCTGAGATAACAAAGTATTCATATATCATCAAAAGTGGTTCGCTTTGAGGACCCCCGGGTGGGGGGTCGTCGGTCTGATTCCTATCAGAGCCATTTGTTGTGGGATACTTCAGCCCCGATCGGCTCCTATCCACAGTTGAGTTTGTCAGAAGAGACACTGCACACAATCATGACTTAGTCACAGAGCCAGCGTGAGTGAGCTCGCCCCTCCTGTTAGTGCCATCATCGTATTGATCACGTACTGGAACCAAAGCCGCTAATTCAACATATCAATGAAGTAACCGGAACATATCAGCCATTCACAATGCAGAAATAGTGTCTGTATGAAGTTTGTCGTCACAGGAGTTATCGATCCTTTCTGGCCACCATGATGACGGTATGATGACTACGCTTTGTTACCGAAGGCCTCCTGTGCCGCGGGGGCCGGAAGAACAACATCGCAACGTGATGAGAGGTCAAGGACTTGCTGCTCTCATGCTTAATTAACGACAGCAAAATGTCCAGGTGGCAGAGTCACCATCACGCCACAGATTAGCACGGGCCTGCCTGATGCCACGCCGGCATTGGTCGAAGAGAATGTATTATACACGGTAATACAGGAGATGTGGTGTCAGGATAATACTTTCTATGCATAGGTCTGAGGTAACATTATACATATAGGAATACGTGGTGAGTTGTGATGTATTATTCCTGCGCAAATCAGACTCTCTCTCTCTATCTCAATCTCACTCACTCTCTCTGTTTCTGTATGTCTCTCTGTCCTCTCTCTTTCCTTCTCTCTGTCTCTGTTTGTCTCTCTCTCTGTCTGTCTGTCTGTCTGTCTCTCTCTCTCTCTCCCTCCCTCCCCCTCTCTCTCTTTCTCTCTCTCTCCCTCTCTTTCTCTCTGTGCACTGGTCGGATAAATACACCCAGTCATGTTGTTTATAGCCCAGACAACCGGAAGGTGACGTAACAGCACTGCCAAGAGAATACAACACCAGTAATAATGTTGTGACATCAGTGTTCCTGCATCAGTCCGCAAACTATAAAGCCAGGGGGGGGGGGGGGGGGGGGGGGGGGGTTATAATACATGTCAAATGCAAACGCACGTCACGCTCACACACGTGATATATATGTACCATACTCACCCTCCTCTCAGCTATGTATGTGCATCTACACAGGCATGCATGCAACATTCATAACATCCTCGATGTACATGTACAAGCCACATTCACACACCAGCTACCCACACAAAAAAATCACATTCACACACACACACACACACACACACACACACACACACACACACACACACACACATACAGTACAGACGACGTTTAGGCATTAAATGTCCACACATGCTTTGTTCACACATCAAACGCCAACACATACAAGATCTACACATAAAAAAAACAACACATATCGCATTCACACATCAAACACTAACACATATGACGTTCACACATCCAACATCTGCATATGCCATTTTCACACCAACTGCCAACACATACCATATTCATTCATCAAAGACTAACAAGTCTCACGTTCACACATCAAACACCAGCACATGCCACGTTAGTCACATCCATACGCCAAAACACAAACACATATCACGTTCACACATCCACACACCAACACTTACCACGTTCACACACACCAGTCATCCGCACGTGCCACGTTCACACACCTAATACCAACACATACAATGTTCATACACCAAACACCACCAGATGACACTTTCACACACTAAATATCGTCACATACCATATCCACACACTTGACACCAACACATGCAATGTTCACATACGAAACACAAACACATGGCCCTCTCACACACCACACACCAACACATCATGCGTTCACCACACCGAGCACCAACGCATACCATGTTCACACACAAAATACCAACACATGGCGCGTTCGCACAACAACACATGAGACGTTCACACACCTAGTACCAAAACATGCAATGTTTTCACACCAATTACCGACACGTAACAAGTTCACACACCAAACACCAACACATAAAACGTTCGTACACCAAACACCTAGACATACCACTTTAACGCAACAGACACCTGCACATGCCACGTTCACACAACAAACACCTGCACACACTACGTTCACAGCCAAACACCCATACATGTTACCATTACATCTCAAACATCTGTACATGCAACGTTCACACAGCAACTGCCTGCA
This sequence comes from Conus betulinus, assembly GCA_016801955.1. Lineage (NCBI taxonomy): Eukaryota > Metazoa > Mollusca > Gastropoda > Neogastropoda > Conidae > Conus > Conus betulinus. Next base: position 270,171 of record JADBJO010002741.1, read on the forward strand.
CATGCCACATTAACATACCAAACATCAGCATATGGCGAGTCCACACAGAAAACACCAAAGCAGAGCATTTTCACAAGACAGGCACCCGTACATGGCAACGAATTCACACCAAATACCTGCACATGCCACGCTCACACATCAAACACCTGCCACATTCCCAAGCCAAACACTTGCACATGCTACATCTAAATACCAAGCGCCTGCATATACCAGGTTCACGCAGAAAACATCTGTGTATACTATGCTTCGCACCACACATCAGCACATAACTTAATCGTACACCAAATACACATATACACATCCAAGTTAACACACCAAACACCCACACAGTATGCATTCACACTCCAACCTTTACCAAAGGCCACATTTATATACAAACATAATTCAATTCTGCATTTCGTACAAACACGTATATAATGTCACATTCAAATACTAAACACCTATTCCTATCAAATTAACAACGCAAGCGTCTACTCATGCAGCATATCTCTCTCTCTCTCTCTCTCTCTCTCTCTCTCTCTCTGTGTCTCTGTGTGTGTGTGTGTGTGTGTGTGTGTGTGTGTGTGTGTGTGTGTGTGTGTGTGTGCGTGCGTGCGTGTGTGCGTGTGCGCGCGTACATGCGTGCTGATAACAAATGAACGATGGTCGCAGTTTTGTTCTCAACCTTGGGGTTCACTCGTAATAGTACTCGGAGTACACAATCATATTTTCAGAGACAAATGTAGGATTACAAAAAACACTAGTTGCCTTGCTATTATATTGCAATAAGTGGGAGCTAACATCCAACGCTGCTAAAACTAAAGTACTGATACTTAACAGTGCAAGGGTGAATAAACAGGACACATTTCATTACAGAAATGACAAAGTTGATGTTGTCACCAGCTTCAAAATATTTAGGGGTAGATTTCAATCGAATGTGTACTTTTGCTAAATGTCAGAAAAAAACCGCTTTTGATAAAGCATCATTAGGCATGTTTAAATTAAGACAAAAGGCTAGAAGAAAGGATTTATCTTTTCATGTTATTTTAGATTTATTTGATAAAACGATTATTCTAGTATTGTTATACTGTTTTGAAATATGGGGATACGAACATTTGAATAGTATTGATAAATTTCAGCTAGCACTAAAAAAAAAAAAAATATATATATATATATATATATATATATTGCTTACAAAAAAGTACAATGACAAACATGAATTATGGGGAAACACGATGTTACCTTTTATCTATATCCGAACGATTCGATTTTGGGCTAGTTTGATTTAATCTCCTGTTGACAAATAATATCAGTTAGGTTCTATTCTTGCATGTGACATTTGCACAACAGCGCAGTAAGTGTGTTTCCCTGGTTAACGTGCATTAAAACACACTTCTACAGTCTGGTTTTAACTGTGTTTGGAGCAATCAATCTTTTACAGACGTCAATACACTGGAATGTCAAAAATAGTTTGCAATGCTCTTTTCGTCAAACGTGGCAACATTACATTGAAACTAGCAGTAAAAATGTTTTTTCTACAAATTATGTAAATCTGATTTTAAGGAGGAGACATATATTTCTAGCTTACGAACTATTGATACTTTCCCTCTTGTCAAATTTGGATGTTCTAATCATGAATTACCATTTGAAGTAGATCGTCGATTTTCTATTCCAAAGGAAGAAAGGTTATGTAATAAATGTGGCATGTCTGCAATAGGTGATGAATTTCACTTTATCATGGAATGTTCATCATACGTTAATTTGCAAAATACGTATTTGCCAAAAAAGATTTCTCTTCCCAAAACATGCCAAAAATGTTTGTCAAATGATGTCTTCTACTACTAATCGAAAACAAATGCTTCTATTGTCAAATATATTAGATCATCTCAATTGTTGTGAATTGTTGGCCTATGTCAGCACTGACTAGCAATTTATGTTTGATTTGGCTTCTTTGTTTTCCTTTTCCTGTTATTGCTTTAATCTCACCCTTCCTCCATACCCCAAAGGGGGCGAAAGGAATAAATATTGTTCTTGTTTTTTTGTGTGTGTGTGTGTGTGTGTGTGTGTGTGTGTGTGTGTGTGTGTGTGCGCGCGCGTGTGTGTGTAACCTTCGCATAATGACCACAGATCAGAGACATGCTACTTTCCTCTGCCCTCCAGACATACCTGCAGTGATGGTCATGATAAGGAGCATGACCGAACATCCAGACATCGTCACGTTGCACCGTTGGCTGTCACTTCTGTCAGTCTTTTCAGGTTGTTACATGCAGCTGCAATTTCCCCGTCTCGCACTGGTAAGCAAAGTTTTCCTTTTAAAAATCAGTTTCAAGGAAAGTACAAAAGCTTGAACCTCTCTCGGGAGAAGATTTGGGTGTATCAGTTTTGTTATTCTTCACCTTGGACCCTTTGTGACAATACCGAAGAATGTTCACAGTGTAGCTAACTTCGGTTTTTATCTGTAGATCTTCATGACAATATCGCAAGGTGTCCACAGCGTAGCTCACTTTGTTTTTTTTTTTCTGTATATCTTTGGGACACTATTGCAGAATGTTCACAATATTGTTCACTTTGATTTTTTTCCAGTAGCTCTTCCAGACAATATTGCATTGTATCCTCACTGTTCTTGTCAGCGTTGGTTTCTCTTTGAACAGTTTCACGATAGCAAATGAACAATAGTGGCAGTATTCTCAGCCTTAGGTTTCTCCTGTAGTACTACTCGGAGCTGCTGCAGTACTAGCTGGGATCCAATATTTTCCCAAAGTGTGGTCAACACAGAGCACGTAACACTCGGTCCTGGTGGTGGTGGTGGTCATTTTGAACAAAGCGTGGCTTAGCAGAGAAATGTAACAGAAAACGGACCAAACCAGGTCTAGAGAAAGGAGTGGTCTGTGTCAGGTCAACCATGACCACTCACTGTCAGCCCCCTCCACTGAACAAAACGGCGTGAACGCCACACTCGTCATTCCATCAGATTCTTGTCTGCTCATTTGGGTTTAGCGTCCTTTGCCATGTGTACCATTCTGTACCATTCTGTGCTCTCTCTCTCTCTCTCTCTCTCTCTCTCTCTCTCTCTCTCTCTCTCTCTCTCTCTCATATGTCATTTGTGGCCTTTCTTAGATACTCTCTCTCTCTCTCTCTCTCTCTCTTGACCAAGAATGTTCTATATGTGTGTTGCTATGTTCCTCCCGAGGGATCACCATACTCTGCACGTTTTTGATATTGATAATGGAAGTAGTCAAAATAGAGGACAGTTTGGTTGAAACTCTTAGTTCACATGATGACATTTCAGTGTTGATGTGTGGTGATTTTAATAGGAGAACAGCTGGTGTTTCTGTGGATATTACTGAAGAGTGTGCACAGTGTTCATGACTTGATAAATGTCATCAAACTGTAATTAAGTGATGCTCAAAAGATAAGGCTATAGATATGTATGGACATTTTTTGTTATACATGTGCGTCGCTTTGGGATTATTTCTATGTAATGGTGTATGCAGTGGGGATAAAGATAATCTAAAATTGCCAAGTTGCTTTGATGCGGGTGTGTTTTTTTTTGTTTTTTTTTGGTTTTTTTTTTTTTTTTTGTTTGTTTGTTTGTTTGTTTGTTTGTTTTTTTTTCTTTTTTTTTTGCTAAGCATAGTTAGATAATAATGACGTTGTTAGATTGTTTTTCGTCTAATATCATCAATGGTGAATAGACGTTAAATAAACCGCTGAACTGAACCGGGGGATAAAGAGGGTTTATGTACATACTACATGATTATGTGATTTTGGTAGCAGCGTGAACGACTATTTTATTGCATCACGCGGTCTGTTTGACATTGTGAATTCTCCCTGTACATGTTGTGTAAGTGAACGGATCGAATCTGATCACATGCCCTTAGAGTTCAACATATACGTAAAAAGTATATCTGAACATGAATATCTAAATAACAGAGGATATGTGGAAATATTTGTGTGGAGAAATGAGTATGCCATTGATTTGTGTAATGTGATTAATTCAGACGATATACAGGAGGATTGATTTCGTGGGCTATGTTATATACCTGATAAATGAGGCAATGCCTTCCCCCACAGATGTATCTGATATGGCCCTTTGCGGTCAGCTGGGCTATAAGCAGCATTACCTTACCTTACCTCCCCCCAGACGTTCAGAATCTTTCAGTTATCTGCTTATTTATATTTATCTGCTTATTTATCAATCTTAATGCGCTTTAACTTTTTTGCTCATCATGATGATGATCATCATCAAATGATAATGCAATGCGTTACTTGAAAATGAGCATTAGGTGCTTTGCAAAACAAACAAGAGAAACTCTCTCTCTCTCTCTCTCTCTCTCTCTCTCTCTCTCTCTCTCTCTCTCCGTCAACATTATCCATTTACCTTACTCTGATATGGCCCTTTGCGGTCGGCTGGGCCTTAAGCAATATTACCTTACCTTACCTTACTCTACTCTCGGAGCTGGTCCGAAAAAAATATAAAAGACTGGACCAAAATGACCATGCCAGATCTCCTCACGACAGCTACCAACAGAAGAGCCTGGAGAGAAACGGCAGCTGCCTCATCACGTCCCCCCAACGACCCTAGCGGTCAGGGGAATGACTGACTGACTGAGTCTACTCTTGCTTTTCTACTTCCCCCCTGTAACCCACCTACCCCACCATGCCATACCCTCACCATTCCAACTTTGATCATGGCTGTTTCCCGCCTCCCTGACCAACGTGCTTGTACACACAGTATCGAAGGCCCCGTCACCTTGAAAGCCACCTTGGGAGTTGGGCTCTTCATCCTGTTGCGCACTCTAACCCCCCCCCCCCCACCACCACCACCACCACCCCCCCCCCCCCACCCCCTCCTCGCCACTCCTGTTTCCCTTGTTTCAGGTACACTTTTGTTATGCGTCATTGGCCACCCTTTTAGCCCTCTGTTTTGTTTTCCTCTAATTGTGTGATTTTGTTTTCTTTTTTTCTTTGTTGTTACATACCAGGCTGTGACCCCATCTGACCCTGTAGGACAGGTTCATTGGGACACACAACCTGATCGGCGACGCTGATCTGCAGCGCAGTCATGTGTGAACTGCTTTGTGGGGTGGGTGTGATTTCCCCTGGTGTTACCTTTTACCTGTCAAGAGGTTTCAGGTGAGTTCGTGTGTGGGGATTATGACCTGTGAAAACTCGGTGAGTTTGTATATGTGGGTTATGGTCTTTAACATTCGGGCGAGTTTGTGTATGTGGATTACGGTCTTTAAGATTTGGAAACTCAGAAATCTCGGTGTTGTTTTTGCATCGTAAACCTCCCTTTTCCATGTTGTCAGAATAAAGGAAAAGATATTCATTGGATATCATCCTTGGTTTTTATCCATCAGTTTTGTAAAAAGAGTTCAAGATGGACTTTTTGATGGATTGAAATTCGGAGGATTCCCCCTTTATGAATTTGGCTTATGGTGGATTCCCCCTTTTTGAACTTGGCTTATGGTGGATTCCCCCTTTCTGAACTTGGCTTATGGTGGATCCCCCCTTTCTGAACTTGGCTTATGGTGGATTCCCCCTTTCTGAACTTGGCTTATGGTGGATTCCCCCTTTCTGAACTTGGTTTATGGTGGGTTCCGTCCTTTCTGAACTTGGCTTGTGGTAGCTCCTCTTGAGTTGGGGCGTTAGGGAAATCAAAGGGGGAAAATATCAGTAATATAAACGGTTTGCCTTTTGCTCTGAGAAGCATTCTTCGCATTGGTGAGCACTTCAGCAATACATGCGGATTTTTTTTTTTTCTTCTTCTCTCCTTTTCATTTCAGTTATAGAAACACTTCGTTTATGGTGAAGTTTCTAAAAGTTGTGAACACACACACACACACACGCACACGCACACATACACACGCGTGCACGCACGCACGCACGCATACACACACACACTCTCTCTCTGTCTCTCGCTCGCTCGCGCACATAAACGGCCATGGACAGACACGTACATAGAGATAAATCAATGATGTTCATGCAGACTTCATGAAATCTGCAACAAGGCACATTTATCCTCAGCGCCAGGAGTAACTCAAGTGACAGAAATCGGAATAAGCCATTTATACAAAACCCATGGACGGTCCCGCCCCCTGGCTTCCCCACCTTTCTCTCTCTCTCCCCCCCCCTGCCCTATGTGTGTGTGTGTGTGTGTGTGTGTGTGTGTGTGTGTGTGTGTGTGTGTGCATGCATGTGTGCCATGTGTGTGTGTGTGTGTGTGTGTGTGTGTGTGTGTGTGTGTGTGTGTCTACACGCTTGAGTATGCGTATGCGCGTGTGTGTGTACATGTGTGTATGCGTGTGCATGTGTGTGCACATACATACATGCACATGCACTTGTGTGTACATGTGTACAGAGAGACACATGCACAGAGAGAGAGAGAGAGGAGAGAGAGAGAGAGAGAGAGAGAGAGAGACAGAGAGACAGAGAGAGACAGCTCCTGTTCCCAGTGCCAAGACTGTCGTCGGGGTGGTAAAGGTCAATGCTTTTGAGCGCGCTGGTCCTCGACTGCATGGGGGGTAAATGAAACAGTACCAATGTGCGATGGGGCGGTTCTAATAGTATTAGGTTATGGTGGCATCTAATGGGGTCGGGGTCAATACAATGGTAACAGGCCAAGCTGCCCCATGGGCACGCTAGGGCAGGTTCACTTTGACCGGGATGTTAGGGTCAGTGACTGCGTTATCGGTTTGGTGCGTTTAACCTGCATCACACAAACAAATCTAGGTAACACAGTCCCCCAGCTCCCATTCACCCAAATACCTTGGGGTTCTTCCCATCAATTTTTTTTCTCAAAGAAAACCAAAATCGTCTTAGCAGCGGACGTCATACCAAGGGCCGCGAATGGGGCTCTCAGGGTTCCCATACAAGGTGCTTGCCCTAGAAAGACAAGACACTATGCCAGTGATCTAAATGAAGACTTACTTGGTGATCGATCACAGGATCCACATCTTCTCTATCGGTGTGTGAACAGGCAGTATTTAGAAATAATTCCAAATCACAATCAAAAAATGAAAAAAAAATAAGCGAGTTAGAATTTAAGACTGCGATAAAAGCTTTTATAGAGAATTATCAAACATGTTCACACTTATCCCATACTTACCCTAGCATCAACAATGAAAAAAATAGTAGAGAAGTCAACTCTACTTTTTAAGATCTAAATGAAATGTTTTTGTTCGTTTGCAGAAAAAAAAAAAGCTTTTTAGAATCTCTTGAATGAACGTACACTTTCTCAGCTTTTGAATTACATATACAGCATCCCTTTCCTGTTTTTACAGTAAATCAGCACAGGTCATGGTAATTGTAATGATTATAAGAAAACATTGATTTTTTTTAAAAAAGCCTGCAGAGTTTACAGAGTGCGCTTTAATGTCACAAAAAAGACGCTTTTTATAGCTAATTATTTAATACTATTTGATTATATTTGCCACCACCAGTAGTCGGATGACACAGCAACAGACATCAGGCAAATCAACAACGGGAGCTCTTTTTTGTCGGGAAGGACAACGCTAGTAATACTCTCCACACGAAGTTATCGCTAGGAGAGTTATCGATCCTTGCTGGCGGCAAACAGAATGGCGCTCCGGCTACAACTGCATTGTTAGCTATGGACTTTCTGGGCGCGGGTCCGCTCCGCTTTAGGAGGTCACTTCAGAATGGCACTCGCCTGTCACATTTACACAAGACACCGGCACATGCTATATTCAAACACAAAAACATCTTTGCATCACACCCACACCCCACCCACACCCACACACACACACACATATATAGCATAATATATATATACATAGTATTTATATATAAGAGGAGATGAGGGAGAGAGAGAGGAGATGGGAGAGAGGACGGAGTGGGAGAGAGGAGAGAGAGACACTTTCAACAGGGACATCAAGCACGAAGCCGCTCTCCATCCTGTTCCACATCACACACTTGTCAGAGGCGCTGTGTAGAGCACACAAATTATGCCCCACTTGAGATGTGTTTGCCGTAATGACTTCTCCTCGAGACAAGGGAGCGCCTTTCTTTTCGTTGTGTGGCCACATGCCCACACGCCACAATTGGGATCTTGCATTTAAAACACTACACAACCCATGTAAACGTTTAGAGGCCTATAATAATGTAAGCCAGTATTTAATGCTAAACTGATAATTATTTTTAAGAACACCCCCCCCCCCCCCCACACCGATTATTTTCCCTTGTGTTGGGGGGAGATTTTCACCCGATGAAAATCACAATCTTCAACTACATGACCTTCCCTTTAGTTGTTGACATCCCATTTCAGGCCTTTGCACTCACCCGTGACTCTATCTTTGCGCCAGATGAAAGCGCTTTAATAGTCCCATTCCTTTGATTTTTTAATCTGTCTGCTGGGAACCACCTGGCTTGCATTTGATGGCGGTATGAAAAGAAAATGACGAAAAATCAATCTTCAAACACCATGAAAATTCTGGAAAACAACGAACAACAAAAAAATCTATTGCGCAGCCAGTCTATCAATAAATACTCGACTCCTTAAGCAAAGCCTTCGCGCATTCATTGTTTTGGTGTGCAGCCTGTCGCTTTGGGAAGGAAGGGTATCTCTGAAGAAAGTCTCTCTAGTCGACCAGGATGCTCTACACTTTTGAAACTGGAGAGCAGGTGGCAGGGCTCCCCATTGGTGGACGTTACTTCCATGAACGTTGCGTGGATGACTTTCTCCAGTCGCTCGTAGTAGTTGAAACTGTCCACATGCATAACATCAGAAGAATAGCTGCTTGAAGCCTATGCCCTTTGCAGTGCCCATGCACTACCATGTAGGCAGGCAAAGAAACAGATACACATTTCCTTATTATCAGTATCATAATTATCATCATTATTACCTCGACTCACACAATGTCTCCTTCCTGACAGTCTCGTTTTCATTCAACGCCCATTTTGCGCCGAATTAGATGAAGGCTCGTTCATTTTCGTTGTCCTGAGTGTTTTGTATCCTGCCTGATGACGACCTAAGAGGTCGAAAACGCGTCGTCTTTTGTCTCGTGATTCATTTGTCTACCTTTTTTGGCGGTTGCAGTATCATTAACATTTCAAAGTTGTATAGATTTCCGCCCGCAGTCGGCCTTACCGTATGCAACTAAATACATTTCCTTCTTTGTTGGTATGTGGGAAGTTTGTTTGTTGTTGTTTTTCTTGTGTTAAGTAAGTCATTGGTTTGTTATGAGTGGCCTGTTACTGCATTGGTGTGCTAGATGAATGTCTATAATAGACAGCCTTTTACTTTAATAAAGTAACCTGCCTTAAACTGCTTTCATTATGAGGAGATCACCTGGCATTCCATTTTTCTAACATCTGTTTTAGCATTTAGTACTTAAGTTTTACTGCATGGCTTAGACATTAAATTTCATTATGATATAAAAGTATTAACGTAAACGTCACACACCCACCACACACACACACACACAACCCCACAACACACACACACACAACACACACCCACACACAAGCACATGCACACATTGCACGCACACGCGCGCGCGCGAACGCACAACACCCAAACAAACACGACAACCCAAACACACAACATTGCACACTAACACACACACAGCGCGCGCGAGAGCAAAAGTGACATTGCTTGCGCACACACAGAACACAGAGGGAGACAACAGAGAGTGAGATGATGACGAGATGAGGAGAGAGGAACGATTTTTTTCTAGAGAGAGAGAAGAGGAGAGTCAAATATTTTTCTTATATTTTAAAATGGATACGCTAATAGCCCTTGTTTTTACACACATGCCCTCATAATAACAACAAAAAAAGCAAGCAACAACAAAAACAGAAATTTAGATTATATGAGCATTAATAGTGTTATACATGGAAGGAAAGGAAAAAAAAAAAAAGAAAAAAATAAAAAAAAAAAAAAAAAAAACAAAAAAAAAAAAAAAAAAAAAAAAACAAAAAAAAATAAAAAAAAAAAAAAAAAAAAAAAAATGATATTTTAAATTGTAAAAAAAAAAAACCCACCCCAAGATGAACGACCCAAACATGTGAAAAATAAACACATTCATTAGCAAACAAATTTAAGCACATTTACGAACATATTAGATTCAAAGGGGGGAAAAAGGAAAAGAAAAGAAAAGAAAATGAAAACGCGCCGATCTCGCTCTCTTCTCCCTTTTTTTTTTTTTTTGTTTTTTTTTTTTTTTTTTGTTTTTTTTTTTTTTTTTTTTTTTTTTTTGTTTTTTTTTTTTTTTTTTTTTTTTTTTTTTTTTTTTTTTTTTTTTTTTTTTTTTTTTTTGTTTTTTTTTTTTTTTTTTTTTTTTTTTTTTTTTTTTTTTTTTTTTTTTTTTTTTTTTTGTTTTTTGCCTTTTTTGTTTTTTTTTTTTGTCCCCAACTTTGCCGACACCTCGAGACACCCAGAGGGCAGTGCCTGCACCCCGGCAGTGTCAGTTGCACAACACACCTCAGAGGCAACACAGCTAGTAGTTAGAGGTCAGCAATTTTGAGTGCACCACCCGCGCTCATTCCGACAACCACAGCCCCGCACGCCGGCCGGCCGGGCGGGCCCCGGTCCCGCCGAGCCCCGGCCCACGGCAAATCCCCCACAGGGAAAGCAAGCAGTCAATGTCAAGCGTCAAGAGTCAACCCACGGAGGAGACACTCTTTTGCACTGCTTATGCCGAGTCACCTCGGTGGTGGTTCAGTTGTGGCGCTGCTGTTTGATCTAACATAGCGAGAGCGGGAACGCCACCTCTACTAAGCCCCCTACTGGACCCCTCATACCAATAATACCCCCCCTCCCCCCCCACTACTTTGACGGGGACCAATAATTTTAATGTGCTAGTAAGTCGCGGAAAAAGCGCGGCGGTGAGTGAGTTCTCCATACGGAGGGCGACAAGCCACCAGTCCACGTCTTCCAACGACAGGCCCCCAGAGAAAGCGCCCTATGGACTAATCTCGAGATTTTAACGGGGGACCGCGACCCGACGGAACAAACGGGGAACCAACACAACCAACCGGACACACCAAACCAAGAGGCCCCACAAAACCAAGGCCCTACACAGCCGTGCGTGGGAGGGGAAGGACAAGGATTGAGACCAGAGTTTTCAAAGGAAAATGTGATTGATTATCCCAAAAGAAGGAAGAAGACATCTCCCTAAATTGAGGTCCACATGAGAGCAGAAAGGGCATATATTGACGGCCCACAGAAAGCGGGCCACAGCACCCCACAGGCCCCCCCACCAGCAGCAACAACCACAGACAGCAGAGAACTCTTGAGGAGATATTTAAAATCATTTTATTGGCAGGGCAGGATGAACGACGGGCCACAGGAGAACTACAGCAGAACTCTTGAGCAGAAAAGGAAAACTTGAAGGAAGACATTTTTTTTTTTTTTTTTTTTTTTTTTTTTTTTTAATGCTGTTTGGATGATCGATGGAGCAGAATGAGGATGAATATGACTGATGAAAGATGATTGCTACGGACTTTCCACTTCGGTGGAGAAGGACTTAAATGACAGAGCCTGTGAACTACGCTTTCCTTCCATAATTATATTCCGGGCGCCGTGTGGTCAACACAAGGGCCCGAGAGAGATACAGGCACCTGCAGTGTTGAGTCAGGAAAAATTGAGCGCAACACTCTAGAAACGCCCCTCATTAAATTAAATGGATGATGTAATTATCATTGATGAAACTAGACTGTGTGGTCCCAGTTTCCCAACACTGACGTCGCAGAGCAAACTCTAAACTCTGGGTTAGGAGCCGGTCGGGGCAGAAAGAAAAACCCACTGAATGCTGGGATTCGAACCACGACCTCCCCCCAGACGGGGAAGTCCGCGACGCGCAACCCACTCGAACGGCGCGGCTGGTCTCTCTCTCTCTCTCTCTCTCTCTCCTCTCCTCCTCTCTCTCTCTCTCTCTCTCTAGACACGAACCACGCTCACATATACACCACGACAAAAACACAATAGTCAGACAGACAAACACATGCACGCACGCACACGCACACACACACACACACATAGTAACACACACCACACACACACACACGCCGCGCGCGCGCAGAGCCGCGCGCGCGCGCGCGCAACCGGGATTCCTCCTCCACTCCCCCGGACCTCAGACGCGCTCAGGTACAGGTAAGTTGCAGAGTGTTTGAAGCGAGTCCATGTACTGATGGTTGTCCCTCCATCTCCTTTAATATCCTCTCCTCATCCTTCTGCCTCCTCGCCCTGTTCCTTGCAGAATGGTGTTTTGACAAGTCCTTTTCATCTTGATACATGACCATACATACCATCTTATTTTCCTTCTATTCACTATGGATATACAGGTCTTCGTATGGTCCAATGGCTTGCCCTTACTCCCCCCCCTTGTCTGGACCTCCAAGTTCGTCAATATGGTCTTGGTATGAGATGCCAGGGATCTTGCGGCAGCATTTCCTCGCTAATGCCTGTATCCCTCTCTCAAGTTCCCTGTCAGAGTCCATGTCTTCAGAGCAATAAAGAAAATATGGCCAAACACAAGGAGAGCGCATCAGTCTGATCTTGGAACTGCTGTTGTGTTTCTGTCATTCCCGATGGGTCTTCAGTCTGGCTAGCGCCTGCTGTTCTTTTGCGAAACTCTGGAGAGCACTTCAGGCTTTTGTTCCCTCATCTCTACATTATAACATCACTATAAATGTGGACTATGAACAGTCTGGCACCAGTTGGTAGGGTTCATTTGCTGACATAATCGTTCAAGCAAAGACTACGAACCATGACAGCGACGCTCAGCATCAGTAAACCGGGGCCATGACGCTGGAGACCAGTTTTCCAGCGCGGGTGTTCGGAGATGGACAGGTTGTCTTGTTGCTTGTAGCTCGTTGCGTTGCCGCGTGAGTGGGGCGGCTCCCTGCTCCCCTGCGTCCACCCACACACACCCAATGCACCGCTCTCCTCAGAAATGAGGGTCCTCCTGAGTGTGAGGGATTTAAATATGGAATTCTAAGTACCCTCCCTCATCTCTCTCTATCTCTCTCTCTCTCTTCTGGTGTTCACAAGTGGACCCCACCTGTTTTTTCACGCACACAGGTCAGCAGCACACCGATGTTGCAGGGGAAAGAGGTTCGCTCGGGCAACACCAATTAGTTGCCGATCGGTGTTGTGAAAGAAGACAGGCAAGTCTGGAAAAAGCTGTTTACCACACACAACACACAACACACACACACACACAACACACACACACCACACCAACACACCACAAACACACACACACACACACACCACACACCCACACCACACACACACACACACCACACACACCGCAACACACACGCAACACACCACACACACACACACCACACACACGCCAACCAACACAACACACACACACACACAACACACCACACACACACCACACACACATCACACACACACACCCACACCAAACACACACACACACACACACACACAGCACACCAAACACACACACACACACTCGGTAAATAGTTATCAATCGCGTGGGAAAACGCGATCATTTGCCTGTTACATGAAATCGGCCAAAAGCTTTTCCTGTTACACATATTCTTGAATTCCGCGAATTCCGCAACAAACACACACACAACCACACACACAACACACAAACACACACAACACAAACACCAAACACACACACAGGCACACCACATTACACAAACATGGGGCGCGCGCGTCATCACACACACATATCCACCTCACCACACACACCACACACAACACACGCGCGCTGCGAAGCGCGCGCGCAATCAGATATGTATCAGTATCTACCTACCTATCTATTCACGCATATGTGTGCCGTGCGGGGGTGTGCGTGTGGCGGGGTGTGTGGATGTGTGTGTGTGTGTGTGTGTGTGGGTGTGTGGTGTGTGGTGTGTGTTTTGTGTGCGCGCGAGCGCGCGCAGCGCGTGTGTCTATGGGTTTATGTATGTTAGGTATACGTGGTGCACTGCACATGCTCGCTCTAAATCTATACACACATGCGCATTTTTTGTGACACGGCAGAGAAACGCTTGGACGACGAGGGGATACCAGACCATGGATGTTGTTCGTCGAATACTGAATGTTGCCATTGTGAATACATCCACAGCTCGTATCGAGACGACAAGCGGTGCCGAATATGTTTTATTGATGGTGTAAATACTGGGCGAAACGCCACCGCCACATTCGATTGCAGAACGGTAGTCAGGACAGACTGAAAGACAGACAGACAGACCATGCTGGACAGCCACGCATACCCCTCGTACGCTGGAGATTGTGAGTGAGGTAAGCATACCTCTTCTGTGCCCCGTGTCTTCGCCTGAACAACTACAGCGTCCTGATTTTCACGTGTCTCCGCCTGTGCTGCCCTTGACCTTTCGGTCTCTCTGCCTTCACGCAAACTTTGCAACCGACTCTTCATCCTCTTTTGCCGGCTTCGTCGCGTCATCAGGCTCCACCTAATAAGACTTTCCGATTGTCGTTAAGCGTGAATACCACGTCCATCCGTGTCTGCACTTGATCTACGCACTATATATTGTCGTGACGTTTTGCATGGTTGTGTCGTCTGGGGTTTCCCTGAAGAGCGGCATCTGTGGACAGTCCGCGTAAGCTTTCCGGGTCACATGACCATTCGTTGATATCCCAGCAGGGCTCCTTGCTGTGACGGGGACCACCTGTTTCGCCGATTCTGGAGGAAAGGTGGCCCCACCCCCCCCACCCCCCCGCCCCCCAACACCCCCCAACTCCAGCCCGCACACCACCACCCCCACCAAAACCCCCCTTGGTGGGACACCCCCCCCCCACCCCCCCAGCAACCATGGTGTTACCGCCCCACCCCCCCCCCCACACCCCCCCCCGACCCCACTAGTCACGTTGTTTTCTGACCAACCCCTCCGCTCCCCTCCACCCACCCCAACACAAACCCCACCCCCGCACCGCCCACCCCAACCAGCCACATCCACCCACGACATTCCCCGTACTTCACTGTTCCACCCCTGTGGCCCTCCCTTCTCCCCTGCCCAAAACCACCAACCCCATGTGTCCCCAAAAACCCGCGGCCCCACCCCCCAAACACCCCCACCACACTCCCGCGCAGCCTCATGTACAAAAAGATCACTCCCATCTTCAGTCCCTTACCTGCACCGCATCCCCAGCACAATGACCCCCTGTCCAACGGTAGGCCCATCAGCCCTGGAGGAAGGACAATGCCCTGATGTTTGGGGTTTTGGATTAACGGCAGGGGAAGGAAGAAAAAAAAAAAAGGAGGGGGGGGGGGCTGAAATGAAAATCTAAATTGAACTACCTGGTGATAATTGCAACATATATCGTTGTACGGAAGGACAATGACAGATTTAACTACCAATGATATTACCATTGATATTTTTCATGAAATGAAATAATTACCGTTCGTTTTTCATTAATTGAAGTCAACTATTTGTATGTCAATGGTTCACGAATCTTCTTGCCTGATGAGCTTGTGATTGTTGTTTTTTCTTCCTTCCATTTTTCACATATGTGTTTGTATCATTTTTTCTCTTTCTGTTGTGGGTTTTGTTTGATAGTTCCTTTGAAAAAAAGACCAGCACAGCCCACATCTAGTTAGGTAAATGGTGTAGTACCGTGAATGGATTGGGTATACCGCCAATAAGTTGTTTCAACGTTATCGGTTTGAGTACAGAATAACTGACAACAGACTGTTGTCTCGTTCATTTGTAATGCATCAATATGCACTTGGTTCTCCATTTATTGACTTTTGTTCTACCCACCGACAAGCTAAGATATGCACCTGACTGCTAAGCCCAGACCCCCACCCCCGCTCCTAGGACCATGGTGTGTTTGAGACATGCTTCCAGTATTATTTTCATACTGTTACAACACGTGGAATCAGTTCTCGTTGGAAGTTCCTCCTTTTGCGTTTGTTACAGAATGTTTACCCCCGGTCGTGAAAAAAAAAGTCACCAGCAGCGACGCGGTTCTGGTACTGGCCCACCCGTGCAGTACAAAAAAAATCACCCTGCATGGTACATGCATTTCACTGGGGAAAGGAAACAGTCTGTGCCGGCATCGCAGCAATTCGCAGAACAAACATTCAATTCCAGAACAACACTGTCGGTAACCCTGTTTCCTATCGTGCAGGCGCGCTGCAGCACAAAATATCACCTCAAGATGCGGAAATGCATTGAGGATACAGAGATTGATCGATTGATTCTGTGTGACGGCCCATTTGTTTTTCGGGAACAACATTTCTATCCGCTACAAAATGCGCCACCCGCGTTTTAATTAAAACTGTACCGTGGCGTTTTTCGTGCAGTATTATTATAAAGCACACACATACACCGATACTGAATGTCCATGTGATTAAAATTAATAAAATTCTTTGATGGCATCGACACAATTAAAATGTCACTCGAGAGTAACTCAATGTCATCAAGGATTATCGTTGCCGGCCGTCGCCATCACAAAATGGTAATCTCCAGTGTGCTAACAGCTCACGTGGGCAAATTCCCTGTGCCGGCCGTGCGGTTGCTGTTCACAAAATGTCTCCCTGAAGCTCTAAATGTACCATGGGAGAGACTGGGCAGCGGTTCTCACAACAGGAACAGAGAGAGAGAGACGGAGAGACAGGCAGACACGAGGAGACCCCCAGAGAGAGAGGAGAGAGAGAGAAACGAGGAGAGAGCGAGAGATCGAGGGAGGGAGAGAGAGCGACAAGCCCACCGAACAACCGCAACACAAAAACACACGCGGAATTTCTAGACGCGGAGGGAACACATGGAAAAAAAAAAAAAAACAGTTGAACGTGGGAGTATTCAGGCGAGATTGGACTCCGAAAAAATATTGTGGGAAAACATTGCCATAGGAACCCCGCGAACAGAAAGCATGCAAGCAGTCTTGCAATATACCATGAAAACACAACCCAGATCCCATTTAGTTTGTCTTAAGATAGAACTGCAACAGAAAGCGTGCGCAACACACTCTTCTGTATGCACGTGCCACCAGGTCACTCCACACATCGCTGATCGGACAGGCTTGGTCAGCAACGGTGGCGACTAGCAGAGATAACCAGGGTGATGCCGAAGAGGATGGCGGAGAAAGAAGTAGAGGTAGTGGACGTCTTTGACGAAGGAGGGCGTGGGGTCTGGCAGTCCGCTTCCACACTCTGGCACCGTGTAGGAGTACTGCACGGCGAAGCGGACCAGGCCCAACGCCAATGCCGATCACCAGGGCCACGAAAGCTGCCTGCGATTTTGGTCATATTTTACATGCTCATTGCGACACAACAACAAGAACAACGATAATAAAAATGATAAGAAAAATGATATACTACTAATCCTAATTAATAATAATAAAATAGTAATAATAATAACATGAAGATAACAATAATAGTAATAATAATAATAAAAGTAATTGCAACAACAATAATAATGCCAGGATAATAGCAATTGCAATGATGATGGTGATAATGATAATACTACTTAAAAATAACAAATGATACCACAACTACTGATAGTGACAACGGTGATGATGATGTGATGATGATGATGATGATGATTGATGATGTGAGATGAGACGACGGCGCAATAATAAACAATAGTTAAAACAATGATAAGTAATCCAATAAATAACCTAATGAACTTATTGTACAAGATAATAATAATAATATAATGATAATAGAATAAATAATAAATAACAATAATAACAGTGATAATAATAAAACCTCGATTCGCATAGGTAACGGTACTGGAACACCCTTTTCGCAAAGCACAGAAACTGAAGTCAGCTTTTAAAACGCGCCGCAAGACAAACACGGCCATGACACTGCATTATAGAGGTAGGACGAAAGTAGGAAAAGGAGAGGAACGAATGGAGGAAGAAGGGACGAGGGGCGGGAAGCCAACCCACGGGCACCGAGGAGACAGCAAGGGGAAGTAGGGGGGTGTGACGGGGCGGAGGGGCCTCAGACAGGCAGGCATCGGGGGCCAGGCGCGAGCACGAGGAACACACCCACACATCACATAAAACACA
The DNA here is from genome assembly GCA_016801955.1 of Conus betulinus. Lineage (NCBI taxonomy): Eukaryota > Metazoa > Mollusca > Gastropoda > Neogastropoda > Conidae > Conus > Conus betulinus. Next base: position 288,148 of record JADBJO010002741.1, read on the forward strand.
TCACCCACTCAAACCACACAACACACACA
>JADBJO010002742.1:0-20000 GCA_016801955.1 Conus betulinus
GATTCAGGGTGAAGATTAATATCGCACGATCTCAGCTTGCACATACTCAGTTTCAAAAGGGAGGCCAACGGTTAGAGGAAAACGAGGCGTATCAATATATATATATTGCTGAACAATTAAGTAGTGGGGGAAAATAAGTGCAGGTTAACAATTCTTCCATCAGTATAGTACTGACTTGGCAGAGATTTGAAATTGAGAGGAAAAAAAATGAAAATGAAGTAAATGAGAAAATGTATATTATAAATATGAAAACCCTTCACTAGCTGCATGAGGAAACTATTGCAATCCCTCTCAAAGACAGATCTATATGTATTGCCTGCTCCGAGACAGATCTATATGTATTGCCTGCTCCTGCTCCGCTGGATCGCACTCGTCAGGGAGACACGGCTAATTGTGTGTCCGTGTTCTTGGCGTCAAATAGAGACACACCACAATCCATAATTCTGTGGTGTTCCGACCGCCAAGGGTTCGAAAAAAATCCAACAGCACCCCCAAAGCAGCCAGCGAAAGGTAGTAGAATTAAACAAAACGAAAGTGTGGAGAGGGAAAATGTTGTTGAAAACTAAAAACATTACGCCAACAGTATAAAATGTAAGGGACAATCTTTGAGCCTATGCTTGAGGATCCATTTAAGGATGCAAGAGAGATCAAAAGATATGGTACAGTCCCAGTGGTCAGCTCTGCTGTTCAATAAACCCAAGCATGGTCAGCGGCTAAGAATTGTACAGAACAACCTTTCCTTGGATCTGGCAAGAGATGCAATCACCCACTGATTGACCAAACAATATAATGCTGAACAATTAAGTAGTGGGGGAAAACAAGTGCAGGTTAACAATTCTTCCATCAGTAATATATATATATATATATATATATATATATATATATATATATATATATATATATGTGTGTGTGTGTGTGTGTGTGTGTGTGTGTGTGATTTTAACTAACCTGTAATGAGATGCAGATGTTGTACCTTTGTATTTGATGTCACTGGGAATATTTTTGATTGATACTGGTTCTTTTTTTTTTTTTTTCTTTTTTTCTAAGACCACATACGGTGAACAGACATTGAATTGAAGAATATCCGCGTGTGTGTGTGTGTGTGTGTGTGTGTGTGTGTGTGTGTTATTCTTATTATTATTGTTGTTATGTGTGTATGCGCGTTATCGCGCGCGCACGCGCGTGCGCGCGTGTGTATGTGTATGTGTGTGTGTGTGTGTGTGTGTGTTGTCGTTGTTGATGCTAATGTTGTTATTCTTATTATTGTTCTAGTTCCTAAGAACTCTTCTGAACATTCATTTCCCACAATTAAAGGCGCACGCAGTCGCACACACACACACACACACACACACACTCACTCACTCACTCACACATATATACACACACATGCGAGTGCGTGCATGCGCTCGATCCTACGCGCACACATATACATGCCTCCATGCGAACACACACACACACGCGCATGCGCGCATACATGCGCACACACGAACGCGCACGTGCATGCACACATGCACATGCGTATACGTCTATATACAATCGCCTGCACACACACACATATGTGTGCACATACATGTGCAGATGCGTGCGTATGCTCACACAAGCCTACAAATCACACAGGCTCATGTGCATGCACCTCTGCACACACACACACACACACACACACACACACACACCTGCGCTCTCGTGCACCTCCTAAAACGCGAACACTTGTGCGCACGCACGCGCACACACACAAATATGCATACGCATAACTGCACATCATGCACACACAATGCGCTCACACACAAACACACACACATGGGCCCGTGCCCACACACACCCATACACACACATGTTCCTACTCACCACACACACATACAATCAGAATAATGGCCCAACCAATGTTTGGTAGGTACTCAAGGTCTGACCAGCGCTCTGCTACGAGCCACAAGACCCTCTTCTTCAATTCTCTCATCTCAGTCATTAATTCATATATCCATCAGCTTTAAATCATGCACAGTGTGGTCTCAAAACTTCACGGATGTGGTGCAGCATATATGGACCAGTCCGTACGCAGTGACGTCTTCTTGATGAAACTGAAACTGTTGCAAAATTTTGAGTTGTAGAATTTTTTTTTTAATAAAAAAGCACTGTTGAAAATTCATCACTTCACGTGGCTCAACTCCCCCCGGCACTGACAATGAACGCTGTCAGGACGGCTCGTCAGACAGACAGCCTCTTTTCTCGCAGTAATACTCGGCAAATCCTCAAATTGCCCCCCTTCTCAGCTGGTCCTTTACATCTGAGGGACGGTGATATATGAAAGAGAGAGAGAGAGAGGGGAGAGGGGGGAGGGAGGGGGAGGGAGAGAGAGCGTTCTGTCCACACAGATTTCAATTCACGTGAACGCTGACGAGTTCAAACGACCTCCCTATCAGATCACATTACCTCACATCTGATAAAAGAAAGAAGGAAATCAAAATGTCGTCCAAGAGAGTGATGCTCAAAAGCGATAAGAAGAAACTCTAGAGAGGGCTGTACGGCGGGAACGTCTTCAGAGAGAGAGAGAGAGAGAGAGAGAGGTGGGGGGGGGGGGGGGGGCTGGCGGGTTAAAGTTCTCAACAGTCGCCCATCGGAAGGAAGTGAACTGGAGTGGACGAATCACACAGTCTGATACATGCAATGAAACAGACATGAATGAAACAGACAGGGATGGGTGAAGAAATAATGATAATAATCGGACCAGTCTGTGATTAAATCCAGCTTTTTGCTCATCAAAACCCGCTTTACTTTTGACTCTGAACAAGACAAATGCTGTCTTCATAGGCGAGAGAGGTCACAGACGAAATCTTCCTGAATGATGTTCAGCCATTATTTTTGTCTTTATGCACCAAAAATGGGACTGTCATCTGATTGGTCACTCTCATGCCAGGAGAGGAATTTCTAATGAGCCGATGGTGGACCAACAGCTGGACACCTTCGTATGAATAGACAGAGAATACATTCTAAGAGTCATAGTCTGCTCATGCCAAAACGTTAGACTCTCAGTTCTGCCATTTCCACAACACAACTTTCGTATAACCCTATATAACTACTAATGTGCCTTCATGTTTTTAGCGTAAGCTTTGAACTCTATTGTAGCGTGTGTTTTTTTCACGAACGCTGCGAACACTATACTTTTACGCAGCAAGAATTCTCGCCAACGTGCTTTAATCAGCTACTCAAACAAACTTTTCCAAACCTGTAGACGTCGTTTTAAAACTTCCCCCATTAATTTGGACACATTAATTTTAGTCTCAGTAACGTCTATACGCCTATGTACAGAAACTCTTCAAAGACTTTCTTTCTATTTCGTTTGGCAGTTTTGGGGTGTTTTTTTGTTTGTTTGTTTGTTTGTTTTCTTTTCTGTTTGTTTGTTTTTTGTTGTTGTTTTGTTTTGTTTTTTTTTTTTGGTGGGGGGAGTCACATGAAACATCATTCCAAATTAATCGATCCAACTGCAAAAATAATTATCAAATTATCTCCCTTCCTGTGTTCCATCATCATTTTTGTGTAATAGTGTTTACATAGTGAATGGTTTGGGTTTGATCTCAAAAGTAGTGTGACCCACTGGAGCTGGAGCTGTGGATTATGCGTATGCTGCAGTCCTGTTTGCGGCATACGCCCAGGCACTAAGGTAGTTTTTTTAAAGCATAAGCTACGGAACACCATGTTGACTATGGTGGTTCTTCCAGCGTACACTGACTTCGGCATATTATTATTGTAGTGTAACACTCCAGAAACACTCATCGCAGGAACAGATACCATTTCTTGGCCTTCAAACATGATTTCTCTCTGTTGTGTTTTCTTTCCGTCAGGAGTGAAAGTGTTTTTAATCAGAAAAAAAAGAACTTGAGTGTATTATAAATGCCGAATAACGCACAGTTTGGTCTATGTAGTGTTTAAAAAATTGGTTATAAATAATTAACAAAAGAAAGCCTCTTTTAAAGGAAGTTATCTTGTGCCATTTGGAATCGGGGCATCCTTTTCAAAACCCTGTTCAGTAACTCCTCCTGGACAGTGTGTTTGGCAGTGTAGTATTCATTGTGTGTCGCCACAGTTGGATTGTAATGTGTATAATGACTCGGCTAAGCCTCGACAAAATAAGTGAGAAAGGCTTCATCTCTGAGTGAAACTAGACCTACACAAGGCCATGACAAAGCTACATGCATGTACTGCAGGGAGGTGACTGCAGCTTGTTTCTCCTGATACGCGGCTGCAAGTCGAGAACAGAGGAAGTGTTATCGATTTATCAATCTGTCAAGTGTTGACTTACGGTGATGATTTACGGTGAAAAAAATTGGGATCCTCTGGTGTCTGTTTCTAACGCATATTCTCTCTCTCTCTCTCTCTCTCTCTCTCTCTCTCTCTCTCTCTCTCTCTCTCTCTCTCTCTCTCTCTCTCTCTCTCTCTCTCTCTCTCTCTCTCTCTCTCTCTCTCTCACACACACACACACACACACACACACACACACACACACATATGGTTTCACATCAATCATAAGCAAAAGATCTCTTAACTTTGTTCATCAAAAAGACACCTTCCTTTCTGAAAAGTAATCCGCTTTAAATCCTCAAATTGTGCAAGTTGAAATGTGGCGTCGCGTGTGACGTTCACCCATACAATGCAGAGTGTGTCAGGGGACGTTACCCAAGTTTGACTGAAACCCAGCTGAAAACAAGATCTGTCGCCAGTTTCAGGTAGACTGAAAGCAGACGGTAAGTTACAGATTACAGGGGGCTTAAGAAGAAGTCTGTCTTTCTGGGTCGCTTGTCATACCGTGGGATGTTTTGACGGTGACTTGAGAGTCTCATCTGAATGCATCTTCTTCAGAAGCTGGTCTGTGCCCCCCCCCCCCCCCCTCTCTCTCTCTCTCTCTCTCTCTCTCTCTCTCTCTCTCTCTGTGTGTGAAAGAGGTTTTTTATATATCCTGGATGTTAGTGGGATTCAAAATGTTAATGTCTATCTGCAAATGCTGTGCTTTATCACTGTGCTATCCATACACTGGTATTAACAGATAAGATACAACTATGAATCAGGTGCAACTACAAAAAAGAATAATTAAAGCGCAAATTTCCAGAGCTCGTCTTCCTCTGTAATAACAACCGTCAATTGATGATAATCACGTCTGTGAAGAAAATGTTTCAGCCGTGATACCTTTGATTTTTAGAAAATAGAGTTATCTATGATCAAAAGAGCAGTGTTGTGTACTCCTCAACAGATCAAAAAGCCGTGGTTTGGGGCTAACTCATTAACTTCAAAATCACTGAAGCCGCTCGAATTCCCACATTAAATGCATTCACACACACACACACACACACACACACACACGCATGCACGCACCCACACACACACACACACACACACACACACACACACACACACCTCTATCGCTGCTCGTGCTCTCCCCCCCCCCCCCCCCTCCCCAAGAAATGTACAGATCAACAAGCACGAATGTTTTACTGCAGGGTCCATGAAGACCTTGTTCTGAGTTTTTCACACGAAGTGATTTTCTTTTTCAGAGGATAATCAATTATTTTCGTCGGATCTGACTTAACATGGTCAGCGATGAATGCCTTTTAGATGGGTATTTTGACTGCAGACATGACATGACTGTGACGTTTACTTTCAGCATTCTAATGGGTACATACTTCAAGCCTTAACCTAGAGGGACTCGTAATCAAATGGTTAGTGTTTACCTATGGAGATGACGGCCGTGAGTTCGGGCCACCGGTGAAGTCAAATTTTCATAGCGTGAAAAGGCTGCACGTACACCCATCAGTAAATGGGGGTGTGGTCCAGGCCAAGGGAGGTACAGGCGGTGCGAGGAGTGACAGGTTCTCCGCCATTCCCCTGACACAGTGAGCCTGTCACAGTTCACCGCTAGCCTTCATCGTCAGCTGGTCTGTAAGGTACACTGCCTGACTCGACACCCCCGCATTGATGTAAAGGAGGTGGTGTGAGGATTAGCCCTAGTGTAAACCGACACCTAACCACCGACTTCTTGCTGGCTGTGGGAGGAGGCTGCTTGAAGGTACACAATCAAAGATTACGATGAGGCTTAAGAAGAGGTCCATGACTCAGGCTTGTTGGGCCCATTGTGATAGTGATAACTGGACAGTCACTTGATGTCCATCTCTCAAGCTTGTAAGGCCCATTGTGATAGTGATAACTGGACAATCACTTGATGTCCATCTTTCAGGCTTGTAGGGCCCATTGTGATAGTGATCACTGGGCAATCACTTGATGTCCATCTCTCAGGCTTGTTGGGCCCATTGTGATAGTGATCACTGGACAATCACGTGATGTCCATCTCTCAGGCTTGTTGGGCCCATTGTGATAGTGATAACTGGACAGTCACGTGACGCCTATCTGTCAGGCTTGTTGGGCCCATTGTGATAGTGATAACTGGACAGTCATGTGATGTCCTTGTCTGGCGTTAAGTGAGCTCATGCAGACCTCGTTGTTGTTTGCCTTTGTTCTGTTTGTTTGTTTGTCTCGGTGGCATTTCAGTGGAAGGATTTCTGCAGTGTGTGTGTGTGTGTGTGAGCTAATGTGTTTAATCACGCCTTTAAACTGGGATTTGTTGAACTTCTAATGCCTGCACATACATACAAAGATAGGAGGTACACGTATAGGACAGCGATGATTACACGTACATGTGAACTTTCCCTCTCTCTGACTTTCAGTCTGTCTCTGTCTGTCTGTCTGTCTGTCTGCTGCCTGCCTGCCTGTCTCTCTCTCTCTCTCTCTCTCTCTCTCTCTCTCTCTCTCTCTCCCCTTCTCTTTATCTCTCAAATACATGTGAACTCTCTCTCTCTCTCTCTCTCTCTCTCTCTCTCTCTCTCTCTCTGGGGAATGGGGGATGGAAGGGGGTGCATGTGTGTGTATCGCTCATTCACTGGCTCACTCATTCCAGCACTCACACAAACAAGTGATTACTTAAACACAAGACATTCAGCAATTCTTTAAGATGAATGGACTTTGAACACAGAGACTGACACAGAAGAAATGGTGTAAAATGAGCGCAATAACGTGGTTTCGGATTTCGTCATGTCCAAACATTCAAGCAGCGACACATTTAGTGCCGAAGCTTATCGAACGTTACCATCGCAAAATGCATTTCGATTAGTTTTTACTGATGGCATAAAGATGAATAAAATACGCCAGTCAATGATGGTGGTACTCGTATATATATGAAACAATCAATGATGGTGGTACTCACATATATGTGTGAACAATTTCCTACCAACAAAGCTACTCAACATCTGTCACCCCTTTACTAATACAAAAGAAATGACAAAGAGACCAACATCTAACGCAACTGAGTACCCCACAGGAGAAGGCTGGCTATGGTTTCTTTCTGACTCCTTACTATACCGAAGTACTATCTTTCTCTAGCGCAAAAGATTATTCCGTCAGTGTTAGACATATAGCCCCCAACATGGTAGGTACAACACGCGTTGCTAGATGGGGGGGGGGGGGGAGGAGAATTTAAGAGACCGACAGGCACACAAAAGAGAAATTGCCTAAGGGGAAGTGCACACAGACTGAAAGAGAACAGTGATACGTGTTGGGATACACTGGTAAAACCCTCACCTGGAAGGACCCAAGACTGGCTGGATTGTACCCTATACAACCGAAACCAACCATGGCAATGAAGAGTTCTGAATCAAGAACTGATCGTGAAGTAGGCTGTGTTGCCTGTAAACTGCTTTGTGGGCTCCACGCTCTCCGTTTTTCTAGACAGGGCTTCTGCTTATTCCAGAAGACTGGAGCCTGAACATTCTGATGATTCTAACTTTGATGTTGATGTTTGAAAGTTGTGACGCAGTGTGAAAGAACAAGGGTTGAAAAGGAGGGGGGGGGGGGAGGGGGAAGAGAAAGAGAGAGAGATGGGGGAATGGGAGGGGGGGAAACTGAGACAGAGAGGGAGAAAGAAATGAAAAGAAATTTTGTTCAGACAAGCCACAGCTCCTTCTGAAGAAGGCTTACATTCAAACCTCGCCATGATGAGTGTAACAACAACAAAATAATACTCGATTGCATGAAATACAACCTACGACACACGTGCATGAAGCATAACCTATTGATGCAGACACTGACATCATACTAGGATATCTGTATCCATGTAACATTGGTGTAGCAATACATTTATTAATTAATCATACCAGCTCGCCTCTTAAAGGCTTTGTACAAATATATGCGTAAATTCCTCAAATAATTTAGGGAAAGGGAGAGAGTGTAATAGAGAATGGAGAGAGAGGGGGGCGCGCACACACACACACACACACACACACACACACACACACACACGCACGCACGCACATGCACGCACGTTCACACACACACACACACACACACACACACACACACACACACACACACACACACATTATAGCACAAAAGCGATGGCAGAACGAAAAACGGAGGAGAGGGGAGATTAAAGCACAACTGAGATGTTTAGAAGATATGTTTTGAGATCTGTTTTAACTGGAAACAAATTTTGCCATGATGGACTGTAAATAGAATATTGATTGGGTGCAAGACGGGAAAACATCCTTTTTTCCAAACGATTTTTAATTCCCTTGCGCGGCTTTGTGTGTTTCTGGTCACAGGACGCGCAAAATCACGGTTTGCAAAGAAATCAATGGAGCATTTAGAGCCGCCTCGTTTATGATGTCGAAGCATAGTGTGCAGATCTTGTACTGAACGCGGGCACAATGTGAATGAACTGTGACCATGGTCACAGCTCATGTCTTTTATTTTCCAATTATGTATCACGTCCACACTCACCAAAGGCGAATTTGGACGGGGGTAGCCCTTTCAGGAGAGAGAGGGGAACAGGGTCTGTCTAGTGGTACACTGACACCACCACCACGAAAACAACAGCTCACTAAAGTGAAAAGCCAAAAATGACTATTTTCATGTTTGGGCCTAAGTGAGACTCAAACTCTCAATGCCTCACTGCAAACTTTGTTGTAGGCCCAGCTGATCTAGTGGGTAAGATTTCAGACTCTAGCTCCAATGTTCGGGGATCGAACCCCACTAGATACAGCCATGTTGACAGAGACTTTCTCTTTACAGTTAACTGCTGTGCAGACCTCGCTCCCCTTCCAGTCCTCCGGAGGAGACTTTACACCAAGCTCTCGAGAGTGGGTGTCAGTATGAAACAATCTTGCATCCATTTCACCTTCCAGAGAGGAGAAGACCACTGTGTGCTGGTGGTAATAATGACACGAAATAAAACAAAAACGCACACTGCTGCATCATCTCCAAAGACGGAGCTTGGTTACCTCAACGGTGGGGTGAAAACCAGTCGCAAATGCAAAAACCTTGACAGTAGTGAATCTTGAAGTTTTAGCTGAGGAACGACTAAAGATAAAAAGAAAGAGAAAGGAAAAGACAAACTCGGTGTTCTACATCTAAGCTAGCAAGGTATCTTTACCCTGCGTCTTCAAAATGGCAGTGTTACTTGTATTCAAGTTAACTAGCCACCCTACATCTTTAAAATCGCAGATTCCTGTGTTCAAGTAACCAGCTCTTTCTGCACCAGTGTTACAATGATATCCTGTGAGGCTCGAAGCCAGTGTCAGATTTCTCCGTCAGACTAAGGGGCACTATTACAAGACAGACTTTTATCACAACATAACGTGAAACCCCATTAAAGATTTCAAAACGGCTATTATGTTCTGTTATGCATGGAGAAGTTGGTGGAAGTGTTGGAGAAATAACACAGTAACGAGAGTTTTTAGGCAATGTCAAATCAGTGAGCGCTAGAAACTGCGGCTTTTCAGACCGGCATTTAAAGGATTAAATTCCATTACAGTGTCTTTTGAATCCTGAAATCCAAACGCCGAACTCCTCTAAATATTAAAAGGAAGACAGCTAATCAGCAAACTGATGCATTTTTTACACACCAGTACCCTTCCCCAAAATCTTTAAATGAGAACACTTTATACTCCAGCTTTCTGGGCGACACTCTACCCTAATGGAAAGGAGTCAGTGTTAGGAGTCAGCCCCAGCTTAGACCGAACCCAGCCGAAGACACCTCGTTACGGTAGACGGCTTGAAAGCAGACATTAGTTAGAGATTAGCTGGGGCTTAAAACGAAGTTTATCTTCCAGGGTTGCTTGACCTACTGTGTGGTGGGATGTTCCGTGGCAGGGACTTGATACTTTCGTGTGGCAGTCACGCACAGTGCCCTCGGGTACCGTGTTCAGTCACTGTCAGCGTGGAAACGGCTGACAATGTTACTGCAACGTGATATGGGATTTACCCTTCTTTACGGTGAAGTACAACACATTACACTGATAGTATGTACACACACACACACACACACACACACACACATATATATATATATATATATATATATATATATATATATATATATTTATATATGTATATATATATATATATATATATATAGAGAGAGAGAGAGAGAGAGAGAGAGAGAGAGAGAGAGAGAGATGTGATTAAAGTCCCTTGAGGAAAACCAAAAGGTCGAAATATTGGGAAATATTTTACGTGATTGTTGTTGAGTTCTTTGTTTGGATGTGTTTTATCACACAATCTGATACATCTATTCCCTCTCTCTCTCTCTGTCTCTCTCTCTCTCTCTCTCTCTCTCTCTCTCTCATTTTTTCTCTCACTCGCTCATAGTATCTTTCATTTAGCGAGCACTGCAATAGGGGACCTCGGCTTTCTTTTAGAGCCAACATCATGAGAGCACTTCCTATCTCATCTCCTTCGTTGTTTTACCTTTCCCATCCTTCAAAATGGACAGGTGCCATCCACAGTTGAGTGTACTGGAGCTCTGAAGGTCTAGCAAGGGCACGAATCATGTCCAACCACGCTCGACCTTGGCTTTCAAGGTCACGTACTCATCCCGGGTCTTCCCACAGGAAAAAAATAGTCCCCTGACACTGAATCATATACAACCATCTCCTTTGAAAGGTAAGGCCATATTACGTTTTTGCATCCACAATTGCTTCCCATAGGAATTTAAATTTGATAGCATTAAACTTTGGCTTGTATTGTTCTGTTTACTTCTAAACAGACTAAAACAAATAACATACACGGTGCTTCATTGTCGTGACAAATTTATCTGACGACAACAGTGGGACAACTGTCACTTAGGAAAACTGTTCTGAGGAAAACCCCTACACAAAAGAGACTGATTATAAAGCCTGATGAATTTCCAAACACTGATACCCTCCTCCAGATCCTCCCATTACAACGCTTTAAACTTCAGTTTCCCCGCTGACACCTCACACTGCTGGAGAGAAGTCAGGGTAAGGAATTGGCGCCAGTTCAGACCGACACTTCACCGAAAACATCTCGTGATGTTAGACCGCTTGAAGGTGTACACAAGTCAAAGATTATTGGGGGCTTAAAACGAAGCCTGTCATCCTGGCTGGCTGGGCCCATTGTGAGGAGGATTTGTTGTGGCAGGGGCGTGATACTCTCGAGTGGCAGTCATGCACAGTCCCTGTGGGGCCAGGCCGCGTTTTGTCATTGTCAGTGAGGTCGGGGGTAAATGCTCCTGCAACACGATACGAGGGTTTGCTCTTCTCTCAGATTAAGTCCTTTGGGTTAGGCTGTTGGTGGGTACACATGTGACCCAAACAAGAATCCTCTCTCTCTCTCTCTCTCTCTCTCTCTCTCTCTCTCTCTCACACACACACACACACACACACACACACACACACACACACACACACACACACACACACACACACACATAAGTTCCTTTCTCAAAAAGCCAATGTACTAACAATCTAAACATTTTTAGAACGAGCATAATGAGAGCGGTGCCCATCTCATCTTCATTTTGTAACCTTTCCTATCTTGTAAGAAGGACAGGTACCATTCACGGCAGTGTGGTTCGCGGTACTCTTATCAAACAAGGGGGCAAATGATGTTCTATATTGAGATCAACTTTGGCTTTCGGGATCGCTATCATTGTGCTATCACCCTTGTCAAGTCTTATGGCCAGAGGAGGTGCCTCATGCTAAATCATGTATATTCATCTCTTTCAAAAATCACTCTCATACAGACTTTAAAAAAAATTACAGGCGATGCTATATTGTCGTGACATATTAACCAGAGGGGAACAATTGGTCGAATGTCACACTGAACACCCCTTCTCACGAAAACGCCAACACGAAACGGATTTATAATGAAGTCTGCTTTGGCTGTAAGAGGCTGTGTTCTCTTTGGAGTGACGGTAAACGTACATCATGCTGAAGACAATCTGTCTCTCTGTACACATACTGGAAAGGAACTGTGTGCACGGAGCAATGAAAACTATGAGCAACGATTGCTTTTGTCTTGGGGAAAGGATGACTGGAGCTCTATTTCTTCATAGGTTATCTAATACGTTTTGTCTACTTTTTTCCCCGATGTTTTTATGGGTGTGAAGTGCTTTGAGCTCATCGTGGGGGAAACATTCACTAGGCCCTATTATTCTTATTGCCATTGTGACTGCATGCTTCATTATATATTATCTGTTTGGTATATACCTTGCGTGCGACTTAAGAATAACGTTTTAGCACATGTGTTCATATTAGCTACAAATCAATAGTCAGTCAGATGTTTGTTGTTTTTATTTTTATTCTTGTCGTTGTTTCATGTGTAGGGCCTACGTTACAGTATTTCTAAAAAAAAAAAAAAAAGTGTGTCTCCTATGGCTAGATACAAAAGTCATCACTCATTATTGGTAGATTCACGTGTTTTTTTTCTTTTACAATTAGTTCATATTTTCTTGTTTTAATGTGCCTTTTTTTTCAAACAAAATCTGCCGGGAATGATCGCATTATTTTTGCTGCACGCGAGGTGGTTTGTGTTTTTGTGATTTAATGGTGAGTGCGTTGAGAGTTTTTTGGGATGAGACTTTGCTATGCAAGGATGAAAAATGAATTTCATGAGTGAGACTGTTGTAACTATGTCTTTCATTGGACTCTTAAGCGTATTAAATCTGATGGGTCAATGTAACTGATGCCTTAAACAGACTGAAACGTCCTTCCCATTCTACAACAACAAACAAACTGGCTTAACTCCTCTACAAAAAAAAATCCAGCGCTTCGAGAAAGTGGTGCAACATTGACCTTTCTTTTAGTGTAATCAACGACCAAATTTTGTACGTTGGTTGTCAAACGAGGACGATTGAAGAGGACTTCTTTTCATGGGCAGATAGATATATCTAATATACGTATTATGTTTCGTGGAGAGAGGGGGGAAAGGGATGGGGAGAGAGGGTGGGGGAGAGAAAAACGTCAGCCAAGAACTGTGTCCACTGGAAGAGTGTTGCACACGCATCCATAAGCTGTTCTCTCTCTCTCTCTCTCTCTCTCTCTCTCTCTCTCTCTCTCTCTCTCTCTCTCTCTCTCTCTCCTACTTGTATGTGTGTGTGTGTGTGTGTGTGTGTGTGTGTGTGTGTGTGTGTGTGTTCTTAAAGAATGTATGAGTATAAATCACTAACACTACTACTTTGTACAATCCAAAAAAAGAATGTTTTCAAAAACCTCCACCGAAGCACCAAGACTATTCCCCATGCGTCACCAACAGCGACAGAATCAGGCTTGGCCCCATGAAGACTCTTCAAGCCACTGTTGAAATATTCTTGACACGATGTATTAAGCCCACCTGACAGGCGTCTTTTTAATCCCAATGGATAATCTTTGACTTCGGTCTCTTTTCACGTGGTCTAACGAAGCGAGATGTTCTGAGCTGTCTGACATAGCTTAGCGTCTTCGAAACACTAACTCTTTCTACTGGTGAGGATGTCAGTTGACAAAAGCTGCCGGGGAGGAAAGGATGGGGAGGGGTGGAAAGCGTAATGGGAAGATTTGGGGGAAAGAGATGAGGAATGGAGAAGAGGGGGAGAAGAAATGTGGGACGAGGAAAGGGAGGGAGGAGGGGGCGGTAGAGGATATCACCGATATGTGAGCATTTTAAAAGCCCAGACATGTATGATGTACGGAATACTCTACCGAGTGGCGGTAGTATATTCCTAAGTGTGTGTGTGTGTGTGTGTGTGTGTGTGTGTGTGTGGAGGGGGGTAAGCGTGTTTGTGTATGTGTGTGTGTGCGTGTGGGGATGTCTATATAAGTGTGTGTGTGTGTGTGTGTGTGTGTGTGTGTGAAGAAGGCAATAGAGCAAGCAGCAGCCCAGGTAAAGTGAAAGTAACAGGTTTTCAACGGCCTCCCAGTTCACAGCAAATTACGTCGACCCACCATGAACGTGAAATCGTTCCTTCATGTCGGCGTTGTTTGCTTTACCTGCATACTAGAGAGTGCTGTGTCTCTCTCTCTCTCTCTCTCTCTCTCTCTCTCTCTCTCTCTCTCTCTCTCTCTCTCTCTCTCTCTCTCAATGGGTGTCTTATCACAAAAATAAGGTGATTTTACGTCACCATGCTATTTTTTCCTTAAAAAAAATTGGACGCAGAAAATGGCATTCACATACTTATCTATTACCTCCAATAATAAAAACGTACCCCCCCCCCCTCTCTCTCTCTCTCTCTCTCTCTCTCTCTCTCTCTCTCTCTCTCGTCCGTTAAGTCACTGGAAATTAAGTCTGATACTTTTTGCGCTTTTGTTATTGATAAATCTATGTTGGGTACAATAAAAGATGTGTTGTATGTCTGTGCATACGTACCACCAGAGGGTTCACCATACTATCGTTTTGTTGATTCTGATAATGGTATTGCTTTACCTGAAGACTTTGTATGTGACTGCTTGCTCTCTATTGGTGATGTTTATATTTTGCTAAGTGGTGATATGAATGGTCGTACTTCCAATATTTCTCAAGATTTAGAAGCAAGTGTTTTCCCCTTTTGAAAATCAATGTTTGAGTGGCCCATTGCATGTGAGCAGGAATTCAGAAGACAATGTATTAAATAATTATGGTAAGATGTTGCTAAATATGTGCACTGTATTTGATCTGTGCATTTTGAATGGTTTGTGTAAGGGCGACCTTAAAGGTTGCTACACATACATTTCTGAAAGTGGTAATAGTGTGAATGATTATTTTTTAATTCGCGTGATATGTTTGCACATACTTTAATGATTGTAAGTTATGTGTGGATGAACAGATGGATTCTGATCACATGCCTTTGGTTCTGAGTACTAGCTTTTACAGCGAAAACCTGGACAATGTAAGAGAAAGTGATGCTATTAGTTGGCTTGAAAAGTATGTTTGGAATGAAGCTTATGTTGACTTGTTGTGTAATGCAATGGATTCATTAGAATTTCAGCAAAGGATGCACACGGCAGTTAGTCTTATTGAAGTGAATATAAATGAAGCTTTACATGTCTTTAAACGATTGTTTAAAAGTCGCCGCTGACTGTATGAAAAGGAAGATTAAGGTAAATGCGAAAGAAGCTGGCGATGATTGGTATGATAAAGAATGTCTTTTAAGTAAAAGAAATGCACGTAAATTGTTAACTAAATATCGTCGAACTTTATCTGTACCTGATCATGTTGAATATTGTAATGCCAGACGCGACTATAAACATCTTTTGAAGAAAAAAAAAAGGTATTTAACAGAACAATGGTAGAGAAATTAGTTTCCTCTGTTAGTAGTCAGAAACAGTTTTGGGAAACAATGCGGAGAATTCAGAAAAAAAGAACCCAGCCTCAAAATGATATTAGTTTGGACAATTGGTTTCATCATTTTAAGGAACTGTTTTGAAAGAAATGATAGTACTGATAGTGGTGTAGGGCAGGTAGATGGAAGTGATGAAGATGATGATAATTATGATAATATAAATCGCCCTTTATCGAAAGAAGAAATCATTTTAGCCTTACGTAAATTGAGGAATCGAAAAGCTGCAGGCCTAGATGGGATTATTAGTGAAATGATTAAAGCTGCTTGTAAATCTGATTTGGTGATGAACTTTTTGGCAAAATTTATGAATACTCTATTTGATAAAGGTGTGTTTCCTGAAGGTTGGGCTGAATCAATTGTTCTCCCATTATATAAAAAAGGTGACGTTAACAACCAAACAACAACTATAGAGGAATCTCGCTGTGTAACATAAGTAAAATTATATAGTGCTATCATTAACGGAAGACTTCAGGAATGGGGTCGAAGAGAAACAATATTACAGGCGAATATCAAGCTGGATTTAAACGAAATTATTCAACTATAAATCACATGTTTACTTTGATGGCCTTTGTTCAAAAACAGTTCTGTCTAAAACCGAAAATTATATGTAGCTTTTATTGATTTTGAAAAAGCATTTGACTCTGTCAACAGAAGTATATTATGGCCAATTCTGGTGAAGCATGGAATTCGAGGTAAATTATATAGATGTATTTTGAGCATGTATAACTCTGTGAAGGCGAGAGTGAGATGTGGATCATACCTAACAGACTACATAACTGCACATTGGGAGTCAAAACAAGGGGATGTCTGTAGTCCCGTTCTTTTTTCTCTATTTATTAACGAATTAACTTTAGAAGTAATTCATAACGGTAAGCACGGAGCTCACTTTTTAAATGATGCTTTGGAAATATTTATTCTCCTGTTAGCTGACGACGTTGTATTGATATCAGAAACAATAGTTGGTCTGCAAAATCAGTTAAATAGTTTAGAAAGAGCTACTGAATCTCTCCAGTTGAAGGTAAACATGGCAAAAGTAATATTATAGTGTTAGGAAAGGTGGATATCTTGCTGCACGAGAAAAATGGATGTATAATGGAATTGCTATGCCAGTGGTGAATGCTTATAAGTACTTGGGTATACATTTCTCAACTCGTTTAAGTTTCAGATTTGCTTGCAATGATCTTATAAGCAGAGCTAAACAATGTTTACTTTGTATCCTAAAGAAACTGCGTATGCTCGATAATGAGTCTCTGACATTGTTTTTATTGTTATTCGATTCTCAGATTCAACCAATGGTACAGTACGGAGCTGAGTTATGGGGCCTTGACGTTGCCCCTATACAAAATTGAAAAGATTCATTTGTACGCATTAAAAAAGTTTCTCGGTGTTTCACTACAAACACCAAATGACCTGGTCTATGGGGAGACTAACAGGTATCCAATTCATTTACTTTCGGTGGTTAGGTGCATTCGTTATTGGCTAAAGATAACTCGAATGCCCCCAGAAAGATTACCTCACAAAGCGTACAAAATGTTAGTACAGCTAGACGCTAGGGGTAAGAGTATTGGGCTACTAAAGTTAGGTTGAAACTGTACGAATTTGGTTTGGTGTTGTGTGTGGGAGAATCAGGGTGTAGATGACATACATAGTTTTTATTCGCGTGTTTCGGCAAAGGTTAATCGATTGTAACTGGCAAAGATGGAATTTCCATGTTGAAGACAGTCACCGGTTTGATATTTACAGATTGTTAAATCCTTCACATTGTATATCCCAAGGTACTTATCAATGCAGATTAACAGATATATTAGATATATTGTCACAAAATTCAGGTTTGGTGTATCGGATATCTGTGTACATTCTAACCGTTACAGGCCTTTGAATGATCGTAATTTTACGTGTCCACTCTGCTACGAAGATGATGAAAATGAAATTCATTTTGTTCTCACTTGTTCCAAACTACAAACTGTACGACAGCAATTAATCCCACCTAAAGTACTTAAGAAAACTTGTTTCTTCACACTGATTATGTTAATGGCATCATTGAATGAAAACACAATTAAACAGTTCGCTTTGTATTTGTATAAGGCATTTAGAATGCGAAGTGATATGTTAAGACCGTAAATTATGTGCTAAGCTAGTTAAATGAGTTGACCTGCGCGGTATGATATGTATTTACCCCCTTCGAAGGGGCTATGGCCTTTACGAATAAAAAAAAAACGTCTACGTCTACGTCTACGTCTCTCTCGTACCCCCCTCTCTCTCTCTCTCTCTCTCTCTCTCTCTCTCTCTCTCTCTCTCTCTCTCTCTCTCTCTCCTCTCTCTCCTCCTCCTCCTCCTCTTCTCTCTCTCCTCCTCCTCCTCTTCCTCCTCCTTCTCCTCCTCCTCTTCTTCCCCCCTCCGCCTTCTCCTCCTCTTCCTTTTTCTTTGACTTACTGCTCCTCCCCATGTCTCCATGTATGCCTTTCAAGTTCAAGAAACTTCATAGTAGTATCTGATCTTATTTCTTTTTTTTTTTTTTCGTCAGCTCGTCGCCCACGAAACTAAATCCTCTTCAACCCTCCCTCCTCCGGACTGCCCCCCCCTCCCCCCCTCCCAGCCTTCCTCACCCTTTCAGCAGCTCAGCATGACAGAACTGTGCTGGACGACACGTCTGACGCTGTGATGAAGTGATCCCTTGAGCAAGATGGCGCTGTTTTTATTCAGCAAGGGGCAGAGGGACAGGTCAGAGGGACACTTTAGTCCCATGCTCGGGGGGGGGGGGGGGGGGGGGGGGCGGGTTCACTTATGTCAGATGTCGACATCATTGTCAACCTGTTTGTACTTCTTGTTTTATTGGAAGAAGTCAGATGATGGATGTTGACTGCTTAAATCAGAAGGAAATTCGTTTTTACTTCTTTTTTTTCAGCATGCCGTTAATGACATGTTGCCCTTCTGTCTTTAGTCGGCATTTCGATACAGTATTTGAAAATCCACCTGGTTAGCAATGATGTTAAAAAAAAGTCATTTTTTGTAAAATATGTCATCGAGGAGAGTTTTTAAGGGGGCGACTTTAACATGTAAAGGAATAGATGACCGAGGACAATTCGTTTGTTCCTCAGCTACGAAATGAAAAGAGCCTTTAACTTAAAGGAAATATGAATCTGGTGTGTTTAATTCCTTCGAGAACACAATTAACACTCTCTGTCTAAAGCTACATCCCACACAAGAAATAAAGCTACATCCCCACACAAGAAATAACTCTTCCGTATTGACATCACATTTAGTAATTAAGTGTTAAATGCAAATCAAAAACTGACGTACAAATTTGGTCAGTAAATGCAAATCGAAAATTGACGTACAAATTTGGTCAGTCTAACCTTTGATTACACCAAAAAGCGAGGTTAATGATACACCACTTCGCTGTTCTTCAAGAACTGAACAATTGATGGAGCTGAGCTGGTCTGGTCGTAGAATTTGAAAAACATTTAAGCCTGTAAGATTTCTGTTATGATCGAAGAAGCAGATTTAACATGAATAAGATTTCCACGAAAGGCATGCAATAGCCGCGCTCGCACGGTTAATTGATATTTCTCCAGATACAGGCAAGGCACGTATTATACAGATCATATATAATAAAGCATTTCGTCACTACGATAAAAAAAATCTCAATAAAAACTGAGAGAACGCTTTTTCCAAGGTAAGCTGAAAGCTCTTTACACCAATAACATATTCAGAAAAGAAACCCTGTCATCATTATACAAAACATATTAGAGAATCTGTGAAAACATGGAGCTCCGGTCTTCCTTTCCCAAAGATAAAGGCAACCGTTCCTCATAGTTTCCTTGCCTTTGTGCGCACATATCCTTTACAGTGTGTGTACAGAGAGACAGACCGAGTCTTCAGCATGATCTACAGTTAGCGTCACATCAAGGAAAATACAGCCACGGATGATGTGTGAGGCAGCCCTTTACAGCCAAGCCAGACTTCATCATAAATCCGTTTTGTGTTGGCGTTTTCGTGAGAACAAATGTTCAGTGAGACATTCGACCAACTGTTCCCCTCTAGTAAACATGTCATGACATTATAGCACATGTTATATGTTTTTCAGTCTGTATGAGAGTGACCTTTGGAAGGAGATGGATATAAGTGATTTAGCTTGCGGTGCCTCGGTTGGATTGGGAGGGCCTGACGAAGGCTATAGTACAATGAGTGTGTGACCCTGAAAACCAAGGTCAAGTTCCATCGAGCGTATATCCTTCTCTTTCTTAGCCACAGCATCCAGGTCTCTATCCCGCTGTGAATGGTACCTGTCCATCTTGAAGGTTGGGAAAGGTAACGTAATGAGGGAGATGAGATGGGCACCGCTGTCGCAATGATGACTCTGAAAAGT
>JADBJO010002742.1:32500-45000 GCA_016801955.1 Conus betulinus
AGAAATATTAAAACCGTCACATATTGTCTTGTGACTCGTTTGTCCACGTTTCTCTTCGCAGTTTGCTAACATTCATTTAAGATTTGTTTAGATTTTCGCCTTCAGTCGTCTCACTTTGCAACTAGAACTGTCACATATTTACTGGTAACTATCAACAATGTAATATACATTTTAAAAGAAATATCAATAGTGTCACATATTGATAACTATCAGCGACGGAACATATTTTTAAAAGAAACATTAAAAGTGTCACGTATTGGTAACTAGCAACAACGTAATATATACTTTTTTTAAAGAATTATTAAAACTGTCACGTAGTGGCAACTATTAACAACGTAATACATTTTTTAAAAGAAATATTAAAACTGTCACGTAATGGTAACTATTAACGACGTAATAGATTTTTAGTACAGAAATATTAAAACTGTCACGTATTGGTAAATAACAACGACGACGTAATTTATTTTTTAAAGAAATATCAAAAACTGTCACGTATTGCTACCTATCAACGACGTAATACATTCTTATAAAGAAATATCTAAACTGCCACGTATCGGTAGCTTAACAACATGATATACTTTTTAAAGAAATACTGAAAATGTCACGTATTGATGAATATCAATATTTCTTTTTTAAAGAAATGTTTAAACTGTCATGAATTGGTAACTATCAACAACGTTTTTTTTTTTTTAAGAGAAACATTAAAAACTTTCACGTACTGTCAACAACGGGACACTTTTTTTTTTTAATTAAAGCTTTCCAGAGTAATCAATGTTGACGTTTCGTAAATTGCATGTTTGATTGTGTAAAGCATACATGGGAATTAACTCCTTCAATCATGTCATATTATGTTACTGTGGCGGAAATCCGCTCTCTCTCTCGAGTGCCTTTCCAGCTGTCTTTGTCTTCAAAAATAAACTGGCTAAAAACATTTTGTTCAATGGTTTAAATCTGTATGATACAGAGGAAATAAATCACATGGTCCTGTGAGCTATCTGATGTAATTTCTGTTTTCATGTACTTTGATAGTTCACTGATTAAATCTGTGAATAATTTTTAACTGGTTATATGTGAATGTGTTCTAAGTGCTTTTTGTTGGTTGTGTGTGTGTGTGTGTGTGTGTGTGTGTGTTGGATCACAGTGTAGTAAAAAAAAAAAAAAAAAATGTTACATGAACGATGGGTCCACAGAAAATAGCAATTTTGATGTTTAAAAGAAAATTATCAATTTAGATTGGAAGTCGACAGTTTGTTGAAGGGGTGGTGCATGTAATGACGTCAATATACTTTTTTTTTTGGGGGGGAGGGGGGGGGGGTTACACTTGGGTTTTTATTTCTAATTTCTGCTTGTAAACAACTATATTTAATCTTCCAACCATTTTGCACAAAGACAAAAATATGCCGATTATGCTCGGTTCTTTGAGTTCCTTCCCCTTACTAACTCCACCAGGGGCCGTACTTACATGTCGTGGGTAACGGGAAGTTACCTACTACCTCGTTGTAAGCTCGAGAGTCCGTTACTTGCAGGTCCATATGACGAGATTAACCTTTAACCTCGTGGTTTGCAGTGGGGGTGAGGGGTGGGTAACGTACAACGAGGATAGGGCATGAGTTCGCCCTGGGTTAGATCAAAACAAAGCCATTGGACACGTTCAATGATCACGAACTTCACGGAAAGTTCAGATTTCGTCGTCACATCATCTTCCAGCTGACACACACTCTCCGAGAAAACATTGAATTTTGATTTGCACAGACTGAGACACGGGACTGGGCCCCCTGCTCTACAAGTGTGTCTGTAGCTCGCAAGTTCGTCTGCTACGATAGTTTTGGGTTGGCTCTTATTGTGTGTGTGTGTGTGTGTGTGTGTGTGTGTGTGTGTAGGCTAAATCTGTCTTCGTGTCTTTGTGCGACTGTTACTTTGTGTCAGTGTTTGTATGTGTGTGTGTGTGAGCGTGGCTTCATCATGTTTATGGCCTTTTAATAGTTTTATCAAACGTGTTTTAGTTCAGCTGCTTTTTCAGTCTTTGTGTGTGTGTGTGTGTGTGTGTCAGCGTGTTTGTGGGCATGCGCAGAAGGTTGGGGGTTATTCAAGACATGCGCAGAAGGAGGGAATCCCTCTTTTTATCTGACCTTCACCCTTTACTCTCTGGACACTTCGTAGATTGCGCTGAACCCACATTGTGGCCCTAGATAAATCCGTAAAAAAACTGATGCGATTGGTTTGTTTGTGGTCCGCAAACCGGGATCAAAAGTCCGATTCAGGATCCTTTCGATTCTGGTAGGGGATCTGCGTTCCATTGGGTAGCCTCCTAAAAGGTTGTATTCTCACAACTACAAAAAGATCATCCAAACACACACTCCAGTCCAACCATAAAATATCTCAAACATGAAAACTGTATGTAGATTATGCAGTTATACAATTTTCTTACATCTAACTGTTTCAGCTTACGGGTGAAACCTGTACATCAAATGAATCCGACAAAGATATGTACAATGCCGTAGAAGCTAACCTAGAACTGCCATTTGTTTGTATCAGTGTAAATACTACTCTAAGAAATACACGATCCTGTAGAATCGAAGGTAAGCTTGAGATCAATATTTTACTGCAAGAGAGCATGAGAGCAAAATGTAGCCCTGCTTAGGTGATTTAGCTTTCAATCAGCTTCTTCGAAAGTTTAACGGCTTTCTGTTTTTATAATGACAGGATATCCTGATCACTACAAGGTATTCCTGGTACATTTAAAACGTCAGTTTAAATGTAATCGCATCTCTATGACTGTTTTAAACTGGGTTTTTTTTTTTTCCTGAAATGGTAAACTGAACTTATCCCGATCCATCCAGGATTGTTTAGGAGTGGTATTCATTTGGTTTTTTGTCAACTTTTCAAGATCGCATAATCAATTTCTCAATACTATCAGTAACGGAAAGCAGGTCATTATAAATCAACATATTGACCTAATCGCTCCCCCCCCTCCCCCCCCCCCCCCCCCCCCCCCCAACACACACACACGCCTCCTTCCTCTAGATTATCCACTCCTCGCCCTCTTCTTCCTGTTATCCCTAGCCACTTCCACTGAATGACGCTGATATAATGGCAGCCATTTCTGCCCTACACATGTATTATTGCCAGAGCGCCAACAAAGTCAATCATCACCTTGATGATGGTAGTGAAGAAGATATGCCATGTGCATCAATGTCGTATGAAGTATGTACGTCGGTCAGTCGTACCCCCACCTTTCCCTTCCTTCTCGACTCCCCCCCCCCCCCCCCCCCCCCCCCCCCCCCCCCCCCCCCCTATCCCACCCACCTCCTCTTCTCCCTGCCTGTCCCTCCCTCCCCCCCCTTTTCCTCCTCACAGCATCCAGCACCCCCCCCCCCCCCCCCCCCCCCCCCCCGCTCCCCTCTCTGTTCTCGTCGTCAATCTCCCCAGTTCAGTCAGAACTCCAATCCTGACTACACGCTGCAGGAGTTTTTCTCGTCTGTGGCGTGAACGACGCACCTGTCCCGCGCCAGTTTCCTAAAATAGATGACACACATCGATAGCACCAGGACCGTCACCAGAAGTGCCGACGTCAGCGCCACGAACGAACCCACGTCAGCGTTTTGTAGGTTGCCTCGCCGCTGGACGCGGTGGCGGCCATGCGCAGCTTCGGGAGCAGGGAGTTCCAGAAGGACACCTGCCTGGAGCGAGGTCGCTGACCCGTGTGTATTCTGACGTCACTTCCGTCGCTGGTGATGACGAAATAGGACTGGTTGCGTGTTTCGAAGGTCGGAAGATAGGCATCCGGTTCGGAGGCTTGGAATGGTCGTCTGGACGTGGACAGAAAATTGGAGGAGTCGTCATCTTGTAATTAAAGATGAAAAGCCGATTGAAAGCCATAAGCATCCAGAATGTTTTACTGATTAAAAAACAGAAAAGAAAAGAAAGACAGAAAGATGAAAGACAGAATGTACGAAAGAAAGAAAGACAGACAGAGAAACGGGCGGACAGACAAACAGACAAAAACAAACAAATAAAGAAAAGGACATTAAAAAAAAAACGGAAAGAAATAGAACAGAAATGTAAATAAAAAATACTTTCCAGCTAATGTTCCATCACATTGTTTTTTGGTTTTTTTTTTTCAGTCGCTCAGACATAACTAGTAACGGCAAAGTTTTCGATACTCACAAAATGCCTGCGTTTGCAGATGAAAAAAAAAATGCACGAATCTGCAGACCTTTCTGAACTGCCTCCACTTACACGCATGCGCAGGTCCTGACTGGCTCAGTCAACCACTATCATTACATACACGCATGCGCTCGGAGAAAAAAATCTTTAGTGCATCCCTTCCCTCGTGATGTTGAGTAATTAAAAGCGTGCCTGCATGGCTCATGGCTCTGCAGCTTCATTCTTATCATGACTCTGTGTGCTTTAACCTCATGAAACTACGTGTGATCGATTTCATAATTTAACTGTCATCAGTGAAAACTTGCGTGGAAGGGAAATAACCCACACAACATGAACAGGAGGCGAATAATCACACAACACGAACAGAAGAGAAATAACCACACAACATCAACAGAAGGGAAGTAACCACACAACATGAACAGAAGGGAAATAAGCAAACAACATCAACATAACCACACAACACGAACAGAAGGGAAATAACCACAACATGAACAGAAGGGAAATAACCACAGAGAAGAAGTTAACGCTAATGGATTTAATTCTAGTCTTTCCATGCTCTGCAGCAATTGTTGCGGACAGGTTTAGGTTTCATGGAATCCAGTCTCCCAAGTTTCTCACGTGCGTGGGCAGGCCCTCTTGAATTCTAAAGAGATGAGGCCTTCATCTGAGAGAATGGAAGAGGCTCGTGTTAGTTATAGACATGAACGGGAAGAAAGTGCAAAATGCCATTCTATCTCCAAGGACTTAATGGCTTTCCTGTTCTTGTGTTGGTGGTAGTTGTGGCAGGGTGGTGTGTGGTGATGGTGGTGATAGAGTTGTGCGGGAAATGTGTACTTGTAAGAGGACGTTGAAGTGATAGATGCGACAGCGTATGTTTTTGTTGTTTTTGTTATTTTGCTTGTTTTTCAGGTGGTGGTGTTTTTTCCTCGTCTTTTTTTTCAATATTTTTGCGAGAAGACAGCCCGGAAGGCATCACTTTAAGTACTCAAAAAAGATCATTTTCAAATGTTTGTTTGCCTCGTGGCATGCTTGCGGTGGTAACATTTTTCCTAGTTTTGACCAGGAAGGCAAACACAGGGAAAGGTCAGGCGAAGATGAACTGTCTTCGCGGCCAGTACCCCTGGTTAGAGTGTTAGTTTGTGTCGCGATCAAGCACCTAGCCTGGATGCGTGAAAGGTAGCCATGTTGGTGACACAAGGGTGGTCAGCCGTTAGACGCGTCCCAGCAGGATATGTCATTTCCGACTGTGATCTGAAATTATCTCACCTTGGGTGGTTGGTTGGTTAGTTTGGGAGCGCGGCTGAATTTTTTTTTTCTTTTTCATTTCAATTTCCCCTCTCTCTCTCTCTCTCTCTCTCTCTCTCTCTCTCTCTCTCCTGTTTTTGAGTGTGTGTGTGTGTGTGTGTGTGTGTGTGTGTGTGTGTGTGTGTGTGTGTGTGCGTTTGGCGGTTTCTTTTTGTTGTTTTGTTTTTGTTTTTGTTTTGCTTTTTTTTTTGGGGGGGGGGGGGGGGGGGGGGGCAAGGGTTTTTTTTTTTTTTTTCCTTTTTTTCGTTCGTTCGCTCATTCATTTGTTTGTCTTGGGAGAGATATCATCTTCCGTGCTTTCTCGTGCCACCACTCTCATAACGCCTCTTCCCTGCTCCCCATACACAGCCACACGTGGGCCCGTCCTGTCGCAGCCTCAGGGTCCATAAGGAACGACCTACATCAGGCGATCATGAGGCCACCCACCAGAGGAGACAAAGCACTGCTGCTGAGTCAAGTCGGTAGACTTGAACGGTGGCCGTTTGGACCCAACATACGCAGGACACCACCTGGTAGATTCCCAGCTGACAAGAATAGTTTGGAGCCACCATGAGCGAGCATCTCTCTCTCTCTCTCTGAATGATACCAAACACCCATTCAACGAGAGCATTGATCTTGCCGACGCTGAACACTTTTACTCTCTCAAATCATCACGGGCAAAAAAAGATCAAAATGAGGTCATCACGTGAACAGGGCACGAAGGGCACATGTCATGATTTTAAGGTGATCAATGAACATGAAGAAGATGACACGTTATAGAATTGCACTGTGGTCTGAGCTCATATGACAGAGGTATACTTTACACTTCCTTTCATAATGTACACTGGCATCAATCAGGCCCGAAGAATTTGGGCCCCTGCGGTGTTGGTCAGGAAATTTGAGCAGCATGCTAAGAGAAGCAGCCATAAAAGAGGTGGAGAACTAGACAATGTGGTTCCGTAACTCTTGAATGGAAGTCGGTCGGGCAAGAACAACTGTTTGGGATCTATTCGGACTCGGCATCTTTAACCTCCCAGCGCACATAGTTGTGACGACAACTGCACACCACGACTCCGGTAACGAAAGAGAGAGAGAGAGAGAGAGAGAGAGAGAGAGAGAGAGAGAGAGAGAGAGAGAGAGAGAGAGAGTGCTGGTAACACATAAAAATGTGTACGACCACACAAAACAAACGTACTTATCACCTTTGCGAGCAAGTGTTTTATCCATCAAGTAAAATTCTACACACTCCCATTTTCATGTGCCACACTGGGTCGAAGGAATGAAACCACGATTACAAATCAATGTCAGCGAATACTGCATGCACAGATTACACTGTAAACCATTTTGTTCGAAAGCACACGCTATTCAATACTCCTAACACCAAACCAGCCACCCCAACCCCCATCTACCAAAGATGCAAGACAAGAATGGGAAGACGGAAAGAAATTAACGAGCAGGAGAGTAAGGAACAATGGCAAGAAAGACGAAAACTCGCAAGGAAGACAGGAAGAATGGGAAGAATGAAAGACAGAAAAAAGGAAAAGTGGAGGAAGGAGAGAAAGAAACAAGTAAGAATGTAAGGGAAAATAAACAAACGGAACAAGTAAGAAAAGAAAAGATAAAAAGAAGGGATGAAATAAAAAGAAAAAAGTATGAAGAATGAAAAAGAAAGGGGGAAAAGTACGGAAAATGGACAGAAGGAAGGAAAGCAACAAAGGAGAAAGCGGGGAATTCGGAAAGAAGCAAGGAAAGCAAAGGGAGGAAGAGGAAAAAAGGACTGAAACAAACAAAAGAACAACACATCCAATTTGATACACATTATACGTTTCATGAAGTACACACAAATAGGAAAATGTCCGGAAAGTCAATCAGTCCCAATCCTGCTGATGTCCTGGATGTGACCGCCGTTGCTGTCAAGCTTAAACCAACATAAACCTGACATATGCCAGGGGCAGATCATTATGTCCATGGGGTCATAAAAGGGTCGGGAAAGTGATGATCCCACTTCTTTGTAATAGGTGTCCAGACAACTGCCGAACAAAGTACACTGATAAACACGAAAAAAAGAAAAAAATGTTAAAGGAAAATACGACAATTTAAAAGAATCAAGAGAGATGATGCGTATATATATTTGGTTTGTATTTAGAAAAGCGCCTGGAAAATATGGAACTCCTGCTGAACTGTATACAGCACTGGGAACCACAGCTTTCTTTGAGCGTTCCACGACGTCCTCTCGACCATCTGGGAGGAAGAGGACATGCCGGCAGACCTTCGTGATGCCACTACTGTGGCACTTTATAAGAACAATGGGGCAAAATCAGACTGTGGCAACTACGGAGGAATTTCTCTTCTCTCCATTGCTGGAAAGATACTTGCCTGCATCCTTCTCAACAGGCTCATCAGCATCTCTGAAGGCAACCTTCCTGACACCCAGCGTGTTTTCCGCCCTGGCCGCAGTGTCATAAACATGGCGTTTGCTGTGCGATAAGTCCAGGAGAAATGCATTGAGCAGCAGATGGACTTGTGCGCAGTGTTCATAGACTTGACCAAAGCTTTTGACACTGTCAACAGAGAAGCTTTGTGGACCATCCTGATGAAGTTGGGCTGCCCCACACAAGTTCACTGCCTTGATAAGACTTTTCCACGACAACATGACTGGACATACTGCTACCTGGGGTTAGACCTTGTCTCCCAATAAACCAAAATGCACTACACACTCGTAACTTTCGACAGCCATCCGGCCATCTTCTTCAGCGATGCTGCTGCTGACTGAGTGAACTCGATTCAGATCACGCGACCATGGGACATACCCAGGTCACGTGACCGAATCAATGAAGAGTACACCGGGGGCAAAGGTGTAGCGGCCCCGGTCCCTGTTGAGCGGGGGCTGGTAGCTGCGATGTAGATGGCTTCCTTGACCCCTCGCTGGAACCACTTGTTTTCTCTGTCCAGGATGCTGACGTTGTCCGTGTCAAATTGGTGTTGCTTGGAGTGCAGGTGTGCTCCGACAGGTGAAGAGTCCCTCTTGTGTTCTGTGAGTCTCTTTTGGAGGGGACGTTCCGTTTCTCCGACATAGTGTTGGTTGCAGTCACGGCAGTCTATTCTGTAGATGTCGCCGGATTTGTCGAGTTTTTGTTGGTTTTGTCCTTGGGGGCGACGAGTTGGCTCCGGATGGTGTTAGTGGGCTTTGAAAGGACGACGACCCCTAGTTTCCTGATCTTCCTGGTCAGAGCTTCACTTACACCTCCAACATAAGGAATGGTGATATGTCCCCTTGCGCTCTTGTTGTTCTCTCGCTTGTGGTTGGGGCGAGGTGGTCGATTTCTTGCTTCCAGGGCTGTTCCAGGCCCACTTCTGGTAGCCCGAGATGGTGAGCACATCCTTCAGGTGGCCTTTCTCCTTCTGCTGTGCCTCTTGAGTTGAGTAGATGGTATTGGTTCTGTGGGTGAGAGTTCAAATCACCCCAGTTTTTGTTCCAGAGGTTGGTGGCTGTCGAACTGCAAGTACTGGTCTGTGTGGGTCGGTTTGCGGTAGACCGCGGAGAGAGCACGCCCTCTGTTCAGGTGATGAGTGTGTCCAGCATTGCAATGGAGTCACTCTGCTCTACTTCCCTCGTGAATTTGATGACTGGACATGTCCTTTCTAATGGTGAATGCACAAACTCCTTCAATATCTCAACTTGTTCTTCACGCAGGTCCTTCTTCAAGCTATGAAAGCTCTGGACTTGGGCGTGTTCATCAAGGACCGCTCAGATGGATCCGTGTTTGACCTCCGTCGTCTTGCTGCTCATACCAAGACCCTGGAGAAACTCATCCTTGAAGCCCTTTTAGCGGATGACTGTGCTCTCATGGCACACAGGGAGAACCACCTGCACGTCACTGTCGACCACTGCGCGAAACGCATCCAAGCTCTCTCTCTCTCTCTCTCTCTCTCTCTCTCTCTCTCTCTCTCTCTCTCTCTGTGGCGATTTTTTTAAGGGGAAGAAAACCATGCCCACTACGCTTCGTTTTCAACGAAGTGTCCCCTCCCCAACCCCCCCCGGTCTCTCTCAATCTTTCTTTTGAATTAAATTTTTCGCCTGATCTCAGGGCTGTGTCAGTTATATGACAAGGTGTCGGGGGTAGGAGGTCGAAGGGGGTGGGGTAGGAGGGCGAAGGAGGTGAGGGGGTGGGGTGGGGAATTCTGACGGAGGTCCGAGAGACTTGTCCAACGGTGAGTGCGGGGGAAAACGTGCCTGAAATGCCTTTTTCGCCAACCAGGGAAAAGGCGGGGTCAGACACTCTCAACCAGTCCTGCATTCTCTACAGCTGACCTTACTCAAGTCAAGGACCGAATGTGGAAAAGCACGTGAGCTCTCGCATGTTATCCCGTGAAATCTCTCTCTCTCTCTCTCTCTCTCTCTCTCTCTCTCTCTCTCTCTCTCATCGCCACCACTATGACCGGACTGCCAGTAGTCCTATTTCAGTGTAAATTGTATGATCAACAAATAAAAAATCCCAACCATCACCAATTTCTCCATCTCCTTCTTCACATCAACTCACCCGTATCTGATGAAGTTGGCCCACATGTCGATGACGGCACGGCTGACGTTCTTGTCCAGCTCCGTGTAGTGGTAGAGAGAGGGTGGCCACTCAATGGGCAGCCGAACAGGTAGAACAGGTCACGCCCGTGGGGCACCCCTGCACGCGCGGGAAACCCCCACAGAAACAATGACGTCAGTAGCACGACGCATATCTTTTAAGTTTAAAGAAATTACGAAAAAATGGGAGGGTGTGCTGGAAGAGAGAACTGGGAATGGGCAATGGGTGGGGGGGGGGGGGGGGGTAGAAGGAGGCTGCAAATGTTAAAATAGAGCTAAAGACAGGAAGAATGATGAGAGAGCGAAAATGTCGACAGGGGGGTGACGGCATAACTTCAATAGTAGTCCCTTTACGCCTACATACGTAATCATATAATACGTAGCCATTAAGTAAGTTGCGTTCAGTTTCTGTGGTTTAGAGTCTTCTCGAGTAGTGAAATCCGGCTTTTAAATGATTACACATGACCACAATTTCTGTGTGACGGATGTGTTGATTTCCTGATACAAATATTTGCATCGTTTTTTTGAATGGCAAATACGAGTTAGGTGTCTTTCATGTTGTTAATCTATATCCATGACAAAACTTAAGTTATGCTTAGAGTAAATGGTTGTAGATGTAAGCCCCAGTGAAACCGTTTCAATTACCTGTCTGCCTGTGTGTGTGTGTGTGTGTGTGTGTGTGTGTGTGTGTGTGTGTGTGTGTGTGTGTGTGTGTGTGTGTGTGTGTGTGTGCGTGCGTGCGTGCGTGCGTGCGTGCGTGCGTGTGTGTGTGTGTGTGTGTGTGCATGCGCGCGTGCGTGTGTGTGTATGTCTGTGTCTGTGCATGTGCGTGTGCGCGTGCGTGCACGTGTGTGTGTGCTGTCATCGTTGTCCTTTCTATACTTTATTCAGTCCGTTTAAAGGACATGGATATATTAACTTATTATCATCGTCAATATGAGTATTATTGTCACCATTATTATCATGATCATAACTATATCACCTTCGCTGGTGAAATTACTAGTTTTGCCAATATAAAAGATTGTACACACACACACACACACACACACACACACACACACACACACACACACACACACACACACACACACACACACACACACACACGCACGCACGCACGCACACTGACACGAACAGCTTCTGATGTCCACTAACAGGCCAACACGATCACACGATGACGACACGCGACCGTACCGCATGACGTCACAACTCCACTCACCCATCCACGACGGGTCGCTGGAGAGACGAGAGACGTGATCGAAGGAGTAGAAATACATGTTATCATTGCGGGCGCTGATCGCTTCTGCTACTTTCACCGCAGGGGCCACGAAGGTGGGGTCTCCCATAATCTGTCACGAACCCCCAGATACATAGATGGATGGATGGATGGATGGATAGATAGATGGATAGATAGATCGATAGATGGATAGACATATAGGCAGGTAGACAGATAGGTAGACATACACACAGATAGACAGGCAGACAGACAGACAGACTGACAAACAGACAGACAGATAGATAGAGAGATAGATAGATAGATAGATAGATAGATAGATAGATAGATAGATAGACAGATAGATACAGATATCAGCATTTTAACCCCACTTCACAACATCCCTCACTACCTCCATCCCCCTCCCTTTCCGTCTCTTCCTTTCTGCCTACAGCCATCCACAACTCTGCCACAGACTACACTAATAACTGCAGGAAAGAAAAGAAAGGGAACCGAGTGGAGTTCGGGGATAAACAGAGGGAGGGAGGGAGGGAGGCAGACAGACAGACAGACTGACTGACTGACTGACTGACAGAGTGACAGAGAAAGAGAAAGACAGACAGAGACAGGGAGAGGAGCCATGGTTACTGTCTCATAGCGACGTGTATCTTAGCTGTCCACAACTCAGGAAAAGCGGAATACAGTGGCAGACAGGAGGGAGCGGGGGGAGGGGGGGGGGGTAAGGTGGTTGAGAAGAGGGATGGTACAGGGGATATGAAGGAAGTAGGACAACACCACAACAGCACGGGGCCTCGTGCACGACAAGCCAGCCAGCCGACTCCAGTCTGGCAGAAGTGATTCAGCCGATTGGGTTGTTATGCGTCAACCGAGCTGAAAATTGCCGTGAATGATGATGGGTAATCAGGTCATTTGGGGAGTATTCACCTAAAACGGATAACAAACATCAAGCTTGATTTCATGCCGATTCGCGAAGCCGTATTAACGTCAGCTTGCTACAAAAAAAAACATTCTGTATAAACACTGTGTGGCATAGAATGGCAGAAGAGAGAGAAGGAGATACAGCGAGAGACACATACACACAGAGAGGAAGAGAGTGAGAGAGAGAGAGAGACAGACACAGAGAGAGAAAGACAGAGACAGAGACAGATAGACAGACAGACAGACAGACAGACAGACAGACAGAGAGAGAGAGAAGCCACGTATATCAACTATTGAAAAAATAAAAGAAACACAAGT
>JADBJO010002742.1:50000-52500 GCA_016801955.1 Conus betulinus
TTCCCTGTGACGTCATCTCCACTGATCCCTCATTGCCTGTGACGCCTCATTCACTGACCTGTCAAAGATCCCTCGTTCCCTGTGACGTCATCTCCACTGACCTGTCAAGGATCCCTCGTTCCCTGTGACGTCATCTACACTGATCTGTCAAAGATCCCTCCGTTCCCTGTGACGTCATCTACACTGATCTGTCAAAGATCCCTCCGTTCCCTGTGACGTCTTCTACACTAACCTGTCAAGGATCCCTCGTTCCCTGTGACGCCATCTACACCGACCTGTCAAAGATCCCTCGGTTCCTGTGATGCCTCATTCACTGACCTGTCAAGGATCCCTCGTTGCCTGTGACGTCATCTCCACTGACCTGTCAATGATCCCTCGTTGCCTGTGACGTCATCTCCACTGACCTGTCAAAGATCCCTCGTTGCCTGTGATGCCCGTCATGAAGACTTCGCCGTTCAACGGCAGTTCTCTCAGCGCCTTCTCGGGCGACATCGGAATGAAAAGGCCGTCAACGACCGGCGCGTGGCCTATTATTCCTGGCGTGGCGTACTGCAACATCCAAAGGCGTGGCTTAGTTAGGTCACCATCGGGTGACACATCACGTCGACTCCCGTTTCAGGTGCTATGACCGAGCAAGAGAGACAACCCACAAGATAGATGAGAAGGGAATCCCATGAACGCTGTAAACAGTGGGATGCAGAGGGATGCAGGTAATTGAAAGTGACCAGGGTACATGAGCTGAGTTATCGGGCCATCGGAATAACAGTAGAGACTTTTAGGTATTGGAGTGAGAGTACAAGACACCCGGGCATCTGAATGCAAGTACGTGAAAACCAGGCACGTTAATAAATGCCAGATATCAAGACATCCGAAAGCGGATACGACATATAAGCTATCTGCAGTAATGTGTGTTCAGGCACCTGAACGTAAGTACGAGATTTCCTGGTATCTGGATGTCAGTACGAGATACCCAGGCATCTTCATGCTGTGCGTACCACGATCTGCCACATGATCAATTCTGCCTACGTTGCAGCGATGATACTGTTCCGGTAGATTCCGGTAGTGTCTACACAAAATGAGATGCCATCGCCTAAAGTGCTGCGTCATATCCGTACGCTTAGCCAAACATGTGATTTCTGATCTTAATAACTTAACCAATCGTGAGGAAGTCTACTGAATTCAGCTAATCGCGAAGCTGCCCCCCCCCCCCCCCCCCCACTTCCCGCCCCCGCCCCCCCCCCCCCCCCCACACACACACACACACACACACACACACACTATTGCAGGGCAGTGACGGGTCTTTGATCGCCTGGGGTAGGCAATCACTTGTGTCGGAGAAGTGACAGATGATGAGATGTGCCTGCCAGGTATGGGGCAAATATTTCCTTTCGTCCACCCCTCCCTCACCAGAGTTTCTGTTCGTCAAAGATCAGTTTATCAACTTTAACATTCCACGGAGGGGAAAAAGCTACCGCTTGGGTTAATGGGATACGAAATTTTGTTTTTCAAAGGTAAAATGTTTTTTCAAAGAGCTTCAGCGGACTGTGGTTCAGTCTTGTATTACCGGTATTGGATAACCAATCCCTGCAGCTGGAGAATTCACTTCCTGACACCACCATTTTTAGTGGCTGCGTGACATCGGCCTCATCTATGCATTGTGCCAAGTGATGGGCTGAGTCAAAAGACACTGGCCAATCCACCACCATTGGTCAGTTGCCGACTAGCAGACAATATTAAACTGTGTTTTCCGTTTCTTCATCATGTATTATTACTTTACAGACTTCAAGATTATTGTCAGCTGACGGGCAAGTGGATTTGCGTGGGGACAGCTACAAATTTGTCTACCTGCTAAAGGGGCAGGTCAGAAGACAAATGTCCTAGCCTGAACACACCCACGCGCGCACACTCCCTGCCCCCTTTCCATGCGCACACACATTTACACACACAGACACACACACACATAGATTAACAGACAGATTGGTAGATAGACAGACATATAGAAATAAATAGATAATTAGACACACACACACACTGCCAGACAAGCAGATACAGACAGACAGACAGACAGATATAAGTCTGCACTTCATACCGTTTAAGATTTTCATAAACTTCACAAGAAACAATATAAATGTTGACTTTAAAGGTTAAAGATTAGAAAGGAAATCTTTCTAAATCATTGTACAGGCCTTCTGCCATTATTTTTCCTTTCTATACCAAAATTATCAGCGTCCTTGACTCTCGGCTGAAATATGGTTAAACACACGAAACAGAGTGCAAAACGACGCGCCCAGTTGATGTAAAGTACAAAACAGACAACTAGATTTTGGTGAAATGTGTCTTGTTCATTGGTCGTCATGGACTCCCCCAATTCGTAGAGAATAAAATATATGTAAAAAAAAAATAAAATGTAACATATTTTCTTAAGTTTATGTTCCCATTTTCTTCATTTTCAACCCCCTTTTGTATTTTTTTTTAAAGTTCAAATCTTTGCTAAATCATT
>JADBJO010002742.1:70000-90000 GCA_016801955.1 Conus betulinus
ACAGTCGATATCCCGATCGTTAAATATGCGCCTCAAATTGAATATTTGACTCTCTAATCTACATGGTGAACCCTTACACTGAGAAAAGCTAACTCTAGAAGCAAAAGAAAGATAGGTGTTATATCTCCCCTTAATCCCCCCCCCCCCCCCCCCCCCTCCCTTCCCCCCCGCCCGAACGTATCTCTTTTAGACGCGGACCAATGAGGCGGATCCGAGGAGAATCGAACGAAGGGTCCGGGCTCTGTTCATGTCATTGACAGGATAATCCCACACTGTCCCCTGAACATCAGCACTGTCAAGGTACGGCTGCAAACTGATCACTGACAAAGTATTATGTTTCTTGGAATAGGGCAACTTTTTGGTGATATAAACATTGTCATTTCAGGGGTTTTTAAACGCTCACAAGAAACACTTTGCCTGTTGGCACCCCTTCCCACACTTCCAACCACCTCCCCCATCTCCTCCTCCCAAACAGTGCGCCGAAATGAAACTCTCCTTGTTTGGATCCGAGAGGGAGTGTGGACGGTGGTGAAAGTTGGATGAGATTGAAAAAGTGAAAGTTAAGATTTCAAATGGTCTTGAAATACTCAAAAGCAGCATTGTTGAGGGTGGTTGTAACAGACTTCCATTGTACACTGATGCCTACACTTAAGTGTTAGGACTGGGTTAGGCCTACATTTCTTGCCATGCCCAATGACAAGTTCTCAAAGCTCTGAAATGCTGCTCAAACAAGACTCAACAGGGAGAAGAAACGGGGAACTTAATGTCAAATCCGTTTTCTATTCACATGGCAATGATGTTTGTCTTTGGAAAATGCGGGTGGTTGGAAATATTCCACACTTGATCAAAACTTTCAAACTTCGTATTTCATCAGATTTCCATCAGGACTGAAATGATTCACAGATGTCATATCCAGATTGTCTCTGATCCCTACTCAGAGGTCTGTTTGACAAATTACAAAGATTATCTTCGATGGGGTTTGGCATCTTCTTCCCCTTCAAACACCCCCTCCCCCCCTTCCGCGCCCCCCCCCCCCCCTTCCCCCCCCCCCCCCCCCCCCCCCCCCCCCCCCCTTCAAAAAAAAAAAAAGAAAGAATTACAGCACACAAAAAGTTATGAATGTTTCCTACTTTTTGAAGCAGAGGTGGTCCAATTAATCCGACTTTTCCGGATTTGCCATTGTTCTCATACAGAATAAAAAAAGAAATAAAGGTTGAAGGTTTTGTTCATTTTGGTTTTTTTTAGGCTCAGAAGGTAAATAAATACACAAGGCTTTTTCAAGGCCGTCTCGAGCCTGTCTCAGAAAATGGTTGAGCAAGGTTTTTAGCCTGCATAAACGATCGCCTGAAAATTACGAGCACAGAGCAATACCTTTACTGTTAGCAAACCCAATCAGAACTGCCCAGGTGTGTTCATACACTTAAGCTGGAATGCTACGCAACTGCTGTTGTCTATTCCTATTTTTAAAAGATATACATGCAGATCTCACGGTAACCAAAAAAAAAAAAAAAGATAAATAGTTTGTAAGTGCACACACACACACACACACACACACACACACACACACACACACACACATACACACACACACACTATCATCTCGGACACGTAAGCACACTGACATAGCCAACATCGTCCGCGCCCTCCGGTTTGATGGACCCCGTAAATCAGACTAAAGCGCACAGGATTTGAAAAGAAGCAAAAGAATTTAAGCAAAGGTACCCTGTACGTTTCCCAGAAGAAGAAAAAAAAAGCACGAACAGCTTGTGGGTTAAAAATAATGAATAAATTGTCACTCCTGGTGTCAATTCATTCAACATGGCAATCAACTTGCAAATACACCATTCAGGAAACAACCTTAGAAGCCGTTTGTTAATTGTTGCTGGTGTCCTTATCGTTTTTAGTTTTCTTTCCCAGACTGATCTCGAAAGAAAGACTGAATACTATTTGAAAGATAAGTAACTGAACAAATCATTTCAGAAAGAAACGCTGCAGCTGCAAACAAACAATGACCCTTTTTTTCCCAAACTATGCTTGCAAAGGAACACAGAAAAATATTTGAATGGTAAGCAAGTGAATAAGCAATCTCAAGAAAGAAAACAGCCAGTAAAAGGGAACATTGGCTGTATGTCAGCGAGAGCGAGAGCGAGAGAGAGAGAGAGAGAGAGAGAGAGAGAGAGAGAGAGAGAGAGAGAGAGAGAGAGAGAGAGATAAAGATATGCAGTATCCCAAGAAAGAAAGAAAGAAGCAACTTGAGGATAAAGACATTTTGTTCATAACCTGAACAACCGTGCAAAGCTATATAAGAAAGAAAGAAAAGTCAAAATAAGGGGGGGGGGGGGGGGGGGGGGCGAAACACTTGCTTTGTAAACTCTAAGGAACCACGCAGATATTCGTAAGTAGAAAAGGCCCAGAATAGACTCTACGTTCAAGCTAAGTAACTATCCAGAGCTTTCACATTTCTTTTCAATACGAATGTGAAAGTGAATAAGCCATATTGTAAACAGAGCAGCATGAAGGGAAAGAGTGAAAGCCCAGCATGAAGGGAAAGAGTGAAGGAAGGAAGTATCAAGTCACGTAGTTCATACAGCCTCGATCGCGCCAAATTCTTGTCCAACATGGCGCCGTACACTGGCATTGCCCTCACATTAGATATCTCTATCATTGTTGTCAGTTTCCTGTTGCTAAGAATAGTGTAAGCATCAGGAAAGGGAGGCAAATCCAATAAATTTGGAGGGGACTGGGATTATGATCAGAGATATGCGTCTAGATCTAATATTCAGGAAGGAGCCGGCGATTCCAGTTAGCGCCGCCATGATGATTCCAGGATAATTCGGCGCCAGGTTGTTTGAACAGCGTGATTTGACCTTCACCTTTCTACCTGCTTGTGTTTGTGACCGATGGAAAGAAGGGTAAGGCTCCTAGTGATGATGAAAAAAAACTGTACAACATCGTTAATCAATGAAGGCCAGTCGAACGGGCACATTACGAGAGTAGTTTAGGTGCTTGAAAATGCCGGTTTGGAAACTCTGAAACGACTTCTCTACACTTGCTCACTGGAAAACCAACGTCAAAACTCAGGCTGAATCCCAATTAGTTACGAGCTGCCCGAAGTTTATTTTCCAGGTTTGATTTTGTGTTTCGCAAAAAGGCTTGACGCCATTTTGATTTTGTTTGTTTACGTTTGCGGTTATGGTTACGGCATGCTGTAGAGTGTCCGGCAAAACACTGTATGCGCTTATTCATTCCTTGATCACCTGAGAGAGTTGCTCATTTTTCCCTCCTTTCTACTCCCAGTCATGGCACCACTTCACTAAAAACCATTCCCGTTGTTTTAGAGATGGTGCACCATATATTCAATATAAAAGGTACTAGCATTATTGTAGTCCTCACAGCTCTGATCATATGAAGCGACGGGGGATGCCTTATTGTCAGAAGGCCCGTTAGTCAGAAGGCCCACTAGTCAGAAGGCCCGTTAGTCAGAAGCCCACTAGTCAGAAGGCCCGTTAGTCAGAAGGCCCGTTAGTCAGAAAATCAGTTGGCATTCGGTTGCATGAATGTAAGGGATTACCGCTGATAGGCCAAAAATGATGATCACAGAATTTCTGTGCAATAAGGCATCCCCCACAGGGGGTGCCTACCTTTTTGTCAAAAGGCCCATTAGTCAGAAGGCCCATTAATCAGAAGGCCCATTAGTCAGAAAATCAGTATTTTTTTGTTGTTGTGGTTTTTATTGGGGGGGGGGGGGGGGGGGGGGGATTGAAGTGAAAATGAAAGTGGAAATCACCCACCCCACCACCACCTCCCCCCCCCCAATAAAAACCAACAACAACAAAAAATACTGATTTTCTGACTAATGGGCCTTCTGACTAATGGGCCTTCTGACAAAAAGGTTGGCACAGCGACAGGTCTCTCACAAGTTCTCTAAGCTGCTCTGTCTCTGCTTGTTGCGCGCTTACAGGCCTTAAGCATGGTTCTCTCTTTGTTCCGACGTGACAGTGTCAAATATGAGCGTAAAATCACGTAAACGTATGAGAACCAAGGGAACGTCCATCCGTTAACCCCACCGGTAAGGCATCGTTCGCGACATGCTTCAATCAAAATAAAGGTATCCGTAATCGTTGCTGAAGCCGTGTCCGGACACGTAGTATCACGGCCTCTTCATTTCTATTTGAGCGATTTATGCCGCATCCGTGACTGTTAACGCAAGCGGACGAGTAGAATCGCGCTTTCAGATAGACATCAATGGAGGATTTGACACTGTGGCTGGTTCGTATCGTTTGTGAAGAACTGTGCAAAGAAAGTCATCTGATAAATTAAAAATCAATAAAAAAAATAAATAAAAAAAAAAAAAAGCTCAGATCGGGGAACTGAACAGAAAGGTCACCAGATACTGGTGTCAAGGCTGCGTTGGGCTGTAAATGATCACAGCAATTTTATTTTGGTTCAGTGATGAAATGATGACTGGCTTGAAGGGGAAAAAAAAAAAAAAAAGCTGCAACAGTGTGGCTGAAATCCTGTGAAGGAAACGGCGACCAGAATGCATGGGTGCGGTGTGTGGTCCTCCAGCATGTTCGGAACTGGTGGTGTGTAGGGCTGTGCTTCAAACTTCCGTGTGCATGACAGTATCTCCGTGTGACAAGTACATTCAGGAACTACAAAACCATCTCCGTCGCCCACCTCAGCGGTTCTTTCCTACGAAACGACACCTAACCCAACAAAGACAATGCCTCAGTTCGCAAGTCTTGTAAAACGGAACAGTGGAAGCGACAGCTCTGCCCGACAGCCTGCCGATCTCAGCCCAGTTGATAGCGTCAGGGCACTTTTGAAACACAAGGTAAAACGTTACATGCATCACACTGCCAGTACTCCCGTGGCCTGAAGAATGAACCCATCGAGGCGTGGATCCATGTGGTCTCTTCAAATACCGTTTTACTCTCTACCAGGACGTGTACATCTTTGAGTCAAAGGCCATCTGAATCACTGTCAAAGCGTCAGAATTTCAAACGAGGTGAGGGCAAACAGTTGAACTTTTTCCAAGTGATAAATCTCGGTAATGCTGCTGCTGTGACACGCTCGAAACACTGGCGCGCCGAAACACTGCCATGGGAAATTATCTAATAGGGTTGTCAACAGAAGGCTCGATTTTAGCATTCCACAAGATAATCTCCCTTTGAAAGACCACTTCTGCCTGCCAAACATTAAGATGAGATTCGATTAAACAATGAATGTCAATAGGGTGTGTATCTGGCACTTATAAAGCACATGATCGTGTTTTCTAATAACATTCTGTTCGATCCTTGACGCAAAGAGCACACAGCGGACAGAAAACATGCCTCAAGGTGAGCGGGCCGAAAAGCTTTCTAAGCAGACTGATCCTGGCGTGCACCCCGCCATTCCTAAAGTTTGACAATGATTTGGCCCGAGGTCGTTGCCCGGCAAGAAAGAAAGAAAAAGAAAAAAAGGAGACAAGAATCAGTTGACTCAAGTTGATTATAGTCCAACGAGAAAGGAAAGAAAGGGGGAGAGAATCATGCCATGTTGCTGACAGCCTAACAAGAAAGAGAGAAAAGAAAGAATCAGGTTGTGTCTTTTTAAAGCCCAGCAAGCAAGAAAATGATGAAGGGACAAGAGAGGGAAAAACAAACCAAAGCGAACGAAAAAACGGGGGGGGGGGGGGGGGGGGGGGGGGGATATTGATCATGATTGATCGGAACGGAACATCACACACATACAGAGAGCTCATCACACACACACACACACACACACACACACACACACACACACACACACACACAGAGAGAGAGAGAGAGAGAGAGAGAGAGAGAGAGAGAGAGAGAGAGAACTTGTTTGTAAACTAATCAATGTTGCAACCTTATTGAGAAAGAAACGAACAAACAAAGAAACAAAAGAGAATATCGAGGAAGTATAGAAAGAGAAGAAATAAAATCCGTTTATAAGCTGAGCAAATATGCCGGCATTCTCAAGAAGAAGAAAAAAAAAAAGTGTGTGTGTGTGTGTGTGTGGGGGGGGGGGGGGGGGGGGAAATTAATCTATTAGCTAAGTTGTCATGTTTGCAGATCCTAGAGAAAAAAAAAAAGATATGGGGAAAACAAAGAAAAAAATTATTTTTTAGCGAAGGAGCCCTGCAGATGTTCTAAAAGACACGAGAGGAGAAGGAGGAGGAGGAGCGGCAGCAGCAGCAGCAAGAGCAGAAGAAGATGATGATGATGATGATGATGATGATGATGATGATAATGATGATGATAATGATGATGATGATGATGACAACGTCGAAAAAAAAAATGCTTTTAAAGCAAGTAGCTGTGTACACAGGCATACAATGAAAGAAACGAAAACCAAAAGAAAAAAGACGAGGGATACTTTTCTATAAATACATTACGGAACAGTGCAGGCCTTCTTAAGAAAGACAAAAGATTAGATAGAAAGAAGTAAAGAAAGAAAGAAAGGAAAGGAAAGAAATTCTGTTTATAATCTAAGCAACCATGCAGATCTTCTCAAGCAAAAAATGAATAGTAAGAAATAAAGAAATGTCGAAGGATACATAACAGAAAACTATAGAAAAAATGAGCGAAGAAAGAAAGATTACAAGAAAATGGATGGAGAGAGAAAACAGATAGAAAGTGTTTTTGCTTTTCGTTTCTTTAGACAAGGGGCTCAGCGAACCATCAGACGCAAGGAGACCGGCTGGGAAATTCCAATAAGGGCTAGGAATGGTTTCAAGATGGGCTGGCAATGGTTTCAAGATGGGCTGGCAAGGGTTTCAATGTGTTCGGAGTCGGAGCACAATGGCTTACTAGGCAGTCCCGTGACGCTGATCACTATTCTCGTGACGACATCTCGATACAGTTTCTATGTAGGTGATTAAAAGCAGGCAGAATATGAAAGGGTGAATGAACGGAGGTAAAAAAAAAAAAAAAAAAAAAAAAAAAAAAAAAGCAGCGATAAAGACAGACAGACAGACAGACAGAGAAGCCGTATTCCAAAGCAGAATTTAAAAGCACGTTCATCACGAAAGGCGTTAGTCTTTTACAGGATATAAATTCGATCTCAAAGACAAAAAAAAAAAAAAAAAAAAAAAGGGGGGGGTGGAAGGAGGAGAGGGCAAGCAAGAGAGAGGAATTTTTCATGTCAGCTATGTAGACATTTTCAAGAAAGACAAGACAGAAGATTAACAGAAAGCTAGTAAGACCTGCTTAACATTGAAAAAAAAGATAGCAAAGAGAAAGAAAGATATTGTGTGTATAATTTATACAACTGTACAAACCTCTGCGACAAAGAATGGTAAAAGGGAAAGGAGAGAGAGAGAGAAAGAGTAAGCAAAAAAAGGCAAAAAGAGAGAGAGGATGAAAGACACATAAAGAGAAGGCGGAGAGAAAGGGGGGGGGGGGGGGGGGGGGGGGGTAAGTAAGGAAATTGTCTTATCAGCTGGTCAGCCATGCATACGTGCCTTAAAAACGACAGTAGAAAGGGAGATGAAACAAAGAAATCTTATGTAAAAGCCAACCAAGCGTGTACACAGGATTTTTCAAGAAAGAATGAAACAAGACTAAATTTTTTTAAGTAAATAAATAAGAAAGAAGGAAGAAAGAAAAACTTCAATATAAGCTGAGCAAAAACGCAGGCCTTGAGAAGACAGACCAGGGGCCGCGACGTAGTGGTTAGCATTGCGTATTCCTGGCTTAAGAGGTCGCGCTTTCGATTTCCATTACACGCATGTATTGGTGGGAATGTTCTACTCACACTGGCTCGTACCGAGAGTTCAGTTTTCTTTGAGCTCGATCGGCAAGAGTGAATCACTCAGTCGACTTTCCTCCATTAACAGATGCATTTCTAAGAGTTTTGCTCAAATTTTCTGACCAAACACTAAAAGTGTCTGCATCTTCCGGTCTGGCTGACGTCAGCATCATTATGAAAGCAAGCGTC
This sequence comes from Conus betulinus, assembly GCA_016801955.1. Classification (NCBI taxonomy): domain Eukaryota; kingdom Metazoa; phylum Mollusca; class Gastropoda; order Neogastropoda; family Conidae; genus Conus; species Conus betulinus. Next base: position 77,948 of record JADBJO010002742.1, read on the forward strand.
AAGTAATTGCCTGGTCATGCAGCCTCAGACCGGAAACTGATCAAGAGCAGCCCGTGCACAAACCAGCTGCACGTGCAATGGCGCGATCTGGAGCAAATAGCGATTCTTGGTTTGAATTTTTTACTTGTAAAAAGAAAAGAAAGAAAAAAAACACTGCTGAAAATTGGGTCTTGGCTGCTTTCGACAAGGCGCTGCACCGACCAGTACGCATGCAGAGGCGGGCTGGGAAGGTTTCAAAGGGTTTGGATCGGAGCACGAACGTAAAGCCGGACCGTGCCAAAGATCAGTATTTGTGTGATGAGCTCTCAGTATGGGTTTCGATAGTTTAAATGAAAAGGAATGAAGGAAAGAAAGAACGAATGAATGAACTGAAAGAGAGACAGACAGGCAGAGAGAAACGAAAGAAAATGTCACTTTACCAGGGTAACGATAGAAATGAATGCTTTTTTTTTCATCCAGCCCTGGTGTAAAATGAAAAAAAAAAAAGTAACAAATCAAGACAAATACATATAAGAGAAACAAACTAATAAAAGAACACACACACACACACACACACACACACACACACACACACATATATATATATATATATATATATATATATATATATATATATATATATATACAATGCCAGTGAGAGGGGGGGGGGGGGGGCACATTAAAAGTGATCTGAAAAAAAAGAGACGCTACAAAACGACCTGACACTCTGACAAAGTGGGAAGAGCAGTGGTCCATGAGCTTCCATCCAGAAAAGTGCTCAACACTGAGTACTACACGGCGACAGAACAAACTCCAACCTGTATACAAACTCCATGGACACACTCTAAAAGTTGTGACCTCAACCAAATACCTAGGGGTCACGATCCAAGACGACCAAAAATGGGGATCCCACATTGAGACGATCACCGCAAAAGCCAGCAAACCCCTCGGCCTCCTTAGACGAAACCTCAAAATCGGAAACAAGAAGATGAAGGAAACTGCATACAAAACCCTTGTTCGATCGATTGTTGAGTATGCGCCATGCGTCTGGGACCCCCACACCAGCAACGAGATCCAGGAGATCAAAAAGATCCAGCGTAGAGAGCAGCCAGATGGGTCACACACAGAGCCACAGACCAACAACCAGTGTAGATGTAATCCTACGCTCTCTGAAGTGGCCTACATTTGAGGAACGCAGACAAAATGCCAGACTGGAAATGATGTACAAACTCCATCACAATCTTGTTGACATCAACTCCAAGTACCTGCCCAGGAAATCCCAGACCAGAAGAAGTTTAAGAAAAAAAAACAACAGCTGCAGCTACGACATCCCACAATGCAGGGCAGACTACCGACAAATGTCCTTCTTCCCAAGAACCATCCCAGAGTGGAACAAGTTACCAGAGGTTGTGGTGACGGCGGAGACCCTGGACCGCTTCAGGTTCAGACTCGCCTCTCACCAATAACACCAACGATAACATCCCCCCCCCACCTCCTCCTACACCCCCACCCCCTTTCCCCCCACTTCCTCCTCATCTCCACTCCCTCCTCCCCACCCACCCTTAAGCTGAAATCAAAATTATGTCTGACAAACACAGCGCAAATCTTCGCAAGCCCCTAAGTATACGACAGAGTCATCAGCATAAAGATGTTGGTCGTGAACAGAAGAAGAGGAATCAATCAGGCGCATTCAAAAAAGTGATCTGGAAAAAAATATCAATCAGAAAAGACGGGAATGGAGTTGGGGTGGGAAGGGATAAGGGGAAGCAAGATAAGGAGAAAGGGAGAGGGGGGGGGGGGGGGGTCATTCCCGCAAACGCTTCATTCAATCAAGGACCGAGATTTTAGGCATACCCTATTCTTCAAATATGCTCTTGCTCAGATAAATCATTATGATACAATAGAAAAATAAGATATATAAGTACACACGATTATGGAGACTCTTATGCAAACACCCAGACCAATATGCATGGGGTTGACAATGAGAATACATACATACACACTTATCCAGGCACCAATAAAGACAACCACAGAGCGAGGTGAAAGAGGCAGAGGGGTGGGACAGGGAGGGGGTGTAAGGGAATGAGATGTCAAATAATGTAACAAAAATGGAAGAGGGTGGGATAGGGAAGGGGGGAAAGAGATGGAACTGTCAAATAATTACATAAAAAGAAATTATGTTGCAACATGAAATCGCACGCCAGCAGCGCGCGCGCACACACACACACACACACACACACACACACACACACACACACACACACACACACACACACACACACAATTTGCACTATTGTTAGATAAATACTAAATATAATGGCGCGTTTGTGATTGATAGTGAACATGACGATGATGATGATAGGTAGCTTTAACAATAAACAAATCTGAAGTCGAAGAGAACACTTACATCCACCAATTGTAACAGTGGTTGTATAATTCGCGTTCAGTACTATGCAGTGATTATGAATGGTGGGATTTTTGTGTGTGTGTGTGTGTGTGTGTGTGTGTGTGTGTGTGTGTGTGTGTGTGTGTGTGTGTGTGTGTGTGTGTGCTGGTGATTCAATTAGTCATAATAAAGTACCGTGGCTTCCTTAGGTACTTCTGTGAAACAGTAAAGTCAACATAAAAGAACGTGTGAGATGCTTTCGCAGGTGGCGATTGAAAGCGGATGATGAAGAGCATATGTAATCTGTGAGCAAAGTGTTCCAGACTGATGTAGCCAACCTGAAAATGCTAAAATTAGTTCTGAAAATGTCTAGTGCGTGACAGAATATAGTTGTTAGAACCGTATCAGCATCAACATGAGGCCCGAGTGCGTGATCCAGACTGTAATGGGAAGCCAGATCATCGTGTACTTCGTATATGACGTCAGCTTCATGGAAATTAAGTTTTTGTGGCTGTGGTAATAGTGTGTTGTTTCATTTAGCGTGCTTTTCCGGGGTTTATGACGAAGAATTTAGTAGAATGAACTCCGCTGCTCTTCTGCACGTTGAATCAAAATTTTCTGCAGCACACGCCCAGACCACAGACGTATAATTAATGTAAGAGATAGTATGAAAAAAAGCATTTTAATAGGGTCTGTGTCCGTATCGTGCTTCAGTTGTGTTAAAGCAGGAAGAGATTGCCAGCCAGTTTGTGAACTTGGGTTTCAATGTGAGATCGCCATACAGTTCCTCATCCATTACCACTCCCAGGATTCAGTGCTCTACTGATTGTCTTATGGTGTTGCATTCTAAAATCTGATCGAGACGTACAGTCTCATTACGCTTAATATCACAGAATTGTGATGACACCACATCGAAACATTTTTCAAACCTTAGGAAATTTCCAACGGACGGTGATTCAAGTGCATTTTAGTGGAGAAAAGGACTACACACGCGCGCGCGCGCGCTCGCGCAACCACGCACGCACACGAAACCTTAGGTCTGATATTGACAGTGGAAGATCATGAAGAAATAGAATAGAAGTGGCTCTGGGGCATTCCAGATTCTACCACCTAAACAGAAAGAAAGCTGCTCTCGCTTAAGACATGCTGTGTTCCGTTAGTCAGACAGGTTTGGAAGAAAAAAAAAAATAGTGTGCTCTGGTCTTGAACATACGATTATTTTGTGATCGAAAAGAGATCGACTGCCTTCTTTAAATCAAGGAAGACAATTCCCTTTTGATTTACGTCGGTTAATTGCAGATAACTATTTTGACCCAAACGCTGACGGCAAAACCCAACTGAAAGGGATGGGAAAGTTTGTTGTTTTTTCAAGATTTTGCATCACGTGTTTGTGAAAGTTATTTCAGGAGGCCTTTGAGACCACAGACAGGACTGAAATATGTCTGAAATTAGTTGTCTGGGAGGTCTCTTGACCCAAGCAATGGATTAATTTATGCTGACATAACAGCAGGTTTGGAAGACAGGTTTGGAAGAAAAAAAATAGTGTGTGTTCTGGTCTTGACTATACGATTATTTTGTGATCGAAAAGATCGACGTGAGCTGCCTTCTTTTAAATCAAGAAAGAAAATACCTTTTGATTTACGTCAGTTAATTGCAGCTAACTATTTTGACCTAAATGCTGACGGGCAAAACCCAATTGAAAGGGATAGGAAAGTTTGTTGTTCTTTAAACAGTCATGCTGTGTTTAAACGTGAGACGTTCAACTATATAGGGCAGTGCACTACAAATAGGGCATTTTCCATGTTGTTGTTTTTTTTTCAATATTGCTCTTGGAACATACAGCATATACACACATTGCATTCAAATGTAGCGCACGTGTAATACAAAAAGGAGAGACACAAACTGTTGTTTCACAAATCGGATGATAAAGGGGGAAAGGCGTCGGAAAACTGTTGTGTTATTCCTATTTTCTCCATCCCCTTGGTGAGACACGAAAAACAGTGTACGAGAAAAACACAGAGACACAGAGAGAGAGGGAGACAGACAGACAGACAGACAGACAGACAGACAGGCAGGCAGGCAGGCAGGCATTCAGACAGACAGACAGAGATAAACAGAAAAGAAGGAAGACAGAAGTGAGAAAGGGGAAGGCTAGTGAAGAGAAACGGGAGTTGCAGAGAGAGGAAAATGTAAGAGAAAAGCCAAGTGAAATGCCTTAAAATTCATCAACAAATGGAAAGCTTAAAAGAAAAAAAAAAGTCTCCAAAAAGAAGGCAAGGAACAGCAAACAAGATCTGATGCTTTTTTTAAGTGGGGATGGCGGAAAATTTTTTTTTTTTTTTAAGAGCAAAAATGGGTACAAACGTACGAACACACGAAAAGGGGTGTGTTTCTATGCAACATAATGTTTCTCTGACCAAGAACATCAAAGCTATGAAAAGAAAGGGGGGGGGGGGGGGGGAGGTGTAAAGAGAGAAGAATGAACGAAATCCAAGTTTTTTTTAAAAAAAATTGTTCTGAGCACAAATACCAAAACCGAAATGAGAAGATTAAAAAAAAAAAAAAAAAAAAAAAAAGCAGAGAAGGAAGCTGACAAACAGAAAGAAATGGAAAAGACACAGTGAAAGAAAGGCAGGACGAAAGGGAAGCAGAAAAGGAAGGTGAATAAAGGCAGCGCACTCCTCCTGCAAATCAATGGCAGTGCAAACATTCTATCAATCTTCTGATGCACAGGGGGCCAGGAAGGGGGGTGGGGGACAGAGACAGACTGATAGAGAAAAATTGACGGAAACAGACAGACAGACAGACAAAGACAGATAGATAAATTGACGGACAGAGAGAGACAGACAGACAGACAAAGAGACAGAGAGAGATAGATTGACAGACAGAGAGAGAGGGAGAGAGAGAGGGAGAGAGAGAGAGAGAGAGAGACAGAGAGAGAGAGAGAGAGAGAGAGAGAGAGAGAGATGCAGAGAGGGGGGAGAGAGAAAGGCAGACAGACAGACAGACAGGGACATGCCCGTTTCACAGGTACTGTAAAATACCTATTCAACCACATCCGGTTTTACATCTGGTTTTCTCCGTGCCCACACAATCCTCTCTCATGTACGATTCCTGTTACCCAGATTTCTTTAACACATCTCTTGCGCTCTCACACATGTGCACGCGCGCAAGCAATGAAAATACTCGCTCAGGTATACGCAAGCAAGCGCACACACACACACACACACACACACACACACACACACACACACACACACACACATACGCACATATGCAAACATACGCGCAGTCAGGCGCGGGCGCACACACACACACACACACACACACACACACACACACACACACACACGAGCTCTCGAGCTCTCTCTCTCTCTCTCTCTCTCTCTCTCTCTCTCTCTCTCTCTCTCTCTCTCTCTCTCTCTCTCTCTCACACACACACACACACACACACACACACACACACACACACACACACACACTCACTCACTCACACACACACACACAAACACACACGCACACCCCTACCTCTGCGTGCTCTTTCGCATACACACGCGTAGACACATACGCGTGCGCGTTCTTGCACGTACGAAGGCACGCACTCGCATACACGCGCGCGCACACACACACATACACACACAAACACACAGTGTGCATATATACATTTTCAGGCATCTGACTCGCTTCTGACATCCCTGCCCTACTCCCCCTTCACCCTTCCTCTCCTTCTCCCGATAACGTTTCACCTCGTCCTGCCCTTGACAGTCTCTTTATCGCCCCTCACTTTCCCTTTTCCCGCCTGCCCCACTTACATTTAAAGTCCACCTCCACCCCCAAATCCCCTGTGCACATGCCATCTCTCCTCTTTACGCGCGCGCGCGCGCACACACACACACACACACACACACACACACACACACACACACACACACACACACACACACACACGTTACGCACGCAACACACACACACACGTTACGCACGCAAACACACACACACACACGCACGCACGCACACGAGAACACACACACACACACACACACACACACACACACACACACACACACACACACACACACACACACGTGCGCGCGTTTGCACGCACGCACACGCATATACACAATCAATGCATCCTTTTCCCCCAATGAATAAAGTTCCTTCTTTCTAAGAAAAGGATCTGAAGAACTATTTTGAGATGGGGTTTTTTCCCCTTTTTTTGTCAGTTTTCTTTTTGTTTGCTGTTGGCAGCCGTGCCAAGAAGTGATAGGAAAGGATCCAGGAAGGCTAGCTCAGAATAGAAAGAAGATGGGAAACCCATACGGACGAAATTCTTTCAACCAACCATTTACGATTATGAATTAATCAATGGTTTGTTGCCCTCACAAACATATCTCCATTTGATGCCGAGGGATGCCCGCCCCAGTTAGTGCCGGGTCCCACTGATATGTCCGAGTCAATGGACGAAAGGCCTCTGGGCCGGCCATACAAATGGTCCTGTTTTCAAGACAGGCTATCAGGTTCGCATACGCTGTCAGTGAAGGACATTGTTTTTTTTTACATTCTAACGCCCGCTTTTCCACTCACATTGTTATTTTACATTCTAACGCCCGCTTTTTTCCACTCCTTTGATCTTGCAACACCGCACCCCTTCTCTCTCTCTCTCTCTCTCTCTCTCTCTCTCTCTCTCTCTCTCTCTCTTTAAATCTTTGCCGAAAAATGATCACGGAGGAATTGTTAGCATGCACTTGTTTTCTCTAACTGCTTTTTTTTAAATTCAGCCTCTCACTGTTTCATCGATCAATGGGGGATCGCAGATTTTAGGAGATCGAAGTAAAGGTTGTTCTGTACAGTTCTTAGCTCCTGTCAGCAGTGAGGTGACGGACAATGCTTGGGTTATCAAACAGTCGAATTCACCACTCTGACTGTTAAACACCTTCTGATCACCCTTACATCATTTTACTCTTCAAAAGATTCTCAAGCATACTTCAAAGATTCTCTCTGAGTTTATCATTCTTCACATAATGGTTTTAGTTTTTATGCCTCTAGTTTCCTTTCTGTATTTGCTTCTCTTTTTATTTTTCAAGCCTTCACTCGCTGCTTTGCTGTGCCGATACGTTCTGTGTCGAACCTTGGTGGTAAGATTACCACACTGTTGTGGGTGGTGTATCTCCTTTTGGTGTCAAGGGAAGATCGGCCTAGTCAGCGCCGCCGTTCCACTGATAAGTCTGGCTCTAGGCCAGCCATATAAATGGTTCTCTTTTGAAAACTCACTGATCCTCATATGCTGTTTACGAAGAACACTACATTATCAACAGAATATTGGCAACTAATGTTATTTTGCAAAACATGGAAATTGAAGAGTCAGAACAATGCTCTTTTTTTGTGAGAGAGAGAAAGAGAAAATATTCAACATATATTTTGGCATTGCCAGTATGTACAAAACTTCTGGAAAGAGTTTCAAAATGTGGTAAACAGTAATGTGTATATTATTTAAACAGAAAATGTAATATTGTAAAACTGTTGCTTGATGAAAATATTGTTCTGTTTGGTTGTGATTGTAAATTTAAATCTGATAGAACGTTTGACTTAATCCTGCTACTCGCCAAATTTTATATTCATAAATGTAAATACGAAAGAGAGTTTACCATCAGGATGAATTAACACGCGTATTAAGTCATCCATTTGTTGCCAGATTCATCAAAAAGCTTGCCTACAGGAGACAGGCTACACCTGCACACAGGACCAGGATAGTCAAGAAGTCTTATTTTCGTGATTGAATGCTCTCTCTCTCTCTCTCTCTCTCTCTCTCTCTCTCTCTCTCTCTCTCTCTCTCTCTCTCTCTCTTGATAGATAGATCGGTAACAAATAGATTGATTGATAGATGGATGGATTGGATGGATGGATGGGTGGATGGATAGATTGATAGATGGATGGATGGACAGATGGATAGATAGATATTATTGTTTAGAACCCAGCCGATCGCAAAAGGCCATACCAGGGATGTAAGCTCGTTGAAGTAAACCCTCAAAATAGATTTTGGAGAGAAGAAAAAAAAAACGCATACACACACGCAACTGATTAAGACAGATTTTCTAAAAACACACCGGAAATCTGGTAAAATATTTCTTTTGTAAAAATCTTGCATGCACACATAGGCAGATACGCAGGTACATCTATCCATCCATACATGCATACACATATACAACGGGAGAGAGAGCGCGCGCGCGCGTGTGTGTGTGTGTGTGTGTGTGTGTGTGTGTGTGTGTGTGTGTGTGTGTGAGAGAGAGAGAGAGAGAGAGAGAGAGAGAGAGAGAGAGAGAGAGAAGAGAGAGAGAGAAAGTTGATATTTATTAAGCTATACATTTTGCATGCGGCCTAAAATGCTCCAGCAAAAAGACACCACCGATGCCCCTCTTGTTCTCTCTATTTTTGGGAAGCACGCTCGACAGCCTGTCTGTCTTCCGTAAAAGATATCTATGGCATTTTTTATTCAGATTTTTCCTCAGGACAGCTGCTTTTATTATCAGTCTCTTTCAATGTTTGTTAACTTCACCATTATTAAAGCCATTTTCTCTGGATTTTATTTTAAAAAAAAAAAAAGAAAAAGAAAAAGAAAACGGCTGAAGCTACTCCGGCCAAGGTTATGTTCTCACACAAAATTGCCGGTGTGTCCGTTCGCCTGTCAGCAACATGACGCAGACTCTATGAAATCGATTTTAAGGAAATCGATAGAAAGATGAAAAGTGACCGTATAACGAACCTACTGATTTTTAGAGCGGATCTGGATCAGAAAGCGGATCCAGGGATTTTTTTTTTCATCCAGAAAGCGGATCCAGAAGTTTTTTTCCTCATGTGTTTTCTTACTAACATTCCACAGTAGAGCTTTTTTTTTTAAACTTTTTTTTTTCTGAGATCTCAAAAACAAGTCAGGCTAATTAAGCATGTATTATTTACGAACCAACAAGATCTGGTGCAGCTCCGGCTTACACTCCGGATCCACTCAACACATTCACATCCATAATTGTGTGGGTGGGACGGCGTGGCGGACGGCAGAGAGAGAGAGCGGGGGTGAGGGATGGTTTGTTGTGGCACTAATTAACCCAGCTAACACTACTTGGAATTCAGCTCTAACTGGTTTCAAAGCGTTTTTTTTTTTTTTGTTTGTTTGTTTTTTTTTGTTTGTTTTTTTTTTTTTTTTTTTCTTTTTGTAAGCACCTGGTTTCACGTATGATGTGCACAGTTTGCTCGAATGAAACGAAGAAAATGAGCATTATTTTTCATTTAAATTGTTTTGCGAATGAAACGAAGAAAATGAGCATTATTTTCATTTAAATTGTTGAGCACACGCACTCATGCTAAAAAAAAAACAAACAAACAAACAAACAAACAAAAAAGATAGATACTTGTCAATTTCATCCAGCTTATCAGTTTCCTTCTGCTGAGCACTGAACCATGGCGGAGTTTCGATCTGCGCTGATGGTATTGAGCATTATGTCGTACGTTCACGGGGCAAATAACCGAAACCAAGAGAGTGATTTGGTCAAGGCCATCAGGAAGTAGTTTTTTTTTTTTGTGTGTGGTCTAGTTAATATCAAGTTCCAGGTCGTGTCACAACTGTTCGAGCTTCTGCAGAGGTCTACACTCTCCTTAGTACCAATCTAGTTCAAACGTGTAACGGTTTGTCGTTCTTCTCAGAGCAGCTATTATACAGCACTGCAGCTTCTCAAGAATTTGTGCCCAAAATCGACTTTCCACGCTCGGCCTTGCTCCGACATTTTGGATACGGTGAAGTCGAGAGGGTTAATGGAAAGAGTCATGTCTGTTCTCTATTACCCATCCTAGAAAATGCCGCCCCGACGTACGTGTTAGCCTGGAAGCCATCTGTTACTATTGTAGAAGTGTTCGGTGGTCCGTTTCCTTTTAATGGATATTCAGAAGGTTTTTTTCTTTGAAAGAATTGTCTCAGACAGGCACAAAAACGGGGATAAAACAATCTGGATACAAACAGCATGCATGGAGACACACAAGATAAAGGCAGGGAACAAATGTGGATACGTTAAAGAGAAGAGTCGAAAGATGGCAATAGAAGACCTTGATACAGGCAACAGAAGGCTATAGAAGCATGGATACATGACACAGATGAACAGAAGAGAAGGTCATAGCGTCAGGGATACAAGGCATCGATGCATACAATAGAAATACACAGAAACACGGATACATAAAACAGAAAGGCGTGGAGACAGCAATAATAAACATATATAAAAGAGAAAGACGTTGAGACAGGGGTACAAGACAGAGGGTACAAGAGAGAAAGGAACAGACACACAGGGATACAAGTCAAGTCAAGTCAGTCAAGTCAAGTAAACTTTATTATCTCAATTTGAGAAATTAATTTGTGGTCACACACATTCACAGCAAATAAACAATAATTTAGCCACATTACCCATTTTCACACATATGACATACATTCATATAGAGGAATTTGGATTTCAATTAAACATCTTCTCGGTTCAAGAAATCAATGGACAGGGGAATAAAACTTGTTTAAATCTGACACTTCTGCATTTAACCGATCGATATCTTCGTCCTGACTGAAGAAGGTCATACTGATTTGCAAGGACGTGGGTCTGGTCACACGTAATCTTCTTCGCTTTACAACTAACACGGCACCTATATAGCTCACTCAGACTTTTTTGTCTCTCACCAACGATTTTTCCTCCCACGTTCACCACTTTCTCAAGCACATTTCTGCTCTTCACAGTCAACCCACCATACCAACACATAAATGAGAAAGTTAGAACAGATCCAAGAAGCATGAATAAATGTCCGAAGAATGTCAGTATTCACATGAAATGATCGCAGCTTGCGAAGACAATATAATCTGGTTTGTTCTGTTGGTATGCGAACTGAAACGGGTCTTGGTGCTGTGTAGTATCTTTTAAAAACATAACTGAGGACAATTCTTTCAAGACATTTCATTGCAACAGATGTGAGGGCAACTGGTCGGTAATCATTTAAACAGCTTGAATATATAAAAGAGAAAGGCGTTGAGACAGCGATACAAGACATGGATATGTACAAGAGAAAGACGTTGAGACAGCGTTACAAGACATAAATATATTAAAAAAAAAAAAAAAAAAAAAAAAAAGAAAGACGTTGAGACAAGGATACAAGACATGGATATCAAAAGAGAAAGGCACAGAGACAGAGATACAAGACATAGATTCATAAAAGATAAAGACTCCAAAAAGAAATACAAGACACGAGTACATAAAACAGAACAGCAAAGAGACAGGGAAACATGACACTGGTAAGTAAAAGAGGAAAGCTCAGACAGAGAAACAAGACACAGACAGGCCTACATAAAACAGAACGCACGGGCAGGGATGCAAGACACAGACAGGCCTACACATAAAACAGAACGCACGGGCAGGGATGCAAGACATGCTCACTTAAAAGAGAAGGCGAAGAGAGGGGAACACAAGACACGGGTACACAAAAGAGAAAGCAGTGACACAAAGATGTAAGGCGTGCACAGACAGAAGAGAAAGCAATCGGGGCAGTTGCACAAAACGTGGATTCATACAAGAGTAAGGCACAGAGATAGTGTTACAACACACGGTTACCTTCTAAAAAAATGATATAAACATTAGGATACAGAACGTGATTACAAACAAGAGAAACAGCA
>JADBJO010002742.1:100000-122500 GCA_016801955.1 Conus betulinus
AAACAAGCGTAAACAGATATTAAGGTTCAAACAGCAATCTGCTTTCGTTCCTATTGCAATAAACACACACTAACACATCAAAAACATCAAAAACCCCCCACCCCCCCCCCCCCTCCTTATCCCCACACTCCTCCCCACCCGCTCCGATTCCACTCCACCATCTTCCACCCCATGATGGGGGAGGGGGAGCCATGGGGGCGGGGGGGGGGGGGGTAATCATCAACATAAACAAGGATAAATGCGCGGGTCAAAAACTCTTACATACAAAATCAGGATAGCATGCAGAGAGAGAGAGAGTGAGTGGAGAGAAAAGGGGGAGGGGAGGGAGGGAGACAGGCAACACTCGAAGCCAGAGGTTGGGGGGAGAGATGCGGACACAGAAAAGATGAGTGAGAAACAGAGGACTTAGAAAGGCGTGTGAGACAGTGGCAGAGAGGGAGGACTGAAGGGGGAAAAGGTGATAGATGCTCAATCTTCAAACCATAGAAATCGCACCACGTTGTCGGAGTTTAAGCGACTTGGGTGTGCACAATGCTGTAGCTTAATTTGGAAAGAAAGTCTTAACACTTTCAGGGCTATCAGGCCCAGGTTTCGAGCGTGGCGCGCTGTATTTATGTGTACCAAACAACAAAACACCTCAATCAAAGCACGTTGTATCTGAATCTGAGGAGGTGGGGGGAAGGGAGGGAGCCAAAACTACTTCCACCTTGTTGCAAACCACTCCCCTGTAAGTGATTGGGGGCGTGGTCCAGAAACTTCACACACAGGGAATACAGGCATGGGCCCACATACACCCACCCTGTGCAAATGGAAGTGGAATGGACACGTACCCCTATACATCTAGTGGGGTGACTCGGTGGGGTCACGAACTGTCAAATGTTTTGGGGCGTGCGCCTATGCTTTGCGTGCTTACACGTTTGTGTGTGTGTGTGTGTGTGTGTGTGTGTGTGCGTGTGCGCGCACACACTTCACGCACGTTATTCGGTGTTAACTAGAAGTGGCATCAGTATACAGGCATCCCGTGCAGCCCATGCTGATCACTTGGCTCACCTTGAGAGCGAGCAGAGTTCGAGTCCCGTTAGCCTGGACTGAGAACATTTCTTTTTTTTTTTAGAGCCTCGGAGGGAGGTCTTCGGGTGTGGCCGCGCCGGTAAGGTTTGGTCCTCCGAGCATCGTTGTGACGCTAGTTTGTGTCCGCGGTGAGGTGTCTGGTTGTCCAGAGCCTGTATTGTCCCCAGAGCTCACTCACAGGTTTTGGTGAGTTACCAATCTGTTGTGTGCATGTATCTTTTCATTTGTTTGCTACTGTTTTATAAATATGTATATTATTCTTGCTTTCCCATTTCTAAAAAAAACACTTCACTTTCAGCTACAATCGGATTCAGACAGGAGGGGGAGAAAGGAAACCCTAGTCAGCCTCATCTCTTTATTCTTTTCATTGTTGGTGTGTGACCCTCTGTATTGAATAACTGGGGTTTATTTCATGCGTAAAAAGCTTACCACAGAAAGGTGAAGATATCGTTTCGTATACCTCCGACTCGAGTTATTGTATCGTTATATTCTTTTACGGTAAGCACATTGTGTTTGATGTAGTGTAATGTACTATGGTACTATTGTTTGGATGAAAACGCGTTTATTTTGGCTTTTGCTATTCTCATTTCTTTTGGCCTCGGGTATATAAAAGGAAATCCTGTGAAATCACTCTTGATTCAATACAAAGTGGAAGAAAACATTGTAGAAGCCTTATATTGAAGAAGGGGACATTATGGTAGTCATTTTATTATAGTCAAGTAAGCGTTAACTTGCCCCACACTCTCTGAAATTTTCCTTAATATTTAACTTCTATAAGAGGAAAGAGAGATGCTAACCAAAGTCATAACTTTTACATGGAGAAACAGGCTGGGAAAAGACTTCGTTCTTTTTAGTCATCTAAAATATTCCATTTCCCCTCCCTTACGGCAATTTCGCTTTGTCTCCAGGCCTTTTTACCGTGTTCTTGCGTTTGAACTATTCATCCCCAGTCCTCCACTTCCCCTTCATCATCACCAGCCATTCCTTCAGCAAGTTATCCCCTGGAGACTGCGCCCTCGGACCTTCATCCTCATACCCACTTCGACGCCCCAAGTTCAACAATTCTTCTCTGCGCTCGCAGGGCTACATTGCCTGCGTGCTACCATCCCCCACAGTGCCAGCAATTAACCCTTTCCCGGGCGCGGGTGCTTGGACTTTTGAACATCTTTTCGTTTGCTTTTGTTTGCTCTGTTCACAACCTGTCCTATAGTTATAATTAATTCATTCTGGTACTCATCATAATCATCCTCATCCTCATCCTCATCCTCATCATATGCGTTTTGATGTATGTTGTTTCGTGTGTTCTATATTGTTGTGTGATTTGTGCAATGAAGTGTCATTAAATGTTGGAAATGGAACTGTGTTAGTGGGTTAGTGTTAGAGTAAGAGTGGGAAAGGGTGTGGGTCTTGGTTTCGTGGGCACTAGGCCTGCGTTACACTAGACCTTCCCTTAAACGACCCAACGGGCAGTCTTTTGGCACAGGGTGGGAAGTAGTTCTAGTTGAGGGCAAGAATCACACCCACCCACCCTCTACCCCCCACCCACCCCCTTAGCCTTTCGTGTTGAGCTGCGATGTGCATTTATTGATGTGCTTTGTCGCTTGGAACACTCCGAGAATATTCAAGGAGCGATTTTGGAACCAAGGGGGAGATCGGTGTTGATTTACTCCATGGGGGACGAGTTTAGCGCATGCTTTTTCAATCGTAGTGGAACGATTTTGGGAGTGGAGTGAATACTGCACGTTTTATATTGGTTGGGATCGCGATCACCACAGCCCAAGCCCATTACTTACCCTACTTTACAACAGCCCGTGGTTGTCTTTCAGTTCAGAATGTACTGAACTCCCCGCATGATCATACCAGAGAAAGAATCTCGGCCACTGCAGCTGGAAGAGCATACCAAATTGGGATGGTATGGAGGAAGAAACTGAATTCGTTGGTGTTTGTTCTGACAAAGAGTCTGCCAGTGATTTGATCGAGGGGTTGCTGGCGGAAGGCAAGGATCAGGAGGAGCGTCTGTAAGATCGTTTGATTGAAGGCAAGAGGCAGGAGAACTGTCTGTAATATCGTATACTGAAGATAAGGATCAGAACGGATGCCTGAAGAATCGTTGACGATTTGGTACATGGTCGGTTGAGATTTTGTACATGGTCAGTTGAGATTTTGTACATGGTCAGTAGAGATTTGGTGCGACTGAACACGAGAGCTTTGCAGTTGAGAACGTTCGATAGAGCGGTATTACTGATGACTTTTTTTTTTTCAACTTTCTGGTACGTTCGTTTGTTCAAGCCATCGGCTCCCACTGGAGCAAAGGCCATCAACAGCAATCCGCCAGCGCGCCCTGTCCTGGGCTGCCCTTTCCACTTCTCTCCAGGTGTATCCCGCTCTCTTCCTCTCTGCATCCTAGTCTCTCCTCCATGAATTCCTCGGTCTTCCCCTTCTCCTCTGTCCCTGTGGGTTCCAGCGCAGAGCATGTCGCGTAATGTCGTCGATGGGCTTCCTTAGTGTGTGGCCTATCCAACGCCATTTCCTCTTTTGCACCTCTTTCTCCGCAGGGAGTTGATGTGGCGGTACCAAAAGAGAAATGATAAGAAACATACCAAGACAGAGAGAGAGGGAGAGGACAGAGAAAACGGGGAGGGGGTGGGCAGACAGACTTAGAGAGAAAGTGATAGAGACCAAAGAAACAAGTGAAAGACAAGACTGAAGAAAGAGAGAGAGAGAGAAAGAGAGGGGGGGGGGGGGAAGTGTGGGAGGGGCACTGAAAACAGTATGCAGGCAGGCAAGATGCTCATAACAAGACTGAGACAGTGCGCAGGCGCGCAAGATGCTCATAACAAGACTGAAAACAGATCGTAGGCGTGCAAGATGCTAAAACCTGATGGCGTGGAAACACAAGGTACGCAACAGGACTTTGACACAGCTAAGTAGTTAAGGCTGACGAAGCGATGTGGCGAGTGACAGTTTGTGATACAGAAAATAATGACGTAAAGAGACCCAACCAGTTCCTGTTGAATATGCAGCCCTGGTGCTTACGCGGACACGGAAATGCGCTCGTGTTGGTCAGATTGGGATTTGTAATCACAGCCAACGTTCGTCACTGAAATGACATATTTCCTGTCAGATACAACACGAGTAACTTTACGAGTTTGAACACTCAGAGAGAGAGAGAGAGAGAGAGAGAGAGAGAGAGAGAGATTGATTGAGAGAGAGAGAGAGAGAGAGAGAGAAACTTTACGAGTTTGAGCATTGAGAGAGAGAGAGAGAGAGAGAGAGAGAGAGAGAGAGAGAGAGAGAGAGAGAGAGAGAGAAACTTTACGAGTTTGAGCAGAGAGAGAGAGAGAGAGAGAGAGAGAGAGAGAGAGAGAGAGAGAGAGAGAGCAAAGGATGAGCAGTTTGCTGCAGTTAAGGTGCTCATTCTGTCAAGAGGTCAGTTCATCTTTTTCTTACTCAGTTCGTGCGCGCGCACATTTTCTCTCTCTCTCTCTCTCTCTCTCTCTCTCTCTCTCTCTCTCTCTCTCCTCTCTCTCTCTCTCTCTCTCTCTGGAGCGTTAGGTGGTCTGGATCTGGTGGTCGTGAGTTTGAACTACACAGGTGCTTTTCTCTCCTCCCAGAAGAAGTAAACCGGTTCCTTGATTCAGTTCTAGAAACTTTGATCTTTAACGTCTGACCTTCCCTGGGATCAATAGCATCACGTCTTTGAAACTGGGAGATGATGGTGCGGGTGGAAGGGATGGACGGGGCACGTATTCTCTCTCTCTCTCTCTCTCTCTCTCTCTCTCTCTCTCTCTCTCTCTCTCTCCTCTCTCTCTCTCTCTCTCTCTGTATGTGTGTGTGTGTGAGTGCGTGCGCGCGCGCGCGCGCGTGTGTGTGTGTGTGCGCGCGCGCGCGCGCGCGTGTGTGTGTTCAGTGCTTTTTTCACATATGCATGTTACCACTGCCGCTGAGAATTACCACAAAAGCCCCTTGTCATCTCTACGCAGCCTTTGTCATCCCAGCACAGACAAGTTGTTTGTTCCAGAAGCCATTAGTATTTAATCGCTCTGACAATGGGCTGGCATAACAAGAGTGCGATCCGTGGCATACTATGTAGGCTCAGCTTTCTATTGAGCATATTTCGGTGGTTAAGACCCGGCAGTGACTACCTTTTAAAGAGTGAAGAAGCTCCATGGTGCATTCCATGTCATGTGCCACCCACAATGAAACATGTTCTTTTAGAGTGTTGGGACTTGCATGATGGGAGACACAAACGTTTTACAGCAGATTCCATGAAAACCTTGTTCAGAGACGTTCCGCCTGACGCGATGTTTGAGTTCTTGAAAAAGATTAACATTTTTCATCGGATCTGAGATTTCATAGTGGAAAGTTTTTTGTTTTTTGGTGTGTTTTTTTTTAACAAACTTTCGGATGGGTTTTTAGAGAAGATGTATTTTAAAGAACTGTGTGATAGAATGACTTGTGAGTTGATTTTAACGTGGTGACAGCCCTGATATGGCCCCTTGCGGTCGGCTGGGCTATAAGCAACGTTATCTTATCTTATCCTCACCACGCCTCACCTCCTTCCCCGTCTGACCCCCCCCCCCCCCCCCCCCATCCCCCCACCCCCGCCTTCTCCCCCAATCTCTCACCTCTGCGTCCACTGTCACTGAATCCTTCAGTGCCCCCCTCTCCGACCCCCACCCTCCACCCCCCCCCCCCACTTCTACACCCACTCCCTAATTACGTCCTCCTTGCTCCCTGTCCCTTCCTCTGATCTCGGTATAGGGACACATTTGGCAGAGTTGTGGAGGGACACACACAACAACAAGATTTCTTATATAGTCTGCAGAATCAGTCTGAGGAGCATGTTAGATTGATGCTTGCAATGTGTTAGTCAGTGTCTATATCAGTCAAGATGTTTCAGCCTTAGTAAAACAATGCTTATATATCTACAACGTCTTGCATTTACACTGGTCAGACATAAGGTATGAATAAGATTATATCATGCTGCTGTTCTGCATTCGTTTCAGTGAACAGTTTACAAAACGTTTTGTTACCATTTATTTTGAAAGTATATAAAACCAAGATACTGAACAAATGGGGAAACAAAATATGCGCATGCACAGACCAGCATTTACACTAAAATTATATTTTGGCAATTGCAAATAAAAGCTTGTACATCCACAAACGACAGGTTAAAACAACTTTTGCATACTGTTATTTAAAGATAATTAATGGGATGAAGAAATCTCTCTCTCTCTCTCTCTCTCTCTCTCTCTCTCTCTCTCTCTCTCTGTGTGTGTGTGTGTGTGTGTGTGTGTGTGTGTGTGTGTGTGTGTGTGTGTGTGTGGTGTAGCTATCTATCTCAATCTCTCTCTCTCTCTCTCTCTCTCTCTCTCTCTCTCTCTCTCTCTCTCTCTCACTCACTCACTCTCACACACACACACACACACACACACACACACACACACACACACACACACACAGAGAGAGAGAGAGAGAGAGAGAGAGAGAGAGAGAGAGAGAGAGAGAGAGAGAGAGAGAGAGAGAACACGAAGTAGCGGTACAAAGAGGTTTGACTTTCTGTCTATTGCTCCACGGGCAATACGAAGAGGAAGTAGTGGTACAGAGAGAATTTACTGGTGGTCCTTCCTCCTCTCCTTCACCTTGCAAGGTCTATTCCACATACATTCCCGAGCAAGCCGGGTGCAAATAATAGTGTGTGTGTGTGTGTGTGTGTGTGTGTGTGTGTGTGTGTGTGTGTGTGTGTGTGTGTGTGAGAGAGAGAGAGAGAGAGAGAGAGAGAGAGAGAGCGAAAGAGAGAGAGAGAGAGAGGCAGACACACACAGAGAGAGATGTGTGTGTGTGTGTGTGTGTGTGTGTGTGTGTGTGTGTGTGTGTGTGTGTGTGTGTGTGTGTGTGTGTGTGTGTGTGTGAGCGAAAGAGAAAAGAGAGAGAGGCAGACACACAGAGAGGTTGTGTGTGTGTGTGTGTGTGTGTGTGTGTGTGTGTATGTGTGTGTGTGTGTGTGTGTGTGTGTGAGTGAGTGTGTGAGAAAGAGAGAGAGAGAGCGAAAGAGAGAGAGAGAGGCAGACACACAGAGATTGTGTGTGTGTGTGTGTGTTGTGTGTGCGCGCGCGCGCACGCGCAACACGTATAAGGCATAAAAACTCCAGATAAAATCGACCCCTCGCTGCTAAAAGGTCAGATCTATTTATGTCGACGGAGGATTTTAAAACGCGGATAAAAGAAATCACTCTTCCGCAAAGCCACTCGGTAGTCTCCTTTGAATTTGTATTGTCCTGTAGTTCGTTCCATTGAGGGGCCTCTTCGGGGGCAGGAAAGCAGCAGACAAAATGTACCTATTGTTACCGGTCTATAAACTAAATTTGCTCTTAATTAAAATGGGGGGGGGGGGGGGGGGGGTGTCAAGGAGAAAGAGATGTCAGATGGGAAAGGAACGGCAGCCAGTGTGGCGATGGGGAAAGGCAGACAGACAGATAGAGACGGACAGACAGGGGAAAGAGAGAGAGAGAGGGGGGGGGGGGTAAGGTAAGGTAATGTTGCTTATAGCCCAGCCGACCGCAAAGGGTCATATCAGGGCTGTCACCACGTTAAAATCAACTCACATGTCATTCATTCACACAACTCTTTAGAATACATCTTCTAAAAACCCATCCGAATTTTTGTTTAAAATCTTTCCACTATAAAATCTCAGATCCGATGAAAAATGTTAATCTCTTTCAAGAATTCAAAAATGGCATCAGGTGGAACATCTCTGAACAAAGTTTTCATGGAATCTGCTGTGAAATGGTTGTGTCTCAATCATGCAAGTCCCAACACTCCAGAAGAATATGTTTCACTGTGAGTGGCACATGACATGGAGTGCATCACGAAGCTTCTTGAGAGAGGGGGGGAAAGGGAGGGAGGGAGGTAGGGAATGGGCCGGAAAAGAGAGAGAGAGAGAGAGAGAGAGAGAGAGAGAGAGAGAGAGAGAGAGAGAGAGAGAGAGAGAGGAGACGGAAGAGTAGATCGGAGGGGTAGGGGTTGAAGTTGAATGGGAGTACAGATGCACAAGGGGACAGAGGAACAGGAGGTCAAGGTGAAAAGAAAGACGGGGTAGTGGGGAGAAAAAGGGGGGGGGGGGGGGTGGCGGAAGATGCAGGGATAATGCGCACACACATGCATGCACGCACAGAAGGATTGTGAGAGAGACGGACAGACAAAGACAGAGACAGATAAACAGAGAGAGATGCAGACAGACAGAGTGGGGATGAGAGGAGCGACGAAAAAATGCAGGGAGAATGCGCACGCACATGCATGCACACACAGAGGAGAGAGAGAGCTTTGATATTTTATTGTCATTACCAAAGAGGTCTTTTGACAAGGGGGGAGAGGCAACAGAACAAAAACATTTCCCTCTTCCTTTCCTGCAAACAAATAGTACACTTTCATTCCTAGTGTGTATCAAATCCAAAGTTAACAAAAACAAATAAATTCGTAACATTTCGTTATGTCCTCACCTCACGCACAGGAGTAATGCAGTAAGGTTAAAAAAAAAAAAAAACCCTTAAGACTGACTTGACCATCCACTCAATCAAATGATTACATTGTATTTTACCGATCTCTTCAACATGAAAAAAAAAAAAAAGACTGACTCGACCATCCACTCAATTAAGTGATGTCATTGTATTTTACTGATCTCTTCAACATGCAAAATTTCGCAACTGATTTAATTACAAGTTCATCATCTGATGATAACACGCCAGCGACATTCTGTCTTTTCGTTATATCTAACTGGAAAAAATGAACAATTGTCCGCACTTCATTATAAGCAGTACAGTGGAACAGAAAGTGTTCTTCGTCATCAATAATATGTCTACATGTAGGACAAGGAGATTTGGTGGATGTTTCACATTCAAACCACCTTTTGTTCGCATTAAAACGTAAAGTTCTTAACCTAAATCTTGCGAATTTATCTGTGGCATCTATCTGTTATGACATTGAGAAACTTTTCAGAATGGAACACATTCTGAAAAGTTTCTCAATGTGGAGAGAGAGAGAGAGAGAGAGAGAGAGAGAGAGAGAGAGAGAGAGAGAGAGTTGGAAAATGGCTTATTCAGTTTAGGCCAAAGTCCCTACTGAAGGAGAGGAGGAGGGGGGAGGGTGGAGGGGAGAACAATCCATACACAATGACAAATTAACAACGAAAACAAAAGTAAAGGTAATGAGACAGATTCCAAGATCTTGCAACAAGAGTGTACAACAAGTTTGTGACTCAATATTGACATTCACGTAGGCATTGTCATCCGCTAATAACAAAATAAACAATTCAATGAAATCGAGAGTCAGTGTTGCTCCGTGTCTTTCTTTATTATTTCCAAGGTTAACTCATTATAATAAACCAACAGAAACTACAGGGCTGCATGCTTCGCATGTGTTTTATCCCTCTTACCCATATAATACAGTCGGTAAAACTAGCATAAAACTAGCACCATATCTTACTCTTGTTTTAACACTATTATACATACTGTTTATAAAGTTATGGAGGCTCCTCTCAGTCCCAGTCTTTTGGAGTACAGGACAAAGTGATGATCTTGATACAAGGTCAAAAGCCTTTTCAGAACTAATGAAGACTACTGCTCATTTACATTATGTGAAAATCGTTTCCGTATTAACGCTGAGAGTTTCTTATCAATAATTGAATAACCTTTCAACTCTTGAAATCTGCTGTTGACAATGGAAGTAAACATCTTACCACTGATATCACACACTATACTTCAGTTTCATCCTTTTTAAATTGTGGTCCCATTATCGACTCCGTCCATCCCTTCTGGAAATATCCCCATATCAACGAGTGTATTGAAAAACTTAACAAAAAATCAACTGTAATGTCACGCCTCTATTCAGTCATTCTCCAATAATTCCATCTGGCCCTGCAGATTTTCTGTTTTCAAGCCTTTTTGTTGTTATTAAAATCTCCTCTTCTGAAATTGGACGATCCACATAAGAATGCTCGGTATTATTTTCGGAAAGATGTATTTCATTAGTCCCATCAGTAACATTTTCTTCAGAAACTTCTCAAGAAGTCATCAATTTAGTGCACTGTCTTCGTGCAAGACTATGTTTTATTATCTTCTTTGTCTCAAGTCTAGGTAGACTTAATTCGCTAAGTTTATATCTATATTTTGTTGCCTTAAATTCTAGGAGTTGCTGTGGTCTGTGATCAAAAGGATATCTAGGTTGATTAAAAGTCTTCTTGCCTTTAATTTACCACCAGTGCATTCTTCATCACACACACACACACACCCCCCCCCCCCCCCCACCCCCTTTGTCTCTATTCTTACCATCAATTCTTATACGTCTTTTCATGCATTCAACTTGTTTCATATTAAATTCATTTTAAAGTATCGAGGGCAGCATTCACATCCTCGTCAACACGAGCAATAGCTCTCCCAATTTATGACAGCGTTTCTTTGTTGTTCAATTACTCATTAGATAAGTCAGTATGTTCGTCTTGCCACTGGAAATTTTTTAATTGTGGTAAATGGTCAGAATCGCTTCGTTCAATTACACGGACTTTACAAGAGGATGGATAACAGCAAACATAGAATGCTATGAAATACTCATTCGCATTGCTTTCAGTGTATGACATGTATGTGAAATGACCTTGACGGTCACCATTACATACACGGTTTAAAAATCACAGACCCAGTCGTGCATACACATTTAACAACAACTTACCATATCTGTTTAAGCATTTATCTTCAGAACATCTGTTACTCATCTCTGGTCTGTGGTTTAACTGAGAATTATTGACAATTTCATGTGCATTCAAATCTTGTGAAATATGAGATGTTGTGCTGTTTAGATTTCCAGATAAAAGTAAACACAATTCAGACAGATATTGTAAAGAATCAGCAACACAGGTTTCTACATCAGTAATTCATTATCAATATCGCAGAAAGGATACGGTGACTTTTCTGTGGTTCATTGGCACAAACATACAAAACATCCTTTGATGAGCCAAAAAATACTCCTACAATCAAGAACATGACAGCTTGTTTGTTATCAGTGTGCACCTCTTGAACATAATGGCAAAGGTTCCTTTGTGACCAGAGAAATAACCCCACCAGAGCGCCTTCCTTGTTTTGTGAAACGAATGGCAGGCTTACAGTACACTTTACAGTTTCTGTTGTAAGTAGACTGAAAGTCATCCACAAACGTTTCAACCAAACGTACAAAATCGAAAGAAAATTATAAGACACAAAGTCTTTCATCAACAATCTTTGAAAACAAACCAAAGCTTTCCATTCATTCCCGTTCTGTTGACATTGTCTTGACCTCTCATTCGATCTCGAACTTTTTCACTTTCATCATTATTATTATTATTATTATATTATTACATAAAGACAAAACTGCTTCCACAGGTTTCTGAACAAACAAGCGAACAGACAGGCGAAGAAGTGTTGGTCATTAAACACAAATTTTTTTAAGACAAAGAGGCCATAAAATTGTCGGAACGGGGACTGATTTGACCACAAGCTATGCAACTGTTGTCACATTTATCAAAAGGACTAATTTCATCTACCTTTGTTCACGTGTTACGGACATGAGCTCTACTTCTGTGAGCACTGCCACAAGCACCTGCTCTTGACCCCTCTGTCACCAGCCAACGCTCTGTCTGCACGTGAACATTTCTCAAACTACACGATGTCGGTGTCAGATTAACTTGCGTTCCCTCTACTATATTTATGATTTCGTGGACATTAATTTTGATGTACGCAATGGAAGCTCATTTTATGCTTAGCCTGGCCATTTCCCTAAATGACATGTTGGAGTTCGTCTTCCTAATCTAAGTGAAATTTCTCACAATCAGTCACAAAATGGTCAAAATCAAAGAAACTGTTTTATTGGGGTTTTTTTGTTTGGTTTGGTTGGTTGGTTTGTTTTGTTTGTTTTGTTGTTGTTGTTTATGCTTTGTTTTTTGTTTTGTTTTGCAGCCTTCAAATGTGGAGTAAGTTTTTTTTTTTTTTTTTTTTCCTGATTTCTCTGACACGGTGGGTAGAGTCCTCCCCAAACGTACACACGTGATCCCTACAACTTACGTCTTGCACCCAGTAGTCGCTCTTTGTCCTTGTAGAAAGTACAGCAGCCAATAGTGTGGGAGTCTGTTCTTTTGTTCAGCTGGTGAGGCCCTCATATACATCACATCAAACCAGAAGTGCACCCATGAGAGAGAGAGAGAGAGAGAGAGAGAGAGAGAGAGATAGAGATTTATGTGCACACACACACACACACACACACACGCGCGCGCGCGCGCGCGCGCGCGCGCACATACATACACGCGCGCACGCACGCACGTGAGCACGCACGCACGCACACACACACACACACACACACACACACACACACACACACACACACACATACACACACACACGCGCGCGCGCGCGCACACACACACACACACACACACACACACACACACACACACCACACACACACACACACACACACACACACACACACACACACACACACACACACACACACACACACTTGCACCACCCTCGTTACTGGGAGAGAGTGGGGATGGGAGGTTATTCAAAAGCGAACTATTTTTGAAGAGGCAAGGAGGAGATGGGGGATGAAGAAAGGAAGTAAGAATCCGGTCTCATTTGCCTGCCTTTTTCTGATAGAAAGAGGCGTTGCTGGTCAAAAAGATATCTTGGTATACTTAATTTTCTAAGTTTATATCTATATTTTGTTGCTTGAAATTCTAGGAATTTCTGTGGTCAGAAAGATATCTAGGTACACTTTGTTCGCTAAGTTTATATCTTTATTTTGTTGTTTCAAATTCTAGGAGCTGCTGTGGTCTGTGGTCAAAAAAGATGTCTAGGTAGATTTAATTTCGCTGAGTTTATATCTATATCTTGTTGCTTTAAATTCTAGGAGTTGCTGTGCTCTGTGGTAAAAAAGATATCGAGGCAGAATTAATTCGCTAAGTTTATATCTATATTTTGTTGCTTGAAATTCTGTTCAGGGTACTAAAAAGCATAAAAGATTAGGGAAAATGGGCGGGGGGGGGGGGGGGGGGGGGGGGGGCAGGGAGAATAAAAGGGGAAGGGGACAAGAAAGGGTAGGGTGGCGAAAAAAGAAGAAGGGGGGGAGGGTAGGAAGGGGGTGGGCACAGGGGGGGAAGAGGATGAAGACAAAAAAGTGTAGAATGTGACGGGAAAGGTAAAGGGGGGGGGAGGAAGTGGAACTGAAGATGACAAAAGGGGGGAGGGGGGGCTGAAAGGGAGGGGAAGGATGGGTTATTAGGTAAAGTGGCGGGTTCGAAGGAGGGTAAGACAGATCCATATGTGCGCCGGTTCAGCAATGGCTAAGAAAATCTTGCAGGCTATGGTATGCAACAAATAGAACTGCCGTCACACTGTCAGTTAAAACAATTGTGTACACGTAAGGAAAACACAGACAAACGGATGCACGTAATCGAATAAGAAAGATCAGTTTTCAATGATTTTAAGTAACATTGCAGTAAGTAGACATATCTGGCTAGTTCTGGATCAGGTAGTAAGATAACAAGATAATCTTATGATCACTACACATATTCATGAAAATATGACAACACACACACACACACACACACATCCTTTCAATTGCACTGCGTAAAAATGAATAAACAGACACAAAAATAAGTGGACTGAAAATCATCATCATCAGCATTAATATAAGATTAATGATAATGAGAAGAAGAATAGTAATAAATAAGCTTAAATAGCAATGGCCATAGGAGGAGGAGGAGAAGAAGAAGAAGAACCCCAAAACATAAACGTGCACAAAATACTAACCTTTTCAAAAGCTCTATCGATGATAGTGTATTATTGAAGACTATTTATTTTGACTATGATAAATAAAGACTTGAGCGAGTTAAAGACCTGGCCGTACAAAGACCAGATAACACATAGAAGGGACAGTTCTGGCTATAATTGCAAAAACAATTGTCCCTATGTACCTGAACCTGAAGAAGAAGAAGAAGAAGAACAACAGAACAACAACAACAACAACAACAAACAACAAAAACGATATGAGGGAGGGAGAAAATATGAAATACGAAACTAAAGACGAACAGTTGTAAATAAATACTATCCTCTTACCGTAATTACGTGTCAGCAATTTTCATTTCCAGCTAATTACCAGCACATAAACACTAAAAGCTCAAATAAAACCGTCGAGCGGTATGTTGCGTAGTTCTCAGGGCGTTGCAGCCGAATCTGATGAGTATGTGTTCAAGACAAGGAACATACGGTGTAGAGAGGAGTCGCGCATCATATTCCCGTGAAATCCATTTTAAGTGGGGGCGGATGGGGGGGCGGGGGGAGGGGGGGGGGGTTGTTATGAGGGAGCGTGGGGGTCAGTTCTACAGATCTTCGATGATCACTGAAAAGAGAGGGCGGGGAACACTCCTCTTCCCCTATTTCCACCCTCCTCCTCCCCGCTGCCTATACTCTTCCCCCCTCCTCTCTGACATTAACCGTTTATCCTCCCATCTCTCTACCCCCCAAGAGCTGTCTAAACATAGCGATGACTTGACATTTCCGCACATGACGTCAATGATCTTGAATGTCACGCTGCTGACCTTTTTTTGATTTAGTCCATTTCGTGTAGATGTGTCAAAACCCTGCACGTGTGTGCAAATATACCTTTCGTGTACAGTTCGGAGGATTTAGAAGTTCAACTGTACTATTCAAGGTGAGGTAAATGATGTATACAAATGCGCGCGCAAGTGTGTCTGTCTGTCTGTCTGTCTGTCTGTGTGCGTTTGTACCGAGGCAAGGGGTGGAGGGATATTTGCCCATCCTGATCAAGAGGAGCAGGGGGGGGGGG
This sequence comes from Conus betulinus, assembly GCA_016801955.1. Taxonomy (NCBI): domain Eukaryota; kingdom Metazoa; phylum Mollusca; class Gastropoda; order Neogastropoda; family Conidae; genus Conus; species Conus betulinus. Next base: position 114,944 of record JADBJO010002742.1, read on the forward strand.
GGGGGGGGGAGAGTATCTTCGTCCCTACCCTCATCCCCGCACACCCCCGCCACAGCCCCTGCCCTCCTAGCCTAAGCCTCTGTCTCCCCTCCCGTGAAATTAATGGTGGCCACTACTCCTTTTCCTCCCCCACGACCACTAGCTAGAGTCCTTCTTTCTCCTCTCCTCTCGTGTTTTCTCCCAAGATAGCTGGCTGGCTTGCCCATCCATTAGTCGCCCACACTGCGTGATTCAATGGCATTTCCGCCGTCACTGCAATAATGAGCTCACATTTCACACTCCTGACAGCCAGTACCTTCATGCCGGGACAGTGTGTGGATCAGTACGCATCCTGCAGATTAAACCCCCGGTTCTCAATGTGCAATGTCCCTCGTCTTCAGCCCACTGGATTTGTAAGGTTACAGTCTCTCTCTCTCTCTCTCCCTCTCCCTCTCTCTCTCTCTCTCTCTCTCTCTCTCTCTCTCTCTGTCTCTGTCTCTCCTCTGCAAATCTCTCTGTGTGCGTTGTGTGTGTGTGTGTGTGTGTGTGTGTGTGTGTGTGTGTGTGTGTGTGTGTGTGAGTGTGTGTGTGTGTGTGTGTGTGTGTGTGTGTGTGTGCGTGCGTGCGTGCGTGCGTGCGTGCGTGCGTGTGCGTGCGTGCGTGCGTGCGTGCGTGTGTGTGTGTGTGTGTGTGTGTGTGTGTGTGCATTGTACCCTATGGATCATGAGATGGAAGCATATGGAGGGAGGCACAGAGAGAGAGACAGAAATAGAGACAGACAGACAAAAAGACAGAGAGGGACATAGAGAGATAAAGAGTTGTTTTTGATTGACGCCATGAAAGTCAAGTCTGTTGGTTACTATATGATCTGTCAAAGAGGTTTCTTAACAGCGTTTGTTGGTTGGTTTGCGTGTTTGTCTCCAAGAAAAATCACACAACGATTACGGATTCGAATCTGTGATTTATTGAAGGCTGCTTGCTGTATGTAGGACTTATGTGGGACGTCCTGTTTTGCTGCTCACGTGTGCATCGCTTTGTTACTTGTAGGTGCGAACATTCATCTTGCTTTCTCTTGCTAAATGGTCCATTTCCAGTTTGATATCAGAGCTCACCACATAGATCCGTAACAATCCCAGAGACTGAATGCGCATTAAGATCAATTACTGGGACCATACAAATTTCATCCCGGAATGTTAACAGAAAGGACTGGTCACAGAGCTAGAAGAATGGCTCAGTAGAGAAACATTAGAGAAATTAGTGACAAACATAAAGTACTGATGACAAGGGAAGAAACTCGGCAGGATTTGTACTCTTAAAAAGAAAACAAACAATGTAATTCTGCTACTGTTAGAGCGGGTAGCCTGACGATTTATGCGTGTAAAATCTTGGGATCTGGTGTTTTTGATGACTTAATTAAACATCAAGAATTGTTGTTCGGCCCACAACATAGCTTTCAGACATGTAGAATTTACGTTTTAGCGTCAACGCTGTTGACGGTGATGAAGACGTGGATAGCATTATGTAAATGAACTGACCAGGCCACATGTGAATCATGTAAATTGCATGCTGCAGACAACTCTACCGACAAAAGTAGAGAAAGGTCAGGTTGCTGGCGTGGATCCAGTTTGGATTTACTAGTATCAACAGACAAAACTAAGAAACACCAATAACGTGGTGTTCCACCAGGCACTGGGGCTTCATTTCAATGTCGGTGTGTGGCGGGACGTTCACGGATTTCCACCCATCCATGCTTGGTCACCCTGTCTTGGTCTTTGCATTCACAAATGACTCGCCAGAGGTGCTGTCCTGCAAACTGCATGTTGATGACACTGCAGAAAGATTGAGATATATGCCGGGGACAAAAAGGTTGTACATATGTGTGCTGAGTAGACGAAGGTAGACAGATGTAGATGCAATTCCAAATCTTGTCAAGGTTCAGCAAAAGACTAAAAACAAACAAACAAACAAAAAATTGGGCAACTTTTTGGACTTGCCAGTTATTTGGGATGTGTGTACAAAGCAGGCAAGTGTCCAGTTCTTCACACAGGTAAAGGAGATGAGATAGAAGTATAGCAATGATATGATAAGGTTCTATCAACACCAGAAATTGTTCTCTTAGTTACTAAGAACAACGCGGTGAGTTCTTTGGCGCACAAGTAATGAATTCGGAGAAGCAAACAGCATAGCTGAATTTACAAAGGTCTTGTCTACCTCTGATTGTTCTTCTGGGTAAAGATCATATTTACAGCGTTGCTTTAATTTGTTCGCACTTGGAACTGGACAATGCTGTTTGCTCTCAGGATGTGGTAGAGGATAAGACATCGGTAGACGACATGCCTTGAAGAACGATTAGGGTGGTTAGCATTGTCAAGAACTGAACCAGTTATTAGAGGTTTCACAAAAGCATGTCTCAGCTTGACATAACAACGTGAGATAAGAGATGCCACAGAAACTGACAGATACTATCACGATCTATCCACAAGACAGTTAACATGTTTACAATGGATGGCAGCTAGAAGCACAAGAGACCCGGAGAAACATTGATCTGGTACCATTCTGACACAGAACTAATTGAAGTAATACAAACAGCAATACCAGCCTTCATGGCGCATGGTGGTAGTGGCAGTGCTTTTTTTGATGTCTTGTGTATAGTTTGGTGTGGCATAAGTGTGTGTACAGGAGAAAGATCAGGAGTGCTGCGCGTGCCCGCGCATGCGTACATGTGTGTGTATGTACGCGCGTGTGTGAGCGGGCGCCGTTTGTTGTCATAATAATGCTCAGGACAGTGGATGTTTATGGCGCTTAATATATAAAGCCCCAGGTGCTTACAAACTTGTGTGTATGTGTGTATGTTTGCGCATCTGCGCAAGCTGCTGCTTGCCAGTGCCTGTGTGTGTGTGTGTGTGTGTTATGAGTAACGCGTCCCAGGTCCTTAGAATATTGTCCCATCCTGTCCCCTAACCACCTCCTACCCCACCCGCATCGCCCGGGAAAAATTATCTCCGGCGCCGCTGGCTGTCCACTCCTGCTCAGCCGACGCGTTCATCTGCTGATAGTCATCTCCTTCAGATCCCTCGTTTCCTTGCTAAGACCCTCGGACAGCTTTCTTTCTCTTTTCAAGCGCCTTCTGCATGAACAAACTTTCGTTCCCTCTCCGCGCTTCTAAGGCCTTCTCATCCTTCGAGTCTTTTCTCGACTGACTGATAGCCTTATCCCTTTTTGGTTCATGATGATTGTGTACTGCGCGCGCGCGCGCGCGCGCGTGTGTGTGTGTGTGTGTGTGTGTGTGTGTGTGTGTGTGTGTGTGTGTGTGTGTGTGTGCGCGCGCGTGTGCGCGCGTATGTGTGTGTGTGTGTGGGCGCACACGTTCGCATGTGTGTGTGTGTGTGTGTGTGTGTGCGCGCGCGCGCGTGCGCGCGTACACGCGCGCCGCCGCCGCCGCCGCCGCGCGTATGCGTGTGTGAATATTAAGAAGTTTGTAAGCACTTGGGGCTGTTTATATATCGAGCGCCATAAACATCCACTGTCCTGAGCATTATCATGACAACAAATTGTCAAGACTACACAAAACAGTTCAAACTCCCCAATCCAGTCTTGCTCCCAAACACAACACCGATCCCACTACCACCTTTCCACAGCACTGCCACCTTGTTCGCTGCGTATCCCTGACAACTTCACTGACTGACTGCGCTTCAAAGTGTACCCAAACCTTCACTGGACAGCTCGGACATTTTCATTTGTTTTTTTTTTTCCGAGAAAAGAAATCTTGAGCATAGAAATCTAAAACCTATCCGTCATTCCTCCACTGACGGGAAGAACAAAAATCTCTTGGGTCACCATGAGAACGACAGTTTCAGTTTCATCAAGGAGGCGTACTGGCCCATATACGCTACACCACATCCACTAAGTTTTGAGACCACACTGCGCATGATTTAAAGCTGATGGATATATAATAAATAACTAGGATGAGAGAATTTAAGAAGGGGATCTCGTGGCTACGACTTAGCATGTCTGACCTAGACGCATTAGCCCAACACGCTGGTTAGACGAGTACCTACCTGACACTGGTTGTGCCATTTTCATCACTGTATGTGTGGTAGTGAAAGGACACATGAGTGTGCATGGATGTGTGGGCACGGGCCATGTGTGTGGGCGAGCGCATGTGTGCGAGGACGACAGGTCATTGTCATTACACCTGCAGAAAAGCACGGTACGGTGGTCACGCGGTTTTGGACAAAGAGCTGTACCTGTGCTAAGCTGACATCAAATCCCACATGCCACACACCATACACCCTTCCTCAAACACCGAAACTTCAATTCAGCCACAGTCAATGACGAAATCAAAGAAAACAACCTACCAAGGACAGCCAAATTCACCATGATGTCAGACACCAAAATAACCCACTAAAGTACAAAACCTGACACGCTCGGCAGACCAGTTATCTCTGCTTGTAACTGCTCTACAAAACACATCTCACAGTACACTGACTTCGTCCTTCAGCCGATAGCACACAGCCTGTTCACATACCTTGAAGACACGATCGTTTCACGCGCTCAACATGATCAACTCATTCAACACAGTCCCCACCTTCACACACGATGTGTCTCTTCCATTCCTCACACACATGGATTGGAGACCCTTTCTCGACAAACGACCGACCGCAACACCCACAGCTACACAGGTTAAGTCTGGCAGAATTCGTGCTGATTTCAACACTTTTGAATTCGACTACCAAGTTTTTCTCGCACGCCAGTGTGGCTATGGAAGCCAAAGAAGGGCCATTTCATGAGACAGCTGTGACACCGCATCCTTACACAGGCCCTACTCCACAGCCGTGCGGAAGACACGTCGATAGCGAGATGGGAGCCACATCCATGTCAGAACTAGACCTCATATAGATTATCAGTTTTACTCAGAACTTTCACCTATCTATGAAATTCACACACAAAATTTCACAGTCAAGAATTTGTCTAGACATTTTTAATCTCCCTCAATGATGGGCTATTCCAAACCTCAGTTTTCTGCAAACCACTGACACGCATTAAAACTTGTACTCCGCATCTTGCCACCGCCATTCATCTACAACACACAGCATTCCATATTCTGAAGTCCTCTTCCTGCTAAGATTCTGCTTCTATGAAGAAGACTTCGCACTGCGAGCAGCCTTCAACATTTGACATTTTCACTGACCGTGGATATCCCGATCCGTCATCAATAATGCTGTCAACGCGCCTAACAGCCGGAAACTTCGCTCGCAAGAGACACAGACAGACCAACCGCCTGCCTCTTCTTCGACCGTCACGTACTTCCCGTCCGCAGGATCTTCAAGTCAAATTGGTACATAGCAGAACCTCAAGTCAATTGGTACAGAGTAGATCCTCAAGTCAAATTGGTACAGAGTAGATCCTCAAGTCAAATTGGTCAGAGTAGATCCTTGGTCAAATTGGTACATAGTAGATCCTCAAGTCAAATTGGTACAGAGCAGATCATAGACCTGCTTCTGACACCCAAATGCATGTTCACTTTCTAGCACGACCAAAACTTGAAGACCCACGTGTGCATTCCACAGCGAACAAAACGTCACACCTAGGCTGCCAGGAACCTTTCCCTGTTGGAAACGTGACAGCAATACTTCCCTCTCACCAAGCAGCTTGTTTGTTCGTTTGTTTCGTTGTAAACAGCAAGCACAGCAATAGGCGTAGAAAGGTATAACACGAAATGTTGTATATTATGGTGTTTGAATTGTTCGTCTTTGATTTTGTTGACGAACGAATAACCAGTGTGAAATCAATGATAGTAAAAAGACCCTCATAGGTACTTTTGAGGATAGAAGTGTTCAATGATAGATCTATCGCATAATCTTAAAAGACTCTCTCTCTCTCTCTCTCTCTCTCTCTCTCTCTCTCTCTCTCTCTCTCTCTCTCTCTTGCGCGCGCGTGTGTGTGTGTGTGTGTGTTTGTGTGTGTGTGTGTGCATGAGAAAGGGAGAGACAGAGAGAGAGATTTGGTTTTATTTGTTTGTTTGTGAGTGCATATGTGTGCGTGCACCCATACATGTGAGTAGGGTAAAGGGGAGGTGTGTGTGTGTGTGTGTGTGTGTGTGTGTGTGTGTGTGTGTGTGTGTACTTTGTGACGGTGGTGGTCTGTGTGCGTGCCTACGTGTGTGTGTGTGTGTGTGTGTGTGTGTGTGTGTGTGTGTGTGTGTGTGTGTGTGTTTGTGACGGTGGTGGTCTGTGTGTGCGTGCGTGTGTGTGTGTGTGTGTGTGTGTGTGTGTGTGTGTGTGTGTGTGTGTGTGTGTGTGTGTGTGTGTGTGAGTGAGGGATTATGTTTTTATTTGTTTATCTGTGAGTGCATATGTCTGCGTGCACGCATACGTGTGAGTAGGGGGAAGGGGAGGTGTGGATCGTGTGTGTGTGTGTGTGTGTGTGTGCGTGTGTGTGTGTGGGGGGGGGTGTTAGTGTGGGGGCGCGCGTGAGAGAGAGAGAGAGAGAGAGAGAGAGAGAGAGAGAGAGAGAGAGAGATGTTTTAAATTTTAGTACAATTAAAATTTCTGATTTTATCATTTCATTTATAAACGTTAAATGCTTCTCTGTTAGTTTCCTTTATGGCTTTTATATCAGTCAGATGTTACTTGTATTATTTTGCTTTTTCATGAATTTATCATTTTTATGCTTTTAAATGTCAGTACAACGATTTGTCAATCAGACAGTAAATGGTTTCAGTCGGACAATGTGTGTGTGTGTGTGTGTGTGTGTGTGTGTGTGTGTGTGTGTGTGTGTGTGTGTGTGTGTGTGTGTGTGTGGATATGAATAAAGAGAGAGAGAGAGAGAGATCCACACCCGACCCGACTTCCTTTGCCTTCGATATTCAGAGAGAGTGGGGAGCAAATATCGAATCTCCCTTCTGTTTTAGCAATATTATTTTAAACGACAGAGTTACGCATAGGGAGAAGGTGGCAAGAGCAAGAATCTGCCTGCAGCCAGTGTTCTACGCCTATCGATCCACTGAAGCGGAAGTCGATAGACAGCAAAGAGCAGCTGTTTCGCTTTGTGTAGAGTTGGTCAGGGTTGATACTGCTCGTAGTTACCTACTGAAAAAGCGCCGTTCGCTCAGGAGATAATGTGATTCTGTTTTCAAGACAGATCTTAATGGCTCCTAAATACTGCAAGAAATGGATTTAAAATCTGCATTCTAACGCCCTGTTTCTTTCATTCCCGTTATCTTTCTGCCACTGCCTCCTCGCAACCCACCTTCTAACCCACCACTTACCCCTTTTTCTCTTTAATGTCTTCAAAATCATTGTTTTAATAACAGAGGAATTGTTGGACTGTGCTTGTTTTCACCCTACCATTTATTTGTTCAGCATGTCATTGTTTTGGTGAAACAGTGGGAGGTTACAACTCATGGGACAATGCTTGGATTAGTCCACAGCAGAGCTGGACACTCTGATTTTTGACACCTCCCCCCCCCCCCCCCCCCCCCCCCCTCCCCTTGTATCTGTCTGTAAATGGATCTTGAAGCAAAGATTCAAAGATTTCCGTCTGTGTTTATCGTTCTCGTTGATTTTATTTTTCATC
>JADBJO010002742.1:125000-132500 GCA_016801955.1 Conus betulinus
ATCAGAGCCATGAACTGTTGGGGTTTGGGTCCCTCACGGCCCCTACTCAGAGCTGAGTGCGCTTCAGGCTCGAATGGAAAGACGGGAACAACTCATTGAAGTTCCTCTTTACGGGTGCGTGCGAGAGCGTTGCTTGAATTTCCTGACCAACGCTTCAAGTTTCTGTATCTCTCGGGCCCGGTTGACACCGGGATATGCTATGAAAGGGAAACGTAGAGGGCAGCTTTATCATTTAACATTTGGGGGAGGCGGAGTGGGTGAAAAGGAGGTGGGGGGGGGGGCAGAACGTGGTAACTGAGACAGAACAAGGAACATGCAAAAACAAACAACATAAAAACGTTATTCAGTATACGTTGATATTTGAGGCCAAGATGTTCCAGACTGTAAGATCCGGGAGCAGAGGTGGTACGGGGGGTGGGGGAGGGTCGAGGAGGACGAAGAATAAGGGGGATGCACGAAGTTGAGAAACAGAATAAAGCCAGCATGACATCGAAAATTCATGGAATCCTGGCTGATCAAATGGCTTGGCACACCACCGCACCAGCAGGACTTAACATCAAGAGAATTAATTAATTCCTGCTCTCTCTCTCTCTCTCTCTCTCTCTCTCTCTCCTCTCTCTCTCTCTCTCTCTCATCCTCTCTCTCTCTCTCCCATCTCTCTCTCTCTCCTCTCTCTCTCTCTCTCTCTCCTCTCTCTCTCTCTCCCCATCTCTCTCTCTCTCTCTCTCTCTCAGTTGACTTGCGACCGTCGTCGAGGAAGGACGTGAACAGAGAGCTCAGCTCACTGAACAGAGAAGCTGTTACAACGTACTCGCCGTAGATAAGATTCCTTTTTCGCGCATCCTGAAGTAACTCCGTTTTACACCTTTTCTTATCAAGTTTTCTTTCCTTTTGAAAAATGCCAGTTAGCGCTGAGCAACAAAGATCTGCTACTGGTATTTTCTTACCTGTTTTCATTGGGTTTATGGCGAAACGGGCCAAACGAGCAAAAATGCTACGGCGTACATCATTGAAGATTCCCGTTTATGTCCGCCCTACTGACATGGTGCTGTTGTTCCTGACACTAGGCCTGATACTACTGCAGTCGGGAGATATCGAAGTGAACCCTGGGCCCCAGGACATCGACCAGAAACTGGATCAACTCTCTCAGCAGATACAGACTGTGGTGAGTGGAATGAATGAGCTGAAGAAACAGACTGCCAGTTCACACCACGCCACATCGCAAGACATGTCGACTATAATGAGTTCGTTGTCCCTCTCTCAATATGTATGTCAAGAACAACAGCAAAAATATTGACTGTTTAATCAGAAAGGTGAAAGACTGTGATCAGCGTGTGCAGACTCTCCAACAGAAAGTGGACCAGCTCCAGGCTAACGAACGGCGAAAAAACGTTAAAATATCTGGCATCAAAGAAGATAACACGGAATCTCTTGATTCGCTGGTTTTCTTTAGCGGTCCAGACCTTGAACAATCTCTTTGACTCCCCTTGTTTCAAGATTGATGACGTTGACGAAGCTTACCGTGTTGGCAGACCAAGTGGTTCCCGCTGTAGACCCATCATCGTCCGCTTCCGAAGATTAGCCACACGATGAGGGTGATGAAGAACAAAGAGGCAAGAAAAAGGATGGAGAAAGATGGGGTTAAGATTGGTCCTGACTATACTCCCTCTCAGCAACGCAACAGCTGAAGTCTTTGTGGGAGAACAACCAACGTGGCTACCTAAGACGAGGCAAGATCATTGCTGCTGGTGTTGTCGATCCACAACCACGCCCTAGATCCAGCTACTCCGAAGCGGAATCCGTACAAGACATCGCAGAACCTGGGGCCATTGGGGAGTGTCTGGCAGACTTCCTCAAAGACAAGTACGACGGAGATTGGGACTGGAACATGCAGAAGGAGACGGAACTCATCCGTGAGTTCTACAGCAACTCTGGACTGCAGGCCGTCGATGACATTAAGAGCCTGCCCCCCTCTCAGGGTGACTCCGAGGTCACCGGTACACCCCCACCTCATCGATCAGACCATGACAACTCTACCAGCGATACGACACACAGCGGCGACTTCCCTGATCTTCAGCCAGCTTCAATCAGCGCAGCTGCTACTGCTCAGGGCCTCTCGAGGTCGGCGGTGGTGGCAGCCGTCAACTGCAACAGTGTGCTGACCAAATCACCACTGATGTGGGGCCAGGCAGAGGCACCGTCGCCGATACTCTGCACTGTGCCGGTGTAGAGGTTGTCACGCGTGACTACCCCTGTGGCACCAGACAGCTTGAAGACGCAGAGAAGCTCCCTAGAGCGAGGGGTCAGCTACCGAGTTCCTGTGACGAAGCGGATCCTGTCCGCTTGCAGGGTGCGGTCACGCGTGGCAAATTCAGACAGCAACAACTACGTTTCCAGTCTCCGCGGGCATCTGTCACCCTTGATGCCTGACGGGATGGCCAGCCCAGTGTTGACGACACACACACACACGTTCACATTCACATGTCCGTAGTGCACCTACTCCTTTTAAGTTATTGAATTATAATGTTGGGGGAATTGCAAAATAATTAAGTAACCACGAATTTACCAGCTTTTTGAACTCTGCTGATATAATATGCTTGACGGAAACCTTTGTAGATGAAAGTTTTGAAAGAATGTTATGAAAGATTTTGTGTTGTTTTCAGCTCCGGCAAAGAAACTTAGTAGACAAGGTAGGAAAAGTGGAGGAGTGATGGTTCTGGTACGCAACGGTTTCGCTAATTATTTCAAACCCATCAATGTGAACCTAGACAATTTTGTTGTGTTAGAAATGTCAGCAAATTTTTTCACTGCTGATAAACCAGTTATGTGTATATTCTACTATATTCCTCCTCGGGACTCTCCAGCATACGCCCACTCTGATATGGGCACTGGTATTGATTTAATCGAACACTGTTTAGCAGTGCTGCTGGAGAAAAGATCAGATTTCTATGTTTTGTTGTGTGGCGATTCTAATGCCCGAACAGGTGAAGGCAACAGCCGTGAACTAAACTCAAACTGGACGACGAGTGGTGTTTGAAAATGTCTATCTAGAAAGAACTTCACAAGATCTTGAATTCAATCATTTTGGTTTGCAATTGCTTAGCATATGTACGTCATGCAATGTTCAATTCTTAATGGTGCTAACCGTTTTTGTTTTGACGACAGTTTCACTTATGTGTCTTCAACAGGATCAAGTACAATTGACTATTTTGTATTGTCAAATGATTTATGTAATGAAAATGTTCTAGATTCATTGACAGTTGAAACTGTTTGTGTAGAATCCGATCACTTGCCCGTGTCTCTGATTCTTAAAGTGTCATTGCCATCTACCTCGAGAAGTGATCGCTGCGCCAGTGCTCAGTGGGTTGACAAGTATGTGTGGAACATGGAGGAAAACGATACGTTCCTCAGATGCTTTCTTAGCGTTGATATCCAAGCAAGATTGAATAGTGCTGTTACTTTGATTAATGTGGATGTAAACTTGGCGCTTCAGGTTTTTGTTGACTGTTTGACCAGTTCAAGCGTTTGTATGAGAAAGAAAGTTAAACTAGGTGGGTCCCTTCACAAGGAGACTTGGTTTGATAAGGACTGCTTTTGTACTCGTAAGGAAACCAGATCAAAACTTCGTACTTTTAAGCGCACACGTGACACAGGTGACAGACATACATACGTTAAGGCACGTAAAGAGTACAAATCACTTTTGGAACATAAATGTAAACGATTTAAGGCGGACAAAAACCCTGCTTCTCGCGAATACCTTGCACAATCCTAAAATGTTTTGGAAAGAGTTAAAGGCATGCACTGGTCTATCTAGAAAGCAGACCGCCCCAAATAGCATCTCGCTGAAAGAATGGCAGAACCATTTTATGAAAGTGTTTGAGTCTAATCTAGCTAGCCAAGTGAGCAACTCTAATCTGTTACCTATAAATGCCAACCTACGGATTGACTCACTAGATAACAAAATCTCCATTGAGGAGGTACAAAGAGCTATATACTCTTTGAAAAACGGTAAGTCAAGTGGCGAAGATGAAGTTTTAGCTGAAATGTTAAAAGCGGCAGGAAACCACGTTGTTCACTTTTTGACCGAATATTTCAACGCTATTTTTGATGAAGGACAGTATCCTGAAATGTGGTCAAGTGCTGTAATTGTCCCCATTTTTTAAAAAAGGTAATCCTCGTGTCACTGACAATTATAGAGGGATATCGCTTCTGAGCTTACTTGGCAAATGCTACACTTCTATTCTCAATAAAAGACTGTACAGCTGGCTAGAAACGAATGGAAAAATCGGAGAAACACAGGCAGGTTTTAGACGGGGTTATTCGACCTCGGATCACGTATTTACGTTGTATGCTGTAACGCAGAAGTACTTGTCTAGACAAGGTGGTAAGCTTTATGTCGCTTTTTATCGATCTACGAAAAGCGTTTGATACAATCAAGCGTGACATTCTGCTAGGGTCACTATACAAGGCAGGTATATCATCCAAATTTTTGATAGCAATCAGGCAATTTATTGCAAAGTGGTTGCACGTGTTAGAGTTGATAATGAGCTCACCGAAGCTTTTGAATGCCCCCAAGGCTTGCGCCAAGGTTGTGTCCTTAGTCCAACTCTTTTTGCTATAATCATAAATGAGCTTGCCGAATATGTTACTGAATTTGGCAAACATGGCATCCAGCTACTACCAGATTTTGTTGAACTTTTCATTTTACTGTTTGCCGATGACTTAGCATTACTGTCATGCTCGCCTAGTGGCTTACAGCGCCAGCTTGATTGTGTAAGTAACATGTGCACCAATCTTGGATTAACTGTAAATATTGACAAAAGCAAGATCATGGTTTTCAGGAAGGGAGGGTATCTGGGAAGACATGAGAAATGGTTTATCAACGGTACTAACGTTGAAGTTGTAAATAGTTATGTGTATTTAGGCTTTACCTTCACCACTTCTATGAATATGTGTAGCAGTGTAAAACAACTCGCAGTCAAAGGTAAAAAGTCCCTTTTTGAGGTTCTGAAAGCTCACAGCTCTCTCAATCAAATGACAAGAAATACTTTCTTCAAAATTTTTGATACCATGATTCAGCCGGTTTTGTCTTACACTGCTGAGATTTGGAGTATCTTGATAAAGGATGACCCAACCGAAAAAAATTCATTTGTTTGCTTGTAAAAGATTCCTTAACGTGGCCCTCCGTACACCTAACCTAATGGTTTACGGTGAGCTCGGCAGACACCCCCTCATTATTAATGGTTTTATGAAAGCTTTGAAATTCTGGTTCAGATTGTTAAATATGAACGACAAGCGCTTACCAAAGCAGGCCTACAGGATGCTTATGAATTTAGACGACGAAACGGTAAACGAACTGGGTATCAGAATTGAGGTTTTTACTGAACAGAACTGGTTTCGGATTTGTATGGCTTGCTCAGGGAGTGGGTGATGTGAATCAATTTTGTAGTGTCTTTAAACAGAGACTCCTTGATATGAATTGTCAAGATTGGGAACACAATCTCACCACCAGTGATCGTTACGCACTCTACAGAGACTTCAAATCTGACCTGTCCCCTGAAGTATATTTGGGTTGTATTAAACAGAAATGTTTCAGAGACGCTTTAATTAGATTCCGACTGGGCATTACTTCTTTGAAAGTACATAGTAATAGATATGTAAGACCTGATGTGACTGTTAATAACTTCTGCCCTTTCTGTCCTGGTGAAATCGAGAACGAAACACATTTTTTGTTTCGTTGTAAACAATACGATAGTATTAGACATGTACATATGAGGAACATAGCGCCCTGTAATGAATGGAGACAGTTTTCTCAGTTAATGTCAACTCAGAGCGAAGTTAAGATAAGGCAACTAGCTTGGTATATCTTTAAATGTTTGGAGATTCGTGACAATCCGTAAATTCGCTCGAAATGTAACCGTAAACTTTTTTTTCTCTCTTCAGTATTTTTTGGATTGATTTTGTGCCTTGAACATTGTATCCCCTCCCCTTCCACCCCCTCGTCCCTTCCCTCTCCCACTCTCCCGCCCGCCCCCCCCCCCCCCCTCCCCTTTGTATTGTAAGTTGAATCCACATTGTGTGATATGTCAACTCATGAAATGGGCCAAGGCCTGAATTCATTAAAAGTATTCATTCATTCATTCATTCATTTCATTCTCTCTCTCTCTCTCTCTCTCTCTCTCTCTCTCTCTCTCAACCTCAATTTCCTTTCTCCCAACACATCCGATTTCCACTCGGCCCTGCAGCCATTTACTTGCCTTTGCTCCTACCATGATCTGTGTTCACCTTTCCCTCTTGTAAATTTCTGATTTCTCAGAGTTCTGTACCATTGAGAAAAGGTTTAAGGCCCACAACATTTGGACACTCTTTTTCCAAGGATTACCTTTCCCACCTTGTTTTTTGAAATTTTTCCTAAGTTGTGTTTTCCTGTTGTCAACTTCACTTTGTGGAGAAACAAAGAGTAAACGGGCGGGGGGAGGGGGAGGGGGTGAGAGAAAAAGATGAAAGGCAATACGAAGTGAAAGAGAAGGATGACAGAGGAGCAGAACCATAGTGACAATACAGTGAGAGACAAAGAGAAGAGAACAGAGAGAGTGAGGGTCGCATAAAGGAGAGGGAAAAAAGTGGGACAGAAAAAGAGTAAGGAAGGTTAAGACACAGCTGTACAGAAATAGCGAAAGACAGAGACAGAAGAAATGAAAGACCGAGAGGCAGACAGCAACTGACAGAGTCAGATATGGAGAAAGAAAGACTGAGAAATTGGAAGAGCGCGAGTCAGAGACAGACAGACAGAGACAGAAACAGAAAGAGAGAACAGAGAGAGAAAAAAAAAACAGAGAGAGAGAGAGAGAGAGAGAGACAGAGAGAGAGAAGAAGGGGGGACAGAGAAAGACACAAAAAGAGAGAGAAGGAAAAAGAAGGAAGGCAATGCTGAAGGGAAGATACAGAAAGACGGAAAAAGAGAGAGGGAGGGAAGGGGATATAGAAAGACACACAGAAAGAGAGAGAAGGAAGAAGCAGTCGGGGAATGCTGAAGAAAGACGCAGAAAGAGAGAGAGAAGGAAGAAGAAGGAGAAAGACGCAGAAAGAGAGAGAGAAGGAAGAAGGAGAAAGACGCAGAGAGAGAGAGAGAGAAGGAAGAAGGGGAAAGACACAGAAAGAGAGAGAGAAGGAAGAAGGGGAAGACACAGAAAGAGAGAGAGAAGGAAGAGGAGAAGACACAGAAAGAGAGAGAGAAGGAAGAAGGAGAGAAAGACACAGAAAGAGAGAGAGAAGGAAGAAGGAGAAAGACACAGAAAGAGAGAGAGAAGGAAGAAGGGGAAAGACACAGAAAAGAGAGAGAGAGGAAGAAGGGAAAGACACAGAAAGAGAGAGAGAAGAAGAAGGAGAAAGACACAGAAAAAGAGAGAGAGAAGGAAGAAGGAGAAAGACACAGAAAAAGACAGAGAGAAAGAAGAAGGAGAAAGACACAGAAAGAGAGAGAAAAGGAAGAAGTAGGTG
>JADBJO010002742.1:137500-140000 GCA_016801955.1 Conus betulinus
ACACACACACACACCACACACACACACACACACGCACACACATGTACGCACGCACGCGCCACACGCACGTACGCACTTACACAAACGAGGAAACTGTAATATTGCACATTGCTTCGACCATTCACCCATCTAAGCGATGACCATAATACTGAGCTCCTCCACATGCTTCTAGCGGTATTTTTTGAGTATAGGTCACTTTTGTTTTATACAATATTATAAATGCTTTTGTCTGATTTTCATTGCTTCTGTAATGAATTTAGCAACTGACTTGATTACACAGTCGTCATGAGACGATAACAAAGAAGCAACATCTTGCCTTTCACAAATATCCAAAATGAAAAAAAAAGAACATTTTGCACGCACATCACTGTATGCAGTACAAACAAGAAGTGCTTTTTCATTTTCAATAATGTATCCACATGAAGGGCATGGTGATTATGTGGAATGTTCCACTCTCGAACCATCGATTACACTATTGATATCAGAGCACGTGAATCATAGTTACCTCTTTCATGAATCGTAATGGCCTATTTTCATGAGTCATGAGTCATGATCAGTACTTTCGATGTGCAGATGTTATAGCCTGTTTACAGCACTGGGTTGAATATCGGTTATTATGAAAAAACACTAATAGTAACAGCCTTCATGTGAAGATCATCAATGACTTTTTCCAGAAGAAAACTGCAAAGGCTTCGGAAGGCAGTCATCGCCCACATAAAATTGTAGTTTCTGCGTTTTCATGCAGAAATGGGGGAAAAATATCACCAGACCTCCCAAACGAATGGAACAAAAATCCAGTACAAAATGTATTTATTGATTCCTTCCACATGACAGAAAAAAAAACACCCAAAGGTGCGGGTGGGATACAAGAGGTACTGTCATCAACTGCCGAACAGACCAGCTGAGAGCAATCCTGAACCACCCTTTGAAGCCTGCGCTGTGTGTTCACATAGGGTGCAGGTACGCAAAGGGGATTCTATTAAGACGTCAAGGAACATAACTGCTCCCTGACAGATGCCCTTGAGTAATGGCCACTGGATATGACACGACAGAATCTTCACGGGAGCGTTGCCATGGGTGTGTACCAGCCTACATATCATGACTGTAGAGCCAACCGGCTTTCGCCATAAGCTCTTCCGTGGAATCCCAGGGTCTCAGTCTTTACCGTTGTCAACAGAACTTTCCCTGCGGTCAGTGAGTCTTTCCTCACGTGATCACCATCACTGGAACTTTCCCTAAGGTCGGCCAAAAAGGCATTTCTTCATTCATTCCATATTATCATTATGATGATGATGATGATGATGACGATGAGACGATGATGATGGTGACTGCTGTTTGTTGTTGTTAACATTATTATAATGTACGCATCTATTGATTATTTTTGCCAGTTTTTAAACGTACACTGTTCTTGTTCTTGTAAAGTTTCGTTGTTTTCTTTGCTTTCGGTTTTTTGTTTGTTTGTTTTTTTTTTGTTTTTTGTTTTTTGTAACCACCTACTTTTATTTTTGAAGTAAGAATTAACGTTCATTTCCTTCTTTTGATTTATTAATTCATTCATTCGTTCTCCTTACCGATAAGCGGATAAAAGGACACAAAGGTGGAAGGACATTATTGTTTCAGCGACGTGTGCTGCCTCAGTTTCAGGCAACTCCCGGGAGGTGTTTCCCCGGGTCTGTGTTATGATCGACTCTAGCATCCTGCGATATCTGTTTGACACAAAGGCAGCGTTTACTTCGGTAGCCGCTGAAGGTAAGAGTGAAGCAGGAGTGAGCTCTGGACTCCACACAGCAAGCAAGGCAAGCAGGAAGGAATTGTCTGTCAGAGTTACTTCCAAGACGATCTCAGTATGCAAAATTATCGACAGATATCGGCGTGTGTGTGTGTGTGTGTGTGTGTGACACGAACTTGCCACAAAGCATACCATCCACTCCTTCACCCCCACCCCCACTCCCTTGTACCACCTCTCTCTTCTCCTCAACCCTCCTTCTTCACCCTCCTTCTCTCTCTCTCTCCCGCTCTCTCTCTCTCTCTCTGCTCTGACTGGGGGGGGGGGGGGGGGGGGGGGGGGGGGGGGGTGGGGGGGGGGGGGGGGGGGGGGGGGGTGGGGGGGGGGGGTGGGGGGGGGGCACAAACGGGCAATATAGATTCAAATCTATGCCAAACCCTCCCCTCTCAAACCTCCACCCCGACCCCCCACCTCACTTCTCTCCCTGATTTAGAAACATTGTTACAGAAAAAGATTAAGTCACGTTCGAAATGCGTCGCCCGTATCTCCCCCCCCCCCCCCCCCCCCTCCCCCCCTCTCCCCTCTCCCTCTCTCTCTCTCTCTCTCTCTCTCTCCTCTCTCTCTCTCTCTCTCTCCTCTCTCGCTTATCTCATACGCTGAGATCGTCTCGAGCTGAGACAAAGGCCGTGCTCAGTTTCACTTTTCCCCCTACTAGGTGTCATGGCGAACCGGACATGCGTGGGGCAATTATGTTTAAACAGTCCCAGGTCAAAT
>JADBJO010002742.1:152500-182500 GCA_016801955.1 Conus betulinus
AGCTGAGATGAGCTGAATATTGTGAACTCACTAAAGGAAATCACTCTGGTGCCTAGCCATAATTGAGGTTAACAGGTAAGTATGTCATGAAACTGTTTTTAGTAGTAAAATTCCTTTTCAAATAGATTGAGATTTTGTTCTGTAGCTGGTTTCTTCTTGGTAACATGGACAGATCCCTTTGTCTTTCTTCATCTCTCTGGTTTCTTGCTTCTTCTTCTCCCTCCTTCTCCCTCCTATCTTTTTGTCTTTTTCTTTCAGTCTGTGTCTTCTCTCTCTCTCTCTCTCTCTCTCTCTCTCTCTCTCTCTCTCTCTCTCTCTCTCTCTCTCTCTAATTTGTCCATTATGTAAACAAATGAAAGAAGATGAGCTGCATGTTGTCTTATGAAGTCCTGCACTTAATGATTTAAGAGTGCAACATATAGATTCAAAGTGCCAGAAATATCCAAGTCTTTTTCGACTAATTGCATCAAATAATGAATGAACAATTAGAAATCTATCCATTTTCTTATATGAAGCATTTATGATCTGTTTTGTTATCTTGATGTATTATACATTTTGAACAATCGGAAATATGATTGGAATGATTGTTCAGCTGCACCCCTTCATGAGGGGCAATGGCCTATTAATGAAAAGAAATCTCTCTCTCTCTTCCCCCCCCCCCCCCCCCCCCCCCCCCCCCCCCTCTCTCTTATTTCTCCTTTGATCTCATTTCCTCCTCTTTTCTTGTTCATGCTCTTTGTTTTCTCTGCCTTCCCTCAACTTTCCTTCTTCAGCTGCTCTCTCTTTTTTTCTGTTACAAACAACAATAACACTGTTGAAAACAAACAAAAAAAAAAAGAAATGAGGAAAGAAAAGCCAACTATAGCATGGTGTGATGTGTAGGCTGGATGTGGTAAGAGAAGTGATGGAGGTGCTGACACATGGCCCGAGGTCTTCCTCCCTTGAGGCAGCAGCCCTGTCTTGCCTGTTCCTGTGTTCGCCGCGTGCCTCCCAGCTGGAGATGGCCCTGCATCTTTCTCTCATCTCCACTAGCAGCGAGCAGCAGTCTTCTGTCTCACTGGCAGACAGGTAATGATGTACTGGTGTGACTCAAGGGGGTGTGGAGGGAGGGAGGTGGACATGTCATCAGACTGTTATCTTGCTTTGGCTGCTGAAGAGTTCGTTCGTGCATATGAATGATACTTAAGATAGTATGTCTTTTCATACACACCATGTCCACACACACGCACGCACGCACGCACGCATGCACACACACACACACACACACACACACACACACACACACACACACACACACACACACACACACACACATGCGCGCACACGCACACACACGACACTCAGTCTTACTTGGAAAAACTTTATTTCCTTCCCACATTGCATAGCAGATAGTTTGTACCAAAGTTGATAGTTTGTATCAAAAGTCAAAAGAGCCATTTATTGTCCCAAAGCTGTTTTCCATACTTACTCTTCCAGTTAACCAGCAGCACAGAGGACAGATTTTTTGTGTGTTCTTTTTGGGTTTTTTTTTTTCAATCCCCATTTACTGTGTCGTGTCAGTGGCATAATTTTCACACGCTCTTTTCACACGTTTGTACACAGCTGCATCCTGACTTATTTTTCAGTCCTAGAACCAGTGGTCTGACTGCATGGTAAACACGCATACCTTCTGGTTGCAGGGTGGCTGCCATAAGTGAAAAAGCTGCGAACAAAGTCAGGAAATGCTGCCAATGACGATGATCTGATAGCACTGAGTGTAGCCCTCTTGGACGCCTTGGCTGTGGACGTGGCTGCCCGGGATTCGCCTGTCTTGGTGAAGAATTTGTGACTCTTGAGAGAGAGGACAATGAATCAAGGATTTGAAAGTGTGCGATTCACCAGTCGTGGAGGTGAATGTGTGACTTTTTAGAGGGAGGGCAATAGTTAAAGAACTTGAAAGTGTGGGCAGAGTGTGATTCACCTGTCATGGTTAGGAATTGGTTTTGATTTAAGAGGGAGGGAGAGAGCAAGGGCTAGAGTTAGGAGGTTTGGGGAGAATGGATTTGGCGTGTGTCAATGTCAGTAAGAGGTTTGTTGAGAAGGAAGGCAAAAAAAGTTGGAGGTTAGGGAAAAGGTATTTCAACTGTGTTGGGAAGCATTTTGTTTGAGATGGAAGTGAGTTGTGTTTGCATATAGTATTTTTCTGTTTATGTATTATGCGTTTTTTGTACATGTGCATTTACATGCACTTGTAGTCAGTCAGTTCATGTAATTTAGGGTAGAAAACCGATATTTTATTGAACAGAAGTGACATATCATTGGAAGAAGGCACTGGGAGTCTCAGCATTATTGAGATAGTATTTAGGGACAGATTTATCTCCCATCTACCCCAAACATTTTTTAAAAGGGGTGTACTGATTGATTAGGTGTGATGTCTGTGCTGTGTAGCAATAAGGCATTTGTTTGGACAAGTAAAGATTAGAAAATCAGATAATATTATGTCTTTTGCATTTTATGATCTTGATTGTGTAAATGCTTGGGTCAGAGACATAGATGGTTAGATAAAGATTAGTTTCTCAACGTAAAATGTGTATAATATACATATATCCATCTTCCCGTCTGCCTGTCTGCATGTTTGTGTCTTTCTGTGCAGCTGTGTGTGTCCGAATGAGGTTGTTTGTGTTCTTAGTTGTAGATTTTATGCTTCATTTATGTCATTAACATTTTGTTTTTGTTTTATTTTGATTTCAGCAGGTGGACAAGCTGCTCTTGGAGATGGCGACATTATCCCCGCTATGCCAGAAATGTCTGGCGTGCCTGCTGCTGGAGGTGACCCTCAGGTTGGCACAGTGGGTAACGGATCACATCACCATCAGCCAGTTGAAGCTGCAGTTCTCTCAGATGCTGGACAGTGTCCTGATCGACAAGGTCAAACTCAGACAGTGATTGAGAAACGTGTGCTTTTATATAGACCTGTCTGTTTGGACACTTTAAAACAAACTGCTTCCATTATCCACACCACCAGAGAATATTTGCTATGGAAGTGCTAGTTCATGAATTTATGGTTAATACAGGGAACGAATTTCTCCCGTAAGTTGTATATTGTTTTTTTGTGTTGTATGTATCAGTGTGTGCATATGTTTCTTGTTTTGGTGAGTTAGTGACCTCCTCTTTGCATCAAAAGTTAGTAATACTGTCATTTGTTTATGAAGTACAGGCCATTGGTTCAGGCCTATACTCATCAGTAAGGCTTATCACTTGTCAGTGAAACTTTCAAGTTGTCACTGCTTACAGAAAATGCCAAAGAGCAAACTGATAGGAAGTGTTTCAACTGATGAAGAAACTGTTTAAGGTGACAAGTTTATAACAGACAGCAGGTTCCTTAAAAGTACTGTATCTTTTTTTTTTTTTTGTCCCGACTACTGCGCCACCTCAGAGGCAGTACACCCACGCCATTCATTCCAACACCCTGTACACAGCCACAGCCCAGTCGGCCCCGCCGCAGTTCCGGCACCGGCAATCCACAGGGAGCAGTCATTGTCAAGTCGTCAAGAGGCAATCACTGGAGGAGACACTGCACTACTGCCGAGTCACTTCAGTGGTGTTCAGTGGCGCCTTCTGATTTAACATATGCAGGACACCACCTACTAAGCCCCCTACTGACGACAATAATTGCTTAGTCACGGAGCTGTTGTGAGTCAGCTCTCCCTCCGGAGGGCGCCACCACGTCCGTCCAACGACAACCCCCATGGACTCGTGATACCAGTGACCCCGACAGAACCAAACCAAGGCCACAGACGTGGAGAGGACATTGAAATTGAGGTCACCATGAGAGCAGGGCATGAAGGGCCACAGAATTTGAGACTTTTTTTTATGCTGATCGATGAGAATGAGGATGATTAAGATGATGCTACGGATTTCCATTTTGGTCTGAGACTACATGACAGGGCTGTACTCTACGCTTCCTTTCATAATATATCCCGGCATCAACCAGGCCCAAGAGATACAGTCATCTGCAGTGTTGGTCAGGACATTTGAGCAACACTCTCAGAAATGCATCCATTCAGTGGATGAAACTCGACTGTGTGGTCCCAGTCTTCCCAACTGAATCCGCAGCAAACTCAACTCTGGGTAGGGCCGGTCAGAGCAGAAAAACCCACATGACTCTGATGGGATTCAAACCCATGACCTCCCAGCCGGGAGTCCGTGACGTTACCCACTTCACCACAGCGGCTGGTAGTACTGTAATCTTTGATGTAACCCAACAGCTAGTTCAGGACTAAACTGGCTGTAACTTCCACTACTATTGCAAGACAAAGGCACAAAATGTCCAGCCCAGGGCTCCTCATTTTGTCTGTTCTGTGTGTGTGTGTGTGTGTGTGTGTGTGTGTGTGTGTGTGTGTGTGTGTGTGTGTGTGTGTGTGTGTTTGTGTGCATGCGCACATGTGTGTGCCTGTTTGTGTGTGTGTGCCTGTTTGTGTGTGTGTGTGTGTGTGTGTGTGTGTGTGTGTGAATTAGTTATAGAGTGTCTCGCCCTCTACACCTCAAGTACCTGAACTATCGAGATGAGGTGGCCTGCACTGCATGGTCTTTGGTAGGATGTACTTGGTGGGGGTGGGGTGGGGGGGTGCCAGTTCTTTTTTTCAGGTGTCAGATGCATGGAAATTTAATGGTATACTCGCCCTGCTTTTTTTTTCTTAAATTTTAATTGTTAAATGGAGAATGTGGAAGAAATATGACTTAAAATGTGTGCAGTAGGTTGGTGAAGTTTCTAGGTAAGAGTGATTTTGTGATAGTCCCTCTGTTGTTGTTCTCTCTCTCTGTCTCTGTCTCTGTCTCTCTGTCTGTCTGTCTGTCTGTCTGTCTCTCTCTCTCTCTCTCTCTCTCTCTCTCTCTCTCTCTCTCTCTCTCTCTCTCTCTCTCTCTCTCTTTCTTCTACAAACTGCTGCTTGTGAGTAACTGCTGTGTAAAGACCTGCAATGAAGTTTACATTGACTCCGTACATCACTAAACTCTTCAGAGAGAGATCTAGTTGCAAAGGTGGCAACTGCAGGCAGAAATCTAAAGAAGTTTGAAAAGTTATTGATAATGCACCAGCAAAAAAAACATAGACAAATCACAAGACAAAACATGACATGTTTTCGACCTCATAGGTCTTCTTCAGGCAATAAACACAACACTCAGAACAACAAAAATAAACAAAGTAATCACCTATACAGGCAATGTGTGAGCCGAGGTAGTAATGATGATAATAATAATACTGATAGGAATAATAATAATGGTAATGCTGATGATCAAAATATTGAAAAAATAAATAGAACTGCTACCACTTTTTGTGATAACATGGCAGTAGCAGTTGTTGTATGGGAGAAAGGAGAGCCATTTAGAGGATTGTCAAACAGAATGGTTGCCGAGGCAACAGTCTTAGTGGCTATGACAATGGTGATGTTAATAGTGATAATGGTAATATCAATACTAACAATAGTATTAATGATAATGATTATAATGCTGACAACTATGATAACAGTCATGGTAATAATAGCACTGATAATAAAAGTATGATACAGAAATGTATATAAAAAAAAGGAAATAATGATAGTGATATTGATAATAGCAATGATTAAAGCAGTACTAATACTACAGGGTGATAGTTTGGAGTGTCTTGTGCAATCTCATGTTATTGCCAGACTTGGAAGCTCCACCCTCATGGCATCAACATCCAAAAGTAGTATGTGGCATTCAGCCTCTGCAACACCATCCTGCAATATCTTCCACCAACACATACGCATATACTACCATACCTTCCGCTGTTTACCTCAGACATAAGTTACAGCTGTCTTCCTTTTCCCTCTCCCTACACTCCCTGAGTCTCTCCACACTTGTGGTGAGCTTGTTAACAACAATGAGTTTGATTTTGGGGGTAGAACTTTCTGCTTTTCTGGAAAGGTACTATAAATTATACTGATTCAAGAAATGATAGGAGCAAGTTTTGTGATGTACCATTTAGGTGTTATCCTGTGTAGAAAACCAGCCGTCGGCATCATATAAACATTTGACGAGTTTTGGCAGCCATAGGCAAAACAGCTGTCTAACCCGTTTTTTTCTGGCCTGTCATCAAATCATTAGCATCATAACTGTCATCATCATGATTATCATCAATACTGATTATCATCACATCATTATTATCATTACTGTCATCATCACCATCGTCATTATCATCATTTCTGATGTCTTTGTTGTTGTTGTTGCTATTACTATCTTTTATCACTACCATTACACATATAATTACTAGGTTCTGTTATCACTAATCCCATCACTAGCAGACAGTTTGTAGAAATGATAGCAATGATACTTATATATCCAAAAAAGGAAAAAAAAAAAGAAGAAAAAAAAAGAAAAGAGTGAATGCCTGTGTAAGTGTGTGGTCCCAACCCTCCCCTTCTTCCCTGCTCCAGTAACACTGTTAACCTTCCACTCTTTGATCATCCCTTTTCCTTTTCACCTACCGTTACTGTTATTAACATTACAATAATAATATTTATCTTCACCACCTTTTCCCTGCTCCAGCAGCACTGGTAACTTTTACTCATTGACCAGCTCTGTTCCTTTCCACCTACTATTACTGTTACTAATATCACTATTATTACTATTGCTCTCTATAGCTCTATCATCACATCATTATCAGCATGATCATCACCGCCTTCATTATTAAAAAAACAAACAAACAAACAAAAAAACCTACTAACTTCGTTATTATTATTATCTTGATTAGTGTTAACATCATCATTATCATTATCTTTATCACTACTACCACTATTATAATCCTATTATTATTACCATATATATATATATAGAGAGAGAGATATTATTTTTTAAACTGTTATCATCAGTATACCTGTGTTGTTACAACTTCATAACTGTTACTAATGTAATATTTATTACTATTATTACAGGGCCTTCACCATTGTGCATCTCCGCTGGTTGTCTCCCCTATCCTGCATCAACTGCAAGCCTTTGGCTCTGTTGAGTAAGTTGCAGACTTGTGTTATGTATCAGTTTACTTTTTATCAACCGCAGGCTGTTGACTCTACTGAATAAGCCAAAATACAAATAAACACCAAACAGTGTGCATATCAATATTTGTTTAATTAATGAATAATATGAAACGGAAAAGTGCGCATGTACATGTCTGCAGAGGACACAAATATGAAACATAAAAACAATGCACGAAACAAAACTTCACACATGAGAAAAAAAGAAGATATAATTATTCATCGAAAATTTACATGTCCATCTTCATTACATAAGCATTACTTTGCATCTTGTCTGGTGCATATGATTGTATTTTGGCTAGTTTTTTCAGTAACACTGCAGTCTGTTATAATCTTTTTGCCAGCTACAATGTTAACATTTTGTAACAGACTGATTTGTGTCAGGGTTTATCCTGTATCAGATGCAAGCAGTTGCCTCTGTTGTGTAAGTTACATATTAATGTATCGCAGCGTTTATCGTTTATCAACTACATATTGAGCAAGTTACAGACTGATGTGTTATGCATCAGAGTTCATCATGACTCATTTACTAGTTGCTAGCTTTCTTCAATAAGTTACAGACAATGTAATGTGTTTGTATTAGGGTTCATTCCACATCGACTATAAGCTATTAACTCGAAAGATGACGACAAAAAAAAAAAAAAAAAAATCCAAATCATCAAATGGTTTCATGTTCAATATGTCACAGGCTTAGTATCCAGAGACCTGAATCTTAAATCCCTTATTGACACTAACCTTACAAAAGGCCCTCTGAAATATGAAAGGAGTCCAGGGCTGAAAAATGTTTATCTGAGGAGGGCTGCTTCTCTGAAGACCCTCAACTGTCAATCTTCATTGACACTAACCTTACAAAAGGCCCTCTGAAATATGAAAGGAGTCCAGGGGCTGCTGAAATGTTTGTCTGAGGATAGCTGCTTCTCTGAAGACCCTCTACTGTCAATCTTCCCTGGAGTTTCTTTCTATTGACAAAGCTCTGCACAGATGCATAGACCAAAAAGTGAAAAACCCACCTATAATCATCAGGTGTTGCAGACGATGGCTGGGAAGTCATTGGTTTAAATCCCATCAGAGGCACTCATTTGAGGGATTTTGGGGGGCTCTAGTTGGCTCCTACTCATAGTTGAGTGGACAACAGGCTGAAATGGGAAGGCAGGAAACACACATTTTGGATTCATTCTCTGAATGGACTTGTCTCAAGGGACTTTTTTTTTCAAATCTCCTGACCAGTATTGTAGGTGTCTGTGTCTCTCAGGCCTGGTTGATTGCCGACTATATTATGAAAGGAAGCCAAGAGGTTCAGTTATGTAGTCTTAGATGAGAATGGATCTTCATAGCATCATAGTCCTCTCCCCCACACTGATATTTTTGTTTAAATAAAGAGACAAAAGAAAAAGAAACTCAAATTTTGTGTTCTGTCATGCCTCTTCTTCTTACTCCATGGCTGCACATGAGGCCTGTTGCTGAATGGTCTCAGTAGGTGAGGTAGACACACACACACTGGTTAGTGTCATCAACAAGGGGCATAACTGGTAGCACATGTTGGAGGCACTACCAAGCACTACTAAAGTGTCAAGGCAGCAGTGCAGTGTCTCCTCTGGTGGGTTGCCTCCTGGTGACATGATACTGACTGCTCCTTCCTGTGCTGTGACAGTAACAGGGTGGACCTAAGCATGGCGGCACCCAGGGAAGTCAGAAGGAGCTGCACGGACAGGGAGGCCTTTGGGGAGGGGGTGAGTAGGTGGGGTGTGGGAGGAAAGGGGGAGGGAGGGTACAGAACATTAGGTGGCAGGAGAAAAAAAAGAAAAACAAGAAAAGTCAACAGTTAGATTTTTGACAGAAATGTGCGATATCATACAGTGATAAAGTTGATTGTGTGCTGTGTTGCTGTACCTGTCATCCAGGAGCAGTGAGAGGCTGCCTTGCTGTCTTGCTGTGTCATCGCTGCACAGGATCGTTGACACCCTGCCCCACTTCATGACCCCGTACATCCATGACATCCTGAGACAGGTAAGCCCCCTGAGATCACTCCATGGGGTGGGGCCGGAATTGCTCAGTTGGTAGAGCGCTGGACTCATGATCCTGGGGTTGCAGGTTCGGATTTCAGTACAGGGGATTTTTCCCTTGGAGTTAACATTGGTTCCAACTCCATTCCCCATACAGTCCTTCGAATGAGCTATAAACCAAGGTTCCGTGTTTGAACGCACGCACAACATCTTGCACACACGTAAAATCCCATCACCAACTTTCGGAAGAGAAGGCCAGTTTGGCTGTTGGTATGGATGACACATTACACATAGCATGCATCTTCCCCGAAGATGGGAGTTTGGCTGCCTAATGGCTCCCACTGAAATCAGGTGCTGATAACACAAACACACACACACAAAATGGTCACTATCAACAAACGTAATAGCCCACACTGCTGTTGTTTACGTTTGAAAGATTTGGGATCCTCTGGAAGCGCTACACAGAGTTTTTCTTCCCTATTGATGGCATCTTGAGATTTCCGTTACCCTTAGGCACTTATCCAGTCATTGTCCGTGTCGATCTCAAAATCACAATTACATGGTGTTTGATCTAAATCAAAACTATCGCCACCACACCCAGTTCATTAAAAATGTCCATAACTTCTTCTTCACTTGCTTTTACCACCAGAAATTCAGCACGTTCTGTGGGTGCCGCCATTTTTGTTTGCCAGATGAGTCGAGTCCCCCTATGCGTTACAAGCTGCTACTAACCATAAAGAAAAACTAAAACACTGAAAATCCATGTTCTGGGGCTCACTCAGTCATTCAGGCAAATTAGTTCAACACTGAGTCATACTTTTGTATCTCAGTGTGTCGGTAAAACTAGACTTGCAAGGCTTACCCTACGGCACGACATATGTCGTGATAACCAGTGACATCCGTCATATAATGGCACAATATGTCCTGACAAACAGCATAAGGGTTAATGTATGAATGTGTGCACGTGTTGCATATTCACCATTCACAGAGTTACTAAACTCTGTATGCCCACATTTGTGTTGCAGATGACTGTCAGGAAATTGAAGCACTTGCACAAAAAGTGGTCCAAGACATGAAGCAGACTTTTGGAGAGCCACTACAAAAATATTTCAGCTAGTCTCCGTGGATCCACATACAGCCTATGTGAGTTGGAGAACATCAGAAATCTGCTGTGTGTGTACATAGGCGTGTTTTGTAAATAAGTGTGATTGCCCAAGGACATTGTTTTCAGGTGATTGGGCATTGACGATGTGATCTTTCAAGTGTATGCAAGTCATCCTGAGTGCATTGTGTCTGAATGTAACAAGGAGACCAAGGCCAAGACCGAGGGTATGATAAAATGAGCAATTGAATGCAATTAAAGTATTAATGACTGTTCAAACTGCATCTGAGTTGGCTGTCTCTGTTCAAATTGCATCTGAGTGGCCGTCTTTTTTCTGTTGCTAGTTTGAGAGTCTGTGTTGGTGTAGGTGGGTGTGTGGGAGTTCTGAATAAGTATGCATAGTCTTTATGGTTGGCAGGGGGGGGGGGGGGGGGGGGAAGGGAGTGGGGTGGTTGAAACAGGGTATGTGAGGAGGTCAGTAAAATGATTGGTGGTGCTTTATCCCGCTGTTTATGGATGGATTTTGTATTCTCAGCTATGTTTTTTTTTTTATTTTGTTTTTTAGTCTCTACACCGTCCATGTGCAACCACTTCGTTTTACACACACACACACACACACACACACACACACACACTGAGCTGTTTGTTTTCTGCACCAAGAGTGAACAAACAACAGTGAAAACAGAAACAAAAATATGAACACTGTTTATTGCATCTTACTTTTTTGCCAAAGTTCACCATGTTGGTTTAAAAGTAAAAATGAACCTTCCCCCACACCCTCCAACTCCTCCCTACTAACCCAGCAATCAGTTGTAATAGACACAGACATACAGTTAATGCCATGAAATACTACATTACATATCATAAACTTGTCCATTTACATTCAAAATTTGTTTAGGCACATGGATTCAAACACAGATCATGATGCATATATTGATACATCGCAACACGGTAACACAGTATTTTAGCTGATATGGAATTTCAAGTAATGCCACTGCATTATGTACAGGGTGTTGATAGGTCATGCATTGGTCAGTAACTGGTCAGCGCTATGACTTGTACAGGCGGTAGATGATTTGTAAGTTTGTTCAGAGGACTTTGCCAGTGAGCACAAAAGTCTATGATGTTCATGTCATTACTGGAGGTCAGTACATTTGTACTCGGAGGTCAACAAAAACAGGATGATGTCCACCTTTACACTTGAGCATAGACACTTTCTGACTCCAGGTTATTCATGTTTCTGTGTGTTCTGACTCAGGTAAATTTCATTAGACTCTGAGTGAGAACACACAGAAACACCTTTACAGTACACTGTTTCACCTTTTGTGTGGCCTCGGTGGCATTAATCCCAAGTGCCACTTGCTGTGAGATGCACTCGCATACCCTTGTCCTCACATACAGACACATCCAGCATCATTTTCTTGCAGGCCCAGCACCGGCACAGTCTGCAGGGAACTATCAATGTTAGGTTGCCCACAGGCAATCTGTTCGAGGAGACACAGCACTGCTGCCACCTGTCTTTGTTGTAGTCACCATTGTCAGTTCTGATTCACCCTGTCAAGGACAGCTCTTACGTAGTCCCTTATTGTTGGCACAAAGTCCCTTACTGTTGGCACAAAGTCCCTTACTGCTGACACAAAGTCCCTTACTGTTGACACAAAGTCCCTTACTGCTGACACAAATTCCCTTGCTGTTGACACAAAGTCCCTAAATGTTGACACAAAGTCCCTAAATGTTGACACAAAGTCCCTTACTGTTGACACAAAGTCCCTGCTGACACAAAGTCCCTTACTGTGTTGACTTAAAGTCCCTTACTGTTGACATACATAACTCAATCTTGAAGTCGTCACAAGTGACGGGTCCCCTCCAGTGTGTGCCACCATGTCTATCCAATGGGTCTCCATCAACCTGCAAACTGTGAAGAATTGTACAGGCAAAGAATTTTACAGAACATGCCAGATAAAAGTGGAAAAGAAATTCAGAGCTCAGCATGAAAAGCCACAGGATCTGAGGGGTTTTTTTTTTTCAATTTTCCTTTTTTTTTAAAAATGAGGTTGAAGATGATGCAACAGAACTTGATTTTGGTCTTAAGACTACATAGTAGGTAAGTAATTAATGCTCGCTTCCCAGAAATACACCTTGGTGTCAACAAGATTCGAGAGATATTGACATCAGCAATGCTGGTCAGGTGATTCTATGAACAATCTCAGAGAAGCATATATTAAGGTGAAACTCAGCTGTGTGCTTCAAGTCTTTTCCTTTGAGCCTACAACCAACTCAGCAAGTCTGAGTTAATGAAGCCAAAAAGTCCAATAGACATATTCCTTCGATGGGCTTCCACCTTCCAGCTGCTGGTCTGTCTACAGCCTGTACTGCTACTGACTGCACCAACCATGTCAAGGGGTTTGTGTTGTGTTGCCTCGTTTTAATGCAGATTCACTGAGGTTCATTCTGGCACAGGGATCTGTAAAATGTTTTCAATGTTATATAAATCATCCATGAAACATCAGTGTGTAAATATACTTGTGTGTGTGTGTGTGGTGGGTCCTTACATGTGAATGTGATGCAAGGTTTTTTTTAAACTCATGATGAAAGGAAAGTGAAAGAATGTGCACACACACAAAAATGGTAGCACTAATATCAAAATAGTATACTGTCTCAGTGTATGGGCACAAACCAAATTTCTCTCTCTCTCTCTCTCTCTCTCTCTCTCTCTCTCTCTCTCTCTCTCTCTCTCTCTCTCTCCCGTAAAACCTCACAACAGCAGAGCAGTAACAACAAAGAAAAGTACTGTACAGACAATATAGGAAACAGCAGCCTAACCAAAACCATGGGCTTCCAAAGTGAAACAAGCCCAGGAGATCATGTCTAAAGAGCGCTTCAGTGACTCTTCACCCAAAATTCAACTGACTGAACACTTTTTACAGGTGAACCATTTTTCAGGTTTCCCAAGTAATGCTGGTGGGACCAATTAATTAATTTGTGTGAAATAGAATTTTGGCTTATCAATTGAGGAGTGAAGCATAACTGACTATACATTAATACTACACCATGCACTATGTGCAGTAAGCTGGCAGACTATTGAAAATACATATTGCATTAAAAGATCCTGTGCTCCTTGCTCACACCCGATAACCGACACTCCCAGTGTGCCCCGCCTGTGAAGCCGAGTTTGTGAAAATGGCAGACTAGGTCCATGTCATGGAAGTGATTCCAAGCATGCATGGAGAAAGTGAAATGGCATCCAACCAGGTTTTGATGAAGACCGGTGATAGCCATGCCAGGCCTGGCATCTGGTGTGCCAATGACACATCTGAAAGCCTGCTCTTAGAAACGAGTGAACACATGGGTTTGCAGTTCACAAACTCAGAACGACAAGTCTGACATGTCTTAAAAGGGAGACTGGGAATGTGGAGGGTTAGGATGGTTGAAACATCAAAGAAAGGCCAAATACATGAGTATGTATTGCTAAGCACGATCAATATTTTGAAAAAAGCACAAAAAACAAAAAAGTAGGGGGGGAGGGGAGGCAGGGGAAGATGACATAGATCTGTCAAAACATCTGCTGGATGCAATTTGAATGAAATAAATATGTTCTCGGATCTGTAACATGGCAAAAAGGATGCATACGTCAAACTTGGGTGAAAGAAAATTGTTGTTTCTGCCAAGATGTAGGAGAGTGCTGATGTTTGTATGTTTTTGTGTGTTTGTTTGTTTTTCTTTATCTCAAATGTCTTTTACAGGAATGTATTCATGGAAAATGTGTGCCCTTCTTTTGTCTTTCACAAAAAACCCAAAATTAAAACCATTTTGAAAATACATTTCTCTCTCTTTCTCTCTCTCTGTGGGAGTGATCAATGGTGACAATTTTGGTTTCAACAACCAGGTTTATTTTCTCTTTGTGTGTGTATGTGTGTGTGTGTTTGTTTCCAGCAGGACCATGGAAATAATTTTATACAAACTGTCTTATGTCTGAAATTTGTCAAGTAAAAGAATGATGGGATTTTGCATTGTGGGAGTGGAGGAAAGCAGTTGCTCTGTACCTTTTTTTTTTTTTTATCTTTATCCTGTTCTCTTGAAAATCCAAGTTTAACTGTAAATTGCTGAATAAATATCACCTTTTTATTGCACACATTTGAATATTTATCAATCAAATACAATAATGTCATGCACATTTGTTCTTTTTTTTTTTTTACAGTAATATGAGAGGTAAACAAATGAAAATGGTTGGTGTTTATGTGTACTTTTCCATAGGAACTTTGCAATTATTCGCACATCATGGGATTTTTTACATCATTCTTGCTGTATCTATCTGTGGTCATCATGAAACCAGCACAAAATCAAACATTTTTTTTATCACTTCTTACACCACTTCTTCTTCTTCCAAAAGATCCAGATCAGTAAGGGTGAGGTCTGTCTGTTTCATGCCTGTATCGACCAAGTGAAGCACAGCCTCTTCATTTCCCTCTTCACAACCAATAGCATAATTTTTGTGTCATTTCACTGGGAAGAAGACAGGCCTTCTGCTTCTTCTTTCGGAAAAGATGACCACTGTCCACATTTTCAGACAGCAGATTCACCTCAATCTCTGGTTGGAGACGCTGATACTTTGGGAGCGAAGACTTCCGGGACACAGCCAAAAGTCGGTCCCCTAATGTCTTCACAAAGTCTAGATCAATCTGCTCTTCCCCATGATGATGGGGGGTCTGTTGGTGAGAATCAAGTTGCGAGTCACTGTGATGATGAACAGCGTATTCTTGGGCATCTTGGAAGACCTTGGCTCGCGTCTTGTCATCATGCAGGTCCAGTGCTTTGTGATCAGGTGGACACAGCGTGTGGTGATCTGACAGAGGGTAGGTGGACGTGGGTGCTGAGAGAGGAGAAGCAGCAGTCTGAGAGCTGCCTGGGCCAAGCTTTGTTTGGGGCAAAAGGTTGGAACAGCAGACAGCGATGCTTGCTTGTCATGTTTACCGTCACCACCTGGACCAGTGTCAACATCTTCAGACTGACTCACATTCTGAGATCTCCACCTTCTGGGTGGGGGCATTGGCTGTGCATCTTGAGGGCTGTGGAATTTCAGAAAAGTGGTGGCATCATTGAGAGCTCTCTCCAGCCTCGGATGGCCAAGTCCTGAGTACTGCCCTCACTTTTCACAGACATTCTAGAAGAGCAAAGAGAGTGTGCTGCCAAAGCTGACTTGGTGCCTGCAGTGCTATCAACAGATGATTGAAGAAAGCCTGTCGATGGTCTGTGGCAGAGGAGCTGTCTGTGATCTTTGGAGGGTGTTCCAGGTTGTAGGAACCGCTTTCTTGTACTGGTGAATCTCTCTTCTGCTGGAAATCCTGAGAAACCTTGTTGCTGTCGTCTTCAGCATCTTCTCTCCTATCTCCCCACCAAATCGGGACTGCTGCTGCTTTGGTAAGAGACGGGGCATTGTCAGCAAAACTCTGTCTCTCATGCTGAACTTCAGTAGTGGGTGTAATATTCCACACGCTCCTGACACTGTTGTCAATCAATGTGCTGTCCACATCAGGAGTGCCAGTACTCATCTGTTCCACAGTGCTAGGAACATCGGATGGTTCAGTCCCACAGAAAACGTCCACCTCCTGTCCAGAGTTGTACACGCTCAATTTCTTTGGCACATTAGCATACACGGGACTAGGTGCTGACGTTCTCAACACCACAGTGTCCTCAGAGGTACTGGAGTGACTGCCTCTGGTCAGGGTGGAATGCTGTGAAGTAGTTGTGTCAAGAGACCCTGCAGGCGTAACAGAATCCTCGGACTCGCTGTCAGTGGCTGTGGAGGACGTCTCACTGCCATCAGTCAGGGTGGAAATGGACCCAGAAAAACTCTTTGCTCTTTTCAGCTGGCTCCAAGCGAAGTCAAACTCCGAGTTGGCTTCTACGTCTCCAACCTCACTGACACTTTCACTGTACAGGATATCAGTGCCATCACTCAAGCTCGCAGTGTCTATTACTGAGCTGGGTATGTCATCTGTCATGACACTTTCATTGTCATCCACATCGTCAGTCTCCACAACCTCGTGAACACTTTTGTCTTTGGCGCCAGGTTCTCTCCTCAAAGGCAGCACATCTGTCTCCGTGTGTTCATTCAGAACAGCTGTCTTTTCAGCACAAACTTGTGTCGTACTGCTAGTTTTTCATGGAACTCAGCTGAGGACTTTCTTCTCTTTGTTCCTGGTCACTGTCACACACAGACATGCACATCTTCCAGCTCCACCACCACCGGTTGCACGGTGAAGGACGTCTTGATGGCTCGCACGTAGGTAGGAGCCTGTTCCTCGCATGTCTTAAGAGCCTGAGCGTACTGGTACGTCTTCATCAGCTCAGTGCCGTTCAGGGCAATGTTAAACTTGGCCGAGGAATCTGTTACCAGCTCGAGGCAAGCAGATTCGTGTGAGCCAGAGTACAGGTGGGACCGACTCATCGTGGCGGCCATGACCGTCTCTTCAGTGAAGACACTGTAGCAGCGCAGGAGGCTGGTAAAGGTTTGGGCCAGGGCGGGTAACTCTCCCAGAACATGGCGAAACACGCGGGGTAGATACTTGTTGCCAACGGTCACAATGGTGTTGGTGTGAACGACGCCAGGGCTGCTAGGACCGGTGGTGTGAACATCCGCCGCCGCCACTCGGGAACCACCGCTGCTGGGGGGCCCGTAGTTGTCTGCTACGTCAAACAGCAGAGCACGGTGGTGAAGGGAAGGATGACCTCGTGCTGGTTCTCATCCACACATCTAAAGAAAAACATCAAAAAAAATGTAAGAAACATGTGTAACTCAGGTTGGTACATTTGCTTCCCCCTAATACGTATTTGTTCAACATAGCATTGACATATTCTCCAATGCTAACAATAATCACGGCTATTTGGAAGACGATATAGTTTCACAACTGGTGTAAACTCTCTCTCTCTCTCTCTCTCTCTCTCTCTCTCTCTCTCTCTCTCTCTCTCTCTCTCTCTTCCCCACAAGCAGGGTCTCTCTCTCTCCACCCCCACCCCCAAGCAGAATACTTCTGTCGGATATCGGTGTCATTTTCACCAGACACTGAAACGACAGACAATACACAGATCGCTGGTTCACACTGCAGTGAAATCGGTTTAACAGCTTCATAAAAATTACTGCCCATTCATACACACACTCAAACTCGCATACATTCATACACATACATCTACGCACGCATATACGCATACAAAAGTGTACGCTTATTTACTCTTTTACACACACACACACACACACACACACACACACACACACACACACACCAGAGCAGAGGGGTGGTAACACATCTTTGTCTAACCTCTTCCCAGTTAATACACTACACTAAAATGACGCCCCCCCCCCCCCCCACCACCACCACCACCCACCCCCTTCTCTGTCCCTCCCCAACATTCACCCCTTAAGAAAAGTGCACAAGAAGCAAGCTTGGCCTACCGCAGACTCTGCCGAGGCCCCCGCACCAAGGCGGAGGGAGAGCTGGGGGCCACAGAGGGGTCCCCCTTCATCACCCCCACCTTGGTCAGCACCTCGCCGATGGTCACCTCGTGCTGCACGTGCCTGGCCGCAGAGGCGGTGCCCTTGGCCGGCTTGAAGGCCGGCAAGGTGGTGGTGACCAGGAACTGACGGGAGGGGGATCCCGCCGCTCCCTCCACCCTCGTGTGCCGGGGCAGGGCGCCGGGATCTTTGTTCTTTTCCACAGGGAAGAACCAACCTGCGTGGACATAAGGAGGGGGATAAAAAAAAACAGGGCTAAAACTGGCGTCATATGGGATGAGGATCTGATAATTCAGCTGATGTGTCATAATGTCCCCTGCTAAAAGGTCCTAGGGCTGAGGGGGTGGGGTGATGGATACATAAACATCGTTGTTGTTCTTCCGGAATCAAATCATCTCTAAAAGGTCTACTTTTCAGAGTGTCGATGTGGTCATCACATTGCTTCCAAAGCGAGACCTGGGCCCGTTTACCTCGAGGTTCTGTAGCACAGGCTGCCCCCGCATCCAAGTCCTCAAGGACTCGTGGTGGTAAGGATGAAGTGCGGTTGTTCTGGTGCTGGTGTGGTCGGAGATGGGGTTGTTCCCTTCATGGTGTAGTGGTTCAAGTCTTTCTACTGCCGACTGTGGCGTGTGGCGTGTGCACTTGCGTTGCCCGCTTCAAGTTCCCAGAACTCGGGCACCAATGTCCTTTCAGAGGTACTTGAAAATGGTTCGCATGGTCGGGCATAGCTGTTCTACTACCGATTCTTTGGCCGACGTAGTGGTCATCACGTCTGAAGTCGTTGAAGGTTTGCATGTACGTCCTAT
Source organism: Conus betulinus (assembly GCA_016801955.1). NCBI lineage: Eukaryota > Metazoa > Mollusca > Gastropoda > Neogastropoda > Conidae > Conus > Conus betulinus. The sequence continues at coordinate 170,953 of JADBJO010002742.1, forward strand.
TGGCCAGAGGCCCTTAAGGACAGTGCATACTCACAGGCCGAAATCTGTATTTTTCGTTGCAGTTGTTATAGTTGGCAGTAGTCTTGGGTCTGGCTCCGGATGGAGGCTGTCGTCTTTTGTTCTCTCAGCTCTGGTTCCGTGTGAACTCCGGTTCACATTGTCGTGTTGGTTGGCCGACGGTCGGTTTTTTCTTCATCTCCTTCCCCCCTCAAGGCCTGTCTTCAGGGCCACCAGGCGGCCTTCTTCATGCTCGGGTGCCCATGGTCCTGAGCCGCATGAGGCCGCTTCAAAGAGGGAGTAGGACGAGAGTCGCTGGAGTGTTGCACGTGTCCCTTCTATGGCCCACTCTGACTACGGCCGAGAGGGCAGTTTTTCAGCCCATCCCCGCGAGAGGTGCCCACCATGCCCTCACCAACAGCATGCTTCCCCAGACCACGGTGATTGCAGTCCAGCAGCGCTCCATCGCCGACCGCCCCACATCTCCAAGAGCCGTTCCCCGGCGGCAACACAGGCTAGACCCGCCGTCACCCATTTGGCTGGAAAGTTAGCTGCACCTCCTGACACTGACCTCTCACATCAGTGTCCCTCAAAGATCTGCCACCTCTCCCTTGGCGTTTGCTGCTATGCCACCTCGCAGGATATGACGTCATCATGTCCGTCCGGTATCTTTATTCATACCTCCGTCTCTCTCTCTTTCTCACAGGGGCATGCTTGATTCGCTGACGAACCCACTATAATCATAATCTGAAAAAGACTTTCCTAGACGATATGTAAAACTGATGGTAGAAAAAGCAGTCATTACCTCGTCGTCTTTCCCCCTCAAGAAAAATCGTTATTTTGCTTCCAAGAAAGCAGTGATAATAAGTAATTTCACAATTGCTATTATGCAATCACCACTGAGATCATGTTTTTTTTTCTTTGAAGTGCAATCACTGCATTCCTCATTGACGTATATGAAGTTAGTATACTCCCATACTTTTTCGTTTTAGGTCCTTGCAATATAGTAGCGTGCGCGCACACGTGTGTGTGTGTGTGTGTGTGTGTGTGTGTGGTGTGTGTGTGTGTGTGTGTGTGTGTGCGTGCGCGCGCCCGCGCGCGCGTGTCCCTATCTATGTGCACATGCGTGTGCGCGCGCGCGCGCGCGCGCGCGTGTGTGTGTGTGTGTGTGTGTGTGTGTGTGTGTGTGTGTGTGTGTGTGTGTGTGTGTGTGTGTGTGTGTGTGTGTGTGTGTGTGTGTGTGTGTGTGTGTGCGTGTGTGTGTGAGTGTGTGTGTGTGTGTGTGCGTGTGTGTGTAAGTCAAGAGAGAGAGAAATACTTAACTTTGTAATGTTTCATCGTTTTAATTTGATGCAAACTCTTGAAAAATACTGAGGAAAGTGGATGATTTAAATCCTAAGTATGTTTACATGTTTTAATTAATACAAGGAATGCAAACAAGTTAACAGTCAGCACGATTCTACGCCTCCCAACATTTGGAAATAAAGGAACACGCTGTCTTATTACATAAAGCACGCTAAGACAGTCGAACAACTCAGAAAGTTTTGGACCTCGATTACAATAAAACCATAGAATGCTTTGTCATCCCATAATGTCGGATGATACTAATATGCCGCAATGAAAGACCTAATTGTAGGCTTCATGGCCTAATACACTGAACACGGCCCCTAGGTTTGTGTGTCAATAAGAACACCTAAAGACCTGGACGATCTGGGAACAACATCTCATTAAGAGCTTCTGGCAAGCAAAACTGTTAGTCTCATCAGTGTACTCACACGGTGACGACTGTTGGGTCTGTTTCACACGATGTCTGCAGCCACAAGTATGTTATAAAGATTCATGATTGGCTCATGGTACAGCCGAAAGGCGTGTCCACAAAGGCGCACAAAATGCAGAGTCTCGGTACTTCGAGGTGTTTGGTTTGAGAATATGACACGTCTAAAATTTACTCGTGGAACAATGCCAGATGCGAGCTACAATGCACTGCCGACGGCCAACGAGTACACAGAATAACTAACTGTTGAGTAAGACGGAAACCTGCCAACGATTACACAGAATAACTGTTGAGTAAGACGGAAACCTGCCAACGAGTGCACAGAATAACTGTTGCGTAAGACGGAACCTGCCAACGAGTGCACAGAATAACTGTTGCGTAAGACGGAAACCTGACAACGAGTGCACAGAATAACTGTTGCGTAAGACGGAAACCTGACAACGAGTGCACAGAATAACTGTTGCGTAAGACGGAAACCTGACAACGAGTGCACAGAATAACTGTTGCGTAAGACGGAAACCTGACAACGAGTGCACAGAATAACTGTTGAAGAACTGTTGAGTAAGACGGAAACCTGACAACGAGTGCACAGAATAACTGTTGAGTAAGACGGAAACCTGACGAGAGCACAGAATAACTGTTGAAGAACTGTTGAGTAAGACGGAAACCTGACGAGTGCACAGAATAACTGTTGCGTAAGACGGAAACCTGACAACAAGTGCACAGAATAACTGTTGCATAAGACGGAAACCTGACAAGTGCAGCCAGCTGCGTGCGTAGCCGACAGCCAACTGGTACACAGAGTATGTCAGTAAGAAAATGCCAGGTTCGGTTATTAACACTGCCCTGCCAATCGTCAGCTCGTGCAGAGTGGAACATCAGCAACAATGGAAACACGTCAGGTTGTGTATTCAGTAGCACTGCGCTACCAGCTATCATCTACTACACACCATGAAATGTCAGGATAGAATAATGTCAGTAGCACTGCACTGCTAACCATCAACTGTTCCGCAGAATGACATGCCAGTGAGACGGAATAATGCCAGGTTCGGTCAGCAGCGTCGCTTTGCTCACTGTGACCTTTTCCACAGAGTGAAATGTCAGTGAGATAGAATAATGCCAGGTTTAGCACGGCGCTTCCGACGGCAACCTAGTGCACAGAATGAAATGTCAGTGAGACGGAATAATGCCAGGTTCAGTCAGTACCATTGCACTGCCAGCGACCATCTAGAACACCAAAAAAACTGTCAGTTTGTGGGCAAAACTCCATGTTTTAAAGAGCAGTAACACAGCCAACCGTCAACTAATGCACAAAATTAAATGTGGAACACTGCGGCTAAGTTGGAAGGAGCAGTGGCACTTCATTGCCGGCTTCCAGCTAATGAACAAAACTGAAAGGCAGCAAGATCCGACTGCTGCTTTTTGGTCCTTGACTTAAATTTTAAGTTCATCTGGTTAGGTTTGGTTGGAGTGGTGGTTACAATTAGTAGTAGCAGTAGTACCAGCAGCAGGGTAGTAGTAGCAGTAGTAGTAAGTAGTAGGGACTGGCAACAAACTGCTCTGGCCATCTGTGTGGCCAATCGTTCCATTGTTACAGTGGTTTCAGTGCCCATTTTATATGGAAGTGCGTACCATGTGCTAATGTGGGTCTATCCTTTAAATGTTTACTCGCCGAATCAAATCAAAATGCATCAATTTGTATCTATACAGCAGAGTTTGGAAAGTGGTGACATTCTAAATTTTAATCTCTGAAAGAATTAAGTGAATTCAAAGTTTTTACAATTTGAAAAGTAATTCCAATCGACGATATTGTGGTTACAATATGACTATTCCCTCAAGTTTGTTGCTTTTTTCGTTTCTGTCTTGAGCCCTGCTGTCAAATGGTTTTGGAATACATGGATCAGGGTATGAGCTTTTAAGACGTTCTGATTTTACTATGGTCTCATCCAGATGTCACCTGCCAGCTGATTTGTGAGTGAGGCGCACTCACCTGTCACCCAGCCGCCCTGCTCATTGGCTCACGACGCTAATTTTTCTAAACATTTCGCTTGTCTAGTGCACAACATGAAACCTGAGCAAATGTCGGGAAAACTTGATGTCCTATTTCATACACAAAAGATAGACCACACAATAAAGGCATGAAACACATTTATTTTGTGTGTGTGCGAGAAAGACAGACAGACAGACAGACAGACAGAGAGAGAGAGAGAGAGAGAAGAGGGATGGTAGGGGGATGGGTGGGGGTAGAGAGGGGGAAGAAAGCGTGGGTACAGCCTCATCTACAGAACCATTATAGTGTGTACAACAGGCGATGCGTGTCCGCTGTGACAAATAAGGAAGCCGATCCATTGATTTACACATGTACGTCAGCTGTCGCTGGTACGTACTTTTCCTCCGTCAGTTGTTCGAATCAGCCAAGCAGAACATGACAAGGCATGGCAGCTTAATAGCAGTAGTTGGTCCGTCTGTAGATAAGGCGATATCGTGTCAGAGCGGAGTCGAAAAATACGAATAATTGCAGATGGTTTCTTTTTTTTTTTTTTTCCGTTACGTTTTGCTCTCTCTCTCTCTCTCTCTCTCTCTCTCTCTCTCTCTCTCTCTCTCTCTCTAGTTAGATCTCAACAGTCGCGCGCGTCAGAATGACATGGAACCGAAGATCTGAACGATTACAGTTTAAACCTGCGATTTCTTTTTCTTTTCTCTTTCCGTTCTTCTTCAATCTCTCTCTCTCTCTCTCTCTCTCTCTCTCTCTCTCTCTCTCTCTCTCTCTCTCTCTCTCTCTTCTCCCCCTCTCTCTCTCCTCCCTTCCCCACTCTCTCCCCCTCTCTCTCTCCTCTCTCTCCTCCTTCTCTCTCCCTCCTCCCTCTCTCTCTCTCTCTCTCTCTCTCTCTCTCTCTCAGTCTTTATGTTGAAAGTTTGTCTCTGCAACAGTAAGATGCCTACAGAATGGCATTCCGACCACGCCAGTCCAATCAACAAGAAAGGGAGGCTAACGTCCAGGAAACCAGAACCTATTATTTCTCATTAACGCCTTTCGCAAGGTGATGGAACTCATCGTCGCATCTTGCTACCATGCAGTTCGCTCAGAACCATCAAATAGTTAGTCTGTAGTTCAGACACAACGCAGCTACTGAACTTTACTTTCGAATTTTTATTCATCTGGGGTTAGGAAAGCCATCCGTTCAGAATACACTAGACATTTTGGCAGTATGCTACGGTCTATTTCTCCACAAGCTGCACTACTACTGGAGAGAAAAACAAGTTCAGTATCCAGGTGGAAGTGTTTTTCAACCCTGTTGGCAAGGTCGACGAGGATGCTAAAGAAAGCTGCGCGCATGTCGATTCCACCAGGGTTTTATCATGGGATCTTACCTGTTCCTTGTGTACACCAATGACTAAACAAACCAACCAGTTGCAAGTCAAGTTCTTCGCTGTCGACTCCATTTGTCCGAAGACCATCTCCAACATCAAAAAATCCTGCGTGATTACTTCAACAACTTAAATACCAAGAAAGTCTGATGGCATATGCAATTCTATCCCGACATGTATGAGGTTTTGTCCACTTTAAAAAACAAGACGAAACTGGTGCCCAAATATACGATCCATGGACATGTTCTCCTCTCAGCCGACATGGCAAAGCATCTAGAATAGCAGGTTCGTCTCAGGGTACACATACTGTATCCATTACCATCAAGGCAAATTGAATCCAGGGACTTCAATGAACAAGCTTTAGAGTCAGTTCATCAACATTCAAGAATGCCTGCTGCAAAGCACTTGTCCATCCTGTGTTGGAAAGTGCCGCATTTGTTCGGGATTCTCAAATGGCAAAATGACATCACCGACCACCGGCACTGACACCATGATCCGCCAGCAGAAATAGCCTCACCTAAAGAAAAGAACAGCATGCTCTAAACTGACCATATGTTACTAGTTTCGTCACGGTTCCATATAAATCGACAACCAGTTACTCCCGCTGATCCACCCTTAATCATATCCTGTCAATTTGATCCGTCTCTGGAAGTAATTCATTCCACGAGGCAACTTAACTGCATTTCATTAGACATCTCAATCTGGTGTGGCGAGTTACCTGATATTTATGTTTATTGTCCAAAGCATGAAGCGCAGCATGTAGACAGGCCATCCTTCGCCGGCTTGCAGAGCTTTGCAGATTGTCAGGAATTCAACTAACCGTATCCAGACTATAATAGTATAGGTGGTCCCACCGTGACAAATACAGGGTTTATGCAAGTAAGTTTAACCTTGATTTAGGCCTAGTGAGCTAACATAATATGCAGAACAAAAACCTCAAAAGCATATAGAATGATTCATGTCTTCGTGCAAAACTGTACCGAAGGTATGTGTATTAAGCCATTGGCATCCACTCATTTACCTTACCAAGTCCCCAAATGATGAATGGGTAACGAATACACTTTCATTCGTCCGTCAGTTAAATATAGCTCTCTCTCTCTCTCTCTCTCTCTCTCTCTCCTCTCTCTCTCTCTCTCTCTCTCTCTCTCTCTCTCTTCCCGTATGGGTGTGTGAGCCTCACACGGTACACACACAAACCCTAAACCACTTACCATCATAATCTTCAGGAATTGCCAGAGGCGGACCAAACTCTTCCAGCTCTCCAGAAGGCTCCCGCACCTGCAGACTGCGCGCATGGATTTTGCGCACGGTCCTCGCCGCGTGCAGGAGCAGGGGTTGGCGCATGTCAAACCGGAAGTCGGCCCACAGAACGGTGCCGGCGTCGCCGGAGCACTGAACGACGCAAGGCAGACGGAACTTGGCAAGGATGTCGCGGATGGTGTAGGCCTGGGTGCTCCACGTGTATTCCACGTGGCTGGGCACGTCTACTCGTGAGCTTCCACCGCCCAGTTTCTTCGACAACCCCATGTTGCTGGGCCACTGGACCGAAGGTTGCGGATGTGACGTACTACTTGTCGCCGGTGAGAAGTGGTCTCAGTGCTGGGACAAGGTTTTGGAGTTCATCACTCTATGATGCGTCAAGGATGATGAATGTGACATAACAAAGCATCGTAGAACAGCATTTCGACAGTCCATAGACGTCCTAGTATTCGAACACGTGAAACCTATGTTCATTCTACATATGTAATTGGAAATCTGCTGTTAGCTGTGGGGGTTTTTTTTGTTTTTTTTGGTTTGTTTGTTTGTTTGTTTGTTTTTTGCTATTGTTTTGTTTTGTTTTTGTTGTTGTTTTACATAGTCAGTTCAGTTTGGAGGGGTTTTTTTTTTTATTATTATTATTCTTTAATCATCAATCCCTGGAAACGTTTCACAATTAACGAGCCAAACGCTGAAGATGTCTTTTTATCTCTGTATGACAAATGTTTCTTCCCTTTCGTTAGGAGTTGAAATTTGAATGTGCGATGTTACATGCTGGGGGAGTCCATTGTGGCTGGAGACTGTAAAGCGAGTCCATTGATGCAGGTCTGCAGTCTGCTGGCAGAAAGGGCCACACGTTGGTTCTAGCTATCCTGTCTAGTTCTGACACGACTAGGTTCGATAGCTGTTGACCCCACTACGTCCGGGGAGTTTTGCGGCATCGTCTGTGACTGATCAGTGACTTGCGTTGCACATTAAAACTTAAACACAAGTGATAAACTATCCGGTTAGCTACACGTACGTCAGCAACGTAACTGAGATGATTATTCTCAGTCAAAAATAGTTTTTAGTCACATCGTGCTTGTCCTAAGTTCTGTTTTCCGGGTGCAGATTCCGATGGCAAAGCCAGTACGGTTATGTTCTTGGCACGTCATGACTCGCGTCATACCACCGCTATGTCTTGATGTACCGCCCGTAAAATGAAGCAAAAATATAGAAAGACACTTGTGCTGAAGAAAGATCAGCCCTTCACTAACACGCTAAAAAGGGCAGAAAGAACGGAGTGGGATCATCTTTCCAACATGCGAATGGGTCTGAATGCTTGTTTTTCTCTGAATAACACTCACGACATTCGGGCGGACATGTATACTTCTCAAACAAACAGAACCTCTTACTTTTTTCTGCTCTGATTCCAACCGAGGCCAATGCACGACAGTTGTGTGTATGCTTCTGCACAGGTCACACCAGGAATGTGAATCATGCTCTCAGTTCACAACAGGGCAGAAAAAACCTGCCTTGTCGCCTGTTCACACCACCGGTCTCCAATGACCAGCAATGTGTCTGCGCGTCGTTCAAGAATGGAACTGGAAACGATTCTCTCATTTGGTGGTGTACTGGCAGCTAAAAAAAAGGACGTTCTCCCAGGCCGGTCAGACTTGTTGTAGAAACCCCTCCATGGATGATTCAGAAGACAAAGTGGAGGCTATTCACAAAGGCCCGTGGCAAAGTGAGGGCAGGGTCGGTCAGCCCCTCGCCAGCCTTGACAGGGTCGTACATCTGTCTGCTCCCCTGTCACACACCAAAGACAGCATTGAATCATCGACACAGATGTCTCTCGTGAAGCAAGCAGTAGCAGTAGTAGGGACCGGCTTTTTGGCCTTAGGCCTTACGGCCTATTTGCGTCCCCTCATTATTTTTCCATCTTATTTCGATCTGGTTGCATGCCTATCTTATAAATAACATTATATTCAATCCACAAGCAGTGAGTCAACGAGATAAACAGCACAGCAAAGGGCGGAGTTTCACGTTACAAAGCCAGACTGCATGAGTGGCCTGCCTGATCGCTAATACTTACTGCATCATGGCTGCCAGTCACGTTGATCGTCAGTTGGGAACCTAGGAGTGTCCGTGTGTGGGCGTTTAGGTTTTGGTCTCGTCCGGTTAGGCTGATGTCAGGGCGTGAATGAACGCAGACAATTCTCAATACTCATCGTCGTCGTCAAGGTCATAGTCCTCAGATACCTAACAATGGTGAAATGTCTTATTAAATGTGCATTCTTCCAAAGAAAAAAGAAACATCCAAGAAGCCATGTACTACAAGCAAAATACAATCCCTGGCAATGTGGTCTTATATGGCAAGGTCCGACGTTAGTAGACTCTTACCGTCTTGTCTTCATATGCTGATGTGTTTTGCGCACCAATTAATACACGCTAAATCCCGCAGCAACAGCAACAACAAAATCAGTCGAATTGGACAATCATAATGTATACTCTTGGATATCTTTTTCCTAACATTAAGCATTGGTGACCTTCACGGTAAAGATGTTTCCTTGTTTAAGTTATTCTGATTCTACGAGTCTACATTCCAGGCTAAACACGATCCGAGTTGACTCATAGTCCAATTGCGCACGGCTGCAAAGACAAAAGGTGCGTTCTCAGCATCGGAGCCATTTCAACATTCTTGCAGATTATGTCTGTTTCATTACTTATACTGTTTGCTGGACACACCCCGCACCCACTCACGCATGCGCGCACTTATCAAAACAGCTATAAGGAAAATCTCAACGTCAAACGCTAAGAGATAATGAACGGCTCATGCATTGGTGCTCAGCAATTGAACTGATTCGATCAGGAAGTTTATGGCAAACATCAGGGATGTTCTCACGCTAAAGCCTTACCGGTTATTGTGTGATATGGAAACATAGTGGTGTCGAAAGACGACAATGGCTGTTAACCCGCGACCAGGAAAACAGCTGTCTCTTTAACGAAAACAGAAAATAGAGAAACCAGTTACCATCGTTATTATTCTTGATATTCACAACTGTTTTGCAATTATTTTCTTTACAACCACATTGTCTCCTGATTTTTTTTAAAATCAGGATCACAATTCTTTTCCTGTCCCTAAGCAAATGATCATTATCCCGGCCTTCCTGATGAAAACGGATATCATCTGGAGGAAAACGACGATAAAAGTGAAACCGGTATCTTCCCTGACAAGAACGTGCGCGCTGGCATTTCTACACACGCTGCCGGCACGACTATAGGGAAAACAGATGTAATCCCTCAAATCATTTGTGTTTTCTCTCCATTCTCGGTGCTTTATTTAAGAATGTTTCTTCTCCTTTCGAAAATAGGGAAAGCAATTGAGATCCCTAGAGATAACCACTGTAACAGCTGTTTTCCTCTGGAAAACAATTGTGACCGTTGTAGAACACAGAGATGGGGGTGGGGGTATTATTCTAAGAAAAACAGTTGTGACCCTCAGACATAATAGCACAACACTGTTTCAGACATAATAGCATAACACTGTTTCAGACATAATAGCACAACACTGTTTCAGACATAATAGCATAACACTGTTTCAGACATAATAGCACAACACTGTTTCAGACATAATAGCATAACACTGTTTCAGACATAATAGCACAACACTGTTTCAGACATAATATAGCATAACACTGTTTCAGACATAATAGCACAACACTGTTTCAGACAGACATAATAGCATAACACTGTTTCAGACATAATAGCACAACACTGTTTCAGACATAATAGCATAACACTGTTTCAGACATAATAGCACAACACTGTTTCAGACATAATAGCATAATACTTTTTCAGACATAATAGCAGCATAACACTGTTTCAAACATAATAGCATAACACCGTTTTCATCAAGGATAATACCTGTTAAAACCGTTATTATCGGCTTCTGAAGCTACTATGTTTTCATACAGTGGCATGACGTTGAGCTTACGTCTTTTCGTCTCAATGTGTGTGTGTGTGTGTGTGTGTGTGTGTGTGTGTGTGTGTGTGTGTGTGTGTGTGTGTTTTTGCTTGCGTGCGTGTGTGCGTGCGCGCACCACATTTTCCTGAAACATGAAAACTTGCTCAAAAGTCTTTTTTCTATAGAAAAATTTCAACAAGACGATAAAAGTAATGCTAAAGAGTGTATGTTGTTGCTGTTGTTATTATTTTGTGTTGTTTGATTGTTTTTAACTATTTAATGTTTGATTGTTTTTAAACTATATTTCATGTGTTCTGTAAATTGCTAGTCGGCATTTTCTGATTTTGTGTTTGGTTTGTTGCAGTTGTTTGTGTGTTAAATGTTTTTTCGTTGCTTTTGATTTTCAAAACTCAACGTCGAATGGATCTTTTGTTACATGCTGTTGAGACCACTGTCTTTTTTCATCTATTTTTTAATTTTCAACAAAAAAAAATTGGCATACCGTTCAGCCAGGATGATCTTGTACGCAAATGTGCGCGCAGTGACGCGTGACTGTTTATTACTAAGCGCCACCTGTGGCCGCTGAGTGGATTTCCTGAAGCCAAGTCAGTAATTTGTTCAATAACCATGCAAGCTCCACCCCGATGATCAGCAAATCAATTGAGGGATTTCATATTACCGACCACCATATGTGGATAGGCTGGGCAGGCAAAGATTTGCCAGTGCATGACAGATCGAGATGTGGTTGGTGAACAGCTTGGGCCGTTGAGTTTATTAACCGTACATATCGTGACGCTTAGAGTTTTATGTTGTCATTATCCGATTCCTCTCCCTCCGCCATCGTCCGACACCCTCATTCTCCCCCCCCCCCCCCCCCCCCCCCCCCCCCCCACCCCCACTCCTCACCTGTGCCCCGCCCCATCCCCATCTTCGTTCGCATTTTAAAGAAGCCACAATGGAAGACGTATATATTCACGATGATCGTTTCTATCATCACCATTCGTTTGTATTGTTTTGCTGGAAGAACTGGGGCTTGTTAAAGTGACTCTCTCTCTCTCTCTCTCTCTCTCTCTCTCTCTCTGTATAATTCTCTCTCTCATCCTCTCTCTCTCTCTCTCTGTGTGTCTAATTCTCTTTCCTTCTCACTGAAAAGTTTTCTCTCTTATCCCAAGACTGAAAAGTTTCCTTCAACCCACGCACTCTCA
>JADBJO010002742.1:190000-250000 GCA_016801955.1 Conus betulinus
GTAACATGACATCATGTTTATTGAAATATTAAACATTAAAGATACCTTGTTGAATTAGAGGAAGTATGTTTAGTGCTTTCAAATCTCATTATAGGTACAGCTGGGAAGAGCAGCTTTGCTGCATGGCATTATTGTCAGCATCCCTACGTCTATGCTGTAATGTTGAGGCGTTATTCACATGTGACAATAGGTATATGCTGAAGAAAGCTAAGTGCAGTAATGTTTACAGAGCGTTTTAGTTGGAATAAGAGGGAACTTTTTTTCTTTTAATTTGATCTTGCATATAGGCCTGTTATTGAGACTGCCATTTTCAATTCTTCGTCTATCGTTACACCTGAAACACCTACCTATTTAATTACCATTTGAATAAAATGTTAGGCATAAAGAAGCAAACTGGTGCTTTTTCGCGAGTGATTATAGTCATAGATTTGGTTCGGGTTGGGTGTATTACCATTGAATTTGAATTACACCAGTCTGTTACCTCAGTAAGACTTCCTGGGAGTGTGAGACTGACTGACGGACAAGATACAGACACAGACAGACTGACCAAACAGAACAGGAACACGTGCATCGGCCATGGGGGTCACTAGCCATGCACTTGGGGAATGGAATCACAGAGAAAGATAGTCAGACAGACGGATAGAAACAGAACGTTCATAACTAATGGAAAAAACAAGCAGTCAACCATGAATTGAGATTTGAAGTGTAGTGTATGCTTCCGATCTATTCTTGCTATGTTAAATGATGCATGCATGAGGTGTCATAACTCTAAGGAGACGACAAGTAGCCGGGCGTGGAGGAGGGAGAGGGGTGGGAGAGGGAGAGGGTTCGCGGGGAAGGCTAAAAAAAAAAAAAGGGGGGGGGGGGGGGGGGGGGGGGGGACACGCACATGTTCATGGAAATGTTTAATACAATAACTCGTAGATCTATATTTTCAAACCCTTGACAATAACATAGCCTTTCTGTATACATACTGATGTGCTAAAGAATTCACACACACACACACACACACACACACACACACACACACACACACACACACACACACACACACACACACTGCACGCACGCACGTAAGCATATACATCCCGTGCACATAAGCAAGCACGCAGGCACGCACGGCACGGCATACACACGTGCACTCACGCACGCACGCGCGCGAGCACACACACACACACACACACACACACACACACACACACACACACACACACACACACACACACACGTATGCGCGACACACTTAGAGAGAGAGACAGACAGACAGACAGACAGATGCACGTGCGCCCTTTTTCATCATTAACCGGGCAGGAACAAAAACAGAACCAAACCTTCCTAAAGTGATTCATAATTCTCTTCAAGTCACCGCCTTTTATTTGACAAGACAAAAAGCACCCGAACAGCAACAGCTAAAACGGCGGCAGATATCAACATACATAATCAAGGCTCCTTAATTATTCTTTTCACTCAGAGCTCACCCCAGCTGGACGGGAGGGGGTTTGGGGGGTGGGGAGGGGGATGACTTGAAGTCAACAATAAATCTGGCTTACGGGTTTTCTCCGAGCACCCGTCTTTCACAAAAGCGTGCTAGTCTCCTAGTTTAACCGGCTCACGGCTCAGAGAGAGAGAGAGAGAGAGAGAGAGAGAGAGAGAGAGAGAGAAGCATAGCCTTACCCCAAAAGGGTAACAGCGAAAAGTACACAGTAGATTGAGCAGGAAAATGAGTGGTCAAGTTCTTGAGAAGAAGAAGAAGAAGACAAGAATGTAGAAAATCTAACCGCCCTGACCCGCAGGTCAGCCACGTCATCGTTGAACAGGATACACAGACTTACTGGACCGCACACTGAACGTGTTGCCCTGGCCCTTCCCCAAACCCTCCTGCTGAGAACCATGGGCTGTCCCTGTCTGTCATGTCACTAAACCTCTGGTGGGGGTGGGTGAGGTCGCGGTCAAATGTTGAGAATTAGAATCCTGCCGACGCCAAACATGAATGTTGCCCTTTTCGATGCGGCCCCCAACCACCCTTTTACATTTTTTTTTTTTTTTTTTTTTTTTTTTTTTTTGATCATTATGATCGTTTTAAACTTTACCCTATCTCCTCCAACCTCTCCCCTTTTCTCTTTCCATTTTTCGATTATATTCCTTTCAGCCAGTATCCAGTCTGCCAGAACACACACACACACACACACACACACACACACACACACACACACACAAGTAGTATCTATTCTGTGAGAAGAGGAAAAAATCGTAAAAAATTTTAAAAAATTAAAAAAAATTCCTCGAACAAAGACAGGTGGGTCACGAAACCACCAAAAAAAAAAAAAGTGAAGAAGAGTAAAGAACAAAAAAAATAATAAAAAAAGACAAGCTCAGTCACAGACAGGGCTGTAAACAAACAAACAAACCAACAAAACTGTTGATCCGATTAGGCCCTCTCTCTGCCTCTCGTTCAACGAGCTGGTTGGCTGTTCGCAACACTTCAGCCTGAGAGTGTCTGTCCAGTTGGAAACCCAGATAAGGAGGTTCGCTCGCACGCAAAGACCATATGCAAGCAGCAGGCACCCTCGCTAAACAGCGAACCGTATTTACCCAAGAAGGCAGTCCAGTCAGTTTTAGTTGTAGGCCTACAGTTCTGTGGTGGAAGGCAATGGTTGTGATCCCAGGAAGCGTCAGGGACCTGGGCGAGCGGACGAGATTCAGACAACGGCGGACGATGGGAAAGCAATGGCAAACTACTTACTGTGTCCCCCATTCGTCTTTGCCCTACAAGTAATACCAGTTTACAGGAAGGTTAAAAGAATTTTGTCATTTGTGTAGGGGCCAGAGAGGAGAAAGAGAGACAGACAGACAGACAGACAGACAGAGAAACCAAAGAGAAATTTAAACAACTGTTAACCTCTGATGCTGTTTCTTTCTTTCGTCTTTGACTCATACGAAGGTCTACGAATCAGGAGGAAATCTGTTTTCTAATAATGCGTTACCGTACTGACATACCTATTCTATACGAGAGAAGTTGTGCGGGTGTACTTAGGTCTGCAGAGGGCCACCCCATTTTCATCCTCAAGTTTTTAAGGGTTTTTTTTTTTTATCAGTACAGCCCAGCTGGCCACATAAAAAGCCTTTTCACAGCAGTCCGACTAATACAGGAAAAAGATCACATCCTGTAATGGTCAGATCATGAAAAAGATCAATCCAGGAAAAGAAACGAACAGCAAAGCAGTTCATGACAGTGTGGCGGAAACTCCTGGTATTTCAACGCATATAAGACTAGCCTGTGGTTGAATGTTCCACGCATGTCTCTTGTTTTCTCACTCCCAGATACTAAAAAAAATTGCAAAAGCAATAATGAACCTCAATTCATCCAGAGGACCATCTCCTGGGATAACGCCAGAGAAGAAGCAGTAAAAAGTAGCGTATTCTGACTGGTAGTTATGCCTTGCGCAGTTCATACTCTCCTTGGGTGCCTGGTTGGCGCTCAGTTGGTTAGCGCACGGGGTCAAAACACTGCGGACTGGAATCAAGTTTGAGCACGACATAGCACTTTCCAAATTCGCTATCCAACAGTCTCTGAAGTCAAAATTTATTGTGACGTTTTTGTGTGTTTTATCTGCGTCTCCCCGTTCTTTACGTCATTAACACAGCAAAAATTTGCGTGTACTGTCGTGGGTTCTCATTTTCATGTCACTTGAAAAAGACTCGAAGAGTCGAAACGTTGTGCATTGTCTTTTGTTTTCTTTTTGACACCCCCCCCCCCCCCCCCCCCCCCCCCCCCCCCCCCCCCCCCCCTTTTTTTTCTTTTTTTTTTTTTTCGGTTTACCACCAATCCTCAAATTATATAGTTGTTCTGAAAAAGACCCAGTCAAGTGTTATCAGTCTCTGAACGTGTTGTCATTCTGGTGGTACCGTGTAGTGTAAGATAGGTTCCCTTTTCCACTGTACTGATATCATTATCCCCGTCCGCCATACCACCGTACGTGGGTATGGCCGTGAAAGTGTCAATGTAAACAAGTAATGACTCTCCTAGAGAGCACCCGTTGTCACACAGTTCGGCACGAGTGTTGGCCTGCGGAGAGGATCATGGAGATCGATCTGGAACCATTTGTGGGGCCGGATTTTTTGACGATTTAAAAGACTTGTCTGTCCAGCCAGCAGTAAATCGGTAGGCCTGCCCTCTTTAAGCCAGGGGTGTTGGTGCGGCGGGAAAAGTAGGAATAAGCCTTGCCTTCCATCATGTCTTGCCCCGGACACAGTGAACCTCTGACACTTCACTGACCCTTGGCCCGACAGGCTATGGGATTTCAACCATTACTTTGTTTGTTTGTTTTTACAGTCTTCTAGCACGCGTATACAAATAACTGTCACCCATTGCATATTCCTCCCCCACCCCACCTCAAAGAGACAGGAGAGAAGGGAGACAATGCGTGCTGCCCACATTTTATTATATCTCCATTATCAAACATGCTCGAAACCTTTTCACGCGTTCCTCCGTCATGAATTATACATTTGGAATCATTTAATTCACCCTCACGCGAGACATCTACCTCGGAGGCTGGCATAAATCACAATAAAATCTGTCTCAACAGCAGCCTACGTGCCTCCGACTCCATGTTGGGGAAAAAAAATATGCCGAGCAGTGTGGCCACTTTGATCTGTCCAAAAGATAAAGCTGGTCCCAGAACGATATTGCCTTTCTAAAACGCTTTGAATTGACTGTTAAAGGCAAAGTATATCACAAGCGCGCTCAGAAGGCACTTTCATCACCTGTGCTTTCTCTGCATACGTTTGTTTTTGATTCGTTTGTTATACGCGTGGTCTATCGAAGACGTGTTTAGATGACACTTCATCTTTTCATTACGATTATCGAGTCGCTCAATCTCTGCCGGTTTTCTGCAAGAAAAGTATAATTGCCGTGTGTGTGTGTGTGTGTGTGTGTGTGTGTGTGTGTGTGTGTGTGTGTGTGTGTTTCAGTTTATTTCATATGGTATAGACATAGCATGATAATCTTGAAATAATATCGATTGTTACAGAAAGGTTATCTGCAAGAGCCATCTGCATTACCAAGTGTGTTAATGCAGTGCCCATCGACATTTGCTGTTTCATGTTTCAGGAACCAAGTCTCATTGTAAGTGGCAAGGCAAGGAAGTTACTTGTTTCGTTGTTGTTCTACTACAGTAGGTCGTACGGTTGCTGCGGCGGACGTTTGCTCTGTCAGGCATTTCAACAGCCTTCTGTCCTGAGTAATGGGCAAGAGTATGGAGATGTCAATCGCGTAGGAAGATGCTTTGCACTGGAAAAAAAAGGGGAGGGTGATGTCGGCGCGAGGAGGGGGTGGAGGAGGGAGAGCCTGAACTGAAACCGACAAAAACATCACTGCAGTCTTCCAAACTTTTAAGAGGGGAGGGGAGGGGAGTCATCTCATCCAGATTTTCATGAAAAAAAAAAAGGGGGTAGCTGATTGAGGAGGATGGAGAGGGCGCGCGGGGAGAGGGGGTGGGGGGGGGGGGGGGGGGGCGGCAGCATAACACATTGTCTATATTTTTTGCGTCTAACTGGGGGAGTAAAAGGGAGGCAGAAGATAGTTTGTCCTCCTTCCTAGCATTTTCATCGGGAGGGCCTGTGTTCCTCCGGTTCCGACGCCACTGGATGTTGTAACCAGTTCAGACCTTTTTTTTTTTTTTTCCATCTAGCACTTCTTGGTAATGGTAATAAAGGGGACTCTGAATTCTAATTTCACCGTATGAGTTCCCTTTGCGCAACAGCTTCTTTCTGTCAAATATCATGGCAGATTAGTTAAGGTATGAGCCATTCTTTGAAATTTCATAATACTCACTGTAATCTTTGACAAAAATAAGACGTGACCAAAGTAAATGTGTTTGAAGACGTGTGAATGTTGAAAGTTAGGACCGGGCTTCTAAATCCAGGTTTGTCAGTTTGTCTGGCCTGCCCATGGGACGTCCACTCTCCATTCAATGTACATTGTCGGATGATCTTGGACAAGGAGTCATGCATGGTAGATCAATGCCCATACTTGTCAAGCTAACAGAAAGCAAGGAGAAGTTTTAGTCTGCCAGCTGCGTGCTGATTTGCTGCCTGCATTGTCCTTTGGGTTCTTCGTATGCTGCAAGATGCGGAGGAACCAGCTGAAGAGTTGATTCTAGAACATTTGGACCGTTTTCTGCTCGAGACCTGTGAAGCGTTTCACAGAGGTGAGGTGAATTGTTGCTTCAGCAGCGAGCGTCAGCGTTTCGTAGCATGTAGCACATCCTAGCGGCAAGCGAGGAGGAGGTGGGCGGCGGGGGGGGGGGGGGGGGGGGGGGGGGGGGGGGGGGGGGAGCGAGGATTAGCAAAGAGTTCTCTAGACTGTCTGGTGGCTCTCTCACATGCGAGGTAAATGGCCGACAGTTGTATCGTCCTGTGATTGGTGCACGAAAAAGTATAACGCTCTCTGATTGGTACATCAAACGATCAAAGCGCTGACCCTTCAAGGACAAGAGAAACCTTGAAGCAGTCGCATCGTAATTTGAATTTTCACTTTACGCCTGTTCTGTTGTTCTCCTCGCCTCTCACATCGCTCGCCGGGAAGGATATTCTGGTCACCTCGAGAATTTTCGCGTGATGAAACTCATCTCAGCTGTCTGTGTCTAGTTGTTGGACCCTGGTAGGAGGGAGATATGACTCTTTATCGCTGTGGGATGCTGGGGGCTCTGTCAGTGCAAAAACACAACTGCCTTCTGGAACTGTTGGGCTTTCTCGTGTCTACCACTCTCTTTGACGTTTCCCTGTCCTTCACCCCATTCATCTGTCTTTGAGTCTGCAGTTAAAACTGATGGACCTCCCGATCTTTCACCTGTCGGACTTTGAGTTTGATGTCATACTCTGCCACACGCTCTGTCTTGGAGTTTGATGTCATACTCTGACAGACTCTCTATCTTGGAGTTTGATGTCATACTCTGACAGACTCTCTATCTTGGAGTTTGATGTCATACTCTGACAGACTCTCTGTCTTGGAGTTTGATGTCATACTCTGACAGACTGTTTATCTTGGAGTTTGATGTCATACTCTGACAGAGTTTGATGTCATCTCTGACAGATCTTGGAGTTTGATGTCATACTCTCATACTCTGACAGACTGTCTATCTTGAGTTTGATGACTCTGACAGACTGTCTGGATCTTGGAGTTTGATGTCTCTCTCACAGACTCTCTATCTTGGAGTTTGATGTCATACTCTGACAGACTGTCTATCTTGGAGTTTGATGTCATACTCTGACAGACTACTCTGTCTTGGAGTTTGATGTCATACTCTGACAGACTGTCTATCTTGGAGTTTGATGTCATACTCTGACAGACTCTCTATCTTGGAGTTTGATGTCATACTCTGACAGACTGTCTATCTTGGAGTTTGATGTCATACTCTGACAGACTGTCTATCTTGGAGTTTGATGTCATATCTGACAGACTGACAGACTGTCTATCTTGGAGTTTGATGTCATACTCTGACAGACTGTCTATCTTGGAGTTTGATGTCATTGACTGTCTATCTTGGACAGTTTGATGTCATACTCTGACAGACTCTCTATCTTGGAGTTTGATGTCATACTCTGACAGACTGTCTATCTTGGAGTTTGATGTCATACTCTGACAGACTCTCTGTCTTGGAGTTTGATGTCATACTCTGACAGACTCTCTGTCTTGGAGTTTGATGTCATACTCTGACAGACTCTCTGTCTTGGAGTTTGATGTCATACTCTGACAGACTGTCTATCTTGGAGTTTGATGTCATACTCTGACAGACTGTCTATCTTGGAGTTTGATGTCATACTCTGACAGACTCTCTATCTTGGAGTTTGATGTCATACTCTGACAGCCACCCTGTCTTTCACCCGGCACCTGTCCCTCAGCAGTGCGGGAAAGCAGACTCCTCACTTCCAGAAGGGGTGGCTGATCACCCCCCCCCCCCACCCCCCGCCCTCCCCTCCAGTTATGTAACAGTTATTTTAGGTGAATGCAGGGGTCTTTTGCCCTTATTGTACCCGCTACCTAAACGAGAGAGAAGATGTTCTAACTGGCACAAAGAGAGTAAGTTTCGTCATTGAATCAGTCATCGCAAGACTCTTTAAGCTCTTAAGACTTGCTCACAAATTGGAGTTTGTACGGCAGTAAGTTGGGGGAAGGAGGGTGGGGAGGGGGAGTGGAGTGGAACGGAATGGGTGTGGTGTGTGGGATGTGGGTGGGCGGGGGAGGGTGGGGGTGGTGAGTGGGCGAGAGTGTGAATGTACGCAGGCTTTTCTACAGCGACTGTCGGTGTCTGCCGAGGATATACTGGCCAGACAGCATTCCTGGGTGACAACGAGAAAACAGAACGAGGCACACGTGGTCGTGAAAAGAATCGCCAATCTCCAGAACAGCTGGCCTATAGAATTCAAGCCAGCTTAGTTCGCGTGCAAGCGGCCTACTGTTTACCGCACCGCTCAGCTCTCTATATACACCAGCCTTTCAAATGCATGCACATGCCGATCCCCCCACTCCAGCCCCCATCCCCCCCCCCTCCCGTTTTGTATCTAGACATAAAACTGGCTGAGAGAATGCAAGCTGATACAACAAATCTGAGGCGAAGCAGCAGGTATGGCTCAAAAGACTGGATCGCTGAGTCGCTGAGTGAATGTGTGTGTGTGTGTGTGTGTGTGTGTGTGTGTGTGGGAAACCCAGCAGTTCACACACTGTTCATCCGCTTGATATTTGATCATGTCGCCCCTAATCCCTCTATACCGTCCATCTTCCTCCCCTTCCCCCTTTTCATTAGAGCTGTCCTTTCGCCCCTCACCCCTATCCAGCCAGGAAAACGCATGTGGCTTGTTCAACACGGTTAAAATTTCAGTAAGACTCTGTGTGTGTGTGTGTGTGTGTGTGTGTGTGTGTGTGTGTGTGTGTGTGTTGGTGTGCACTCCTAGTCATGTTAATCTCAAGTGCAGGAAAATATAGTGACATGATCGCCACAGATCAAGTGGGTGTGTTCTTTTGTTTTTCGAATCCGGTAAAGTCAAGCCGATGAGAATGAATGTTTACATGCATAATTCAGAGAGTTCATACAGAGCTAACAATTAGGCCTAGCCTATACTATCTCCCCTTTCTCTCTCATTCCACTGCTGCCCCTCCTCCTCCTCTCTCTCTCTCTCTCTCTCTCTCTCTCTCTCTCTCTCTCTCTCTCTCTCTCTCTCTCTCTTTTCACACACACACACACACACACACACACACACACACACACACACACATTCTGTTGCTGTTTGTGTGTCGTTTTTTGTTTTGTTTTTTGGTTTTTTTTTTTCTGGTTCTTTAGTTTTATTTCATCGGTCCTGTCTCCCTTTTCATCCACTCATCTATGAAGCAATATTCGACATGCCGAAGGGTTCATCTGAAGGAAGAAGGAAGAAGCGAAGAAGATAGTATCGCAGATTCTTAAATATAGGCCCATGTAATCGTCACATCTGTTGTCCCCGACTTACGTGTGTGCATGTACGCTCGTGAGCGCGTGTGTGCGCACGCGCGCCTTCGCGGGCGCATGTATCTATGTGCGCGTGTTTGTGTGTGTGTATGCCACTCGCGCATCAGTATAAATAAGTCTGTTTGCTTGTAATGTATTGTGCGCGCTGTGTGTGTGTGTGTGTGTGTGTGTGTGTGTGTGTGTGTGTGTGTGTGAGAGAGAGAGAGAGAGAGAGAGAGAGAGAGAGAGGGAGAGAGAGAGGAAGCACTTGTGTTTGTGCGTGTATGCGTATGCGTGAATGCATCCAGAAACTTAAATTCGCAGCTTTCATTGACTGTGTTACTTGAACTAGACACTCAACCCCCATCCCCCTACCCCCACATCCCACTACATCAGCTTAACCTTCTTCGTCTTTTCTCTCTCTCTCTCTCTCTCTCTCTCTCTCTCTCTCTCTCTCTCTCTCTCTCTCTCTCTCCCTCTCTCTCTCTCTCTCATTTGTTTTTGTCGTCTGCAACACAACCGTGCTACCCAACGGTGTGGTAAAAATGTTGTTTAGCGGTGAAGCTCAGCTACTTCGAATTTTCAATACACCTATGACCGACTTTGCCAGTGGAAGACGACCGAGTTGCAGCATTGATAGCAGTGGCCCTTTTGGATACCGTATAGTCCCAGTCACATGAGCGAACTGAAGTACCCCTCACGCCCAGCATGGCAGCCATGTTTACGGGTGTCGTCGTTCTGGTGGTAAAGGCGTAGTGTTTAAAAGGCCACTACCCTAATAGTTCTTCCGTCGACCGATCTGAGTATGGCTGTGGACGTTAACTAAACTTGAGTTTAACTGAAGCTCAACGACTGAATTGCAGTGTTATGCATGGTTTGATATTGGATAACTGATGTTTCCCTATTAGTCAAGTGACATCATGATTATAGTCATCAAGATTCCTCATTTGTTTTCAATGTGTTATTTGATATAACCAGATTCACACACACACACACACACACACACACACACACACACACACACACACACACACACACACTGATCCTTGATTCGTTAATAGTTTGATAATTTGATGTTTGATGACTTTTTTTCCGCCGGTCAACTGACTTAACTAGGCTCGAATCACTGTCACTCCTGATTTCTCTCTCTCTCTCTCTCTCTCTCTCTCTCTCTCTCTCTCTCTCTCTCTCTCTCTCTCTCTTATCAGTTTTAGATTTCATTTCATATATGTTGTCTCCTCTTAACCCTTCCCCCACCCCATTCTCCCGTTGTCTAACAGGGCCTTTGGAGAGTCACTCAGAATCTTTATCTTCTTCTTCTTTCTTTCTTCTCGTCATTTTTGATGTTTAGAAACTGTTGACTATCCTCTCCCTCCCCTCCCCCACTCGGTTTGACCTACCTCATTCTGATCCTACTGTGTCATCTGTTTGATATCTAATTGGTCCTCCCATCAACTCCTCCCCCCCAACCCTCCCCCCCCCCCCCCCCCCCCACCCCCTTCCTCGAGTAGACTGACATAGCAATAATACAATTACTCTTAACTCATCAGTGACTCATTCACCAGTTTGACATTTACCAGTCTGAGAGTGGTCAGTCGTTGTCCCCTTCCATTCCCTTCCACGCACCGCCTGAACTGTCTTATCTAGACTGAAGCCACTCTCACTTCTTATCTTGAGAGTAGCAGTAGAAATAACACGAGGACACATACGTACCTTTTGGATCGCCCACAAGGACTTCCACATTCTTTTTCGTTTACACTCGTCACGCCACAGCGACGAGCGGGTATGACTGAGCGACCGTGACAAGCGATCTAAGGTAGATCGATTTGGGGTTGTCACTCGGTCCAGTCTTTTAATGAAAGACTGAACCCATACGTAGCACACATGTAAAGCCGCACCTATCCAAATCGGGACACCACAGGAAAAAAAAATTAATAATAATAACAGAGAGGGACTGTTCACAAAAAGAACACCTTGTACCCACAGCACTCGCAAGAAACTCTCCCTAGTACAAGCAAGCCACTAGGTGTTAATCATTCCTGGTATGCTGAAGCCAAATACAGATCCCGCTGCGCTGTGAGGAACGGGTTTGGGGGCCACCAAAACGGTACAGACGGCATGATCGTGCAATGAGGCGCTGTTGACCTACTCCTCGCTTGTTTCTACAGCTTTTTAAGACGCATGAATAGCTAGCTTTTTTTTTTTTCCTCCGGGTGGGTGTCGATTCAAAATAAAAGTGTCGGCGGTGCGATGGAGGGGTAGGTCCTATCCGAAAAGCGTACATTTCTGTGATTGTGAGACTGAGTGAGGTTTGAAAAGCGTGAGTCTGGAATCGTTTCAAAGCGCGAATTTTAACGTTGAAAGGAGCGAAGTTCAAGTTTTGTGTATTTTGTTGGAATCGGCTGCCTTCTGTAGAATTGTCGGGCAACACAGCCCCTGCCGCAGAGTGAGTGACCCATTCAAAACCGAAGCAAATAAGCTAGCGACGTTAAGATTGGGACCTATGCTTTTTTTTTTTTTTCTGAGGAAGCCTTTTGACAGGCGAAAGCTTGAATTATACAAAATTGAACTCCTTGGGCGGTGTTCACGACTTAATATTCATTACCATATATATATATATATATATATATATATATATATATATATATATATATATATATATATATATATATATATTTCTGGAAGTGTCGTCCATAAACATTTGTTATACAAAGTAAAACAGGGAGAAAAAAAAAAGAAAAAGAAAATGTCGAAGCAAAAAAGCAAATCAAGTAGAATACAGTTTCATGCAGGTTGGTCAGCACGTAAATTTTCTTTTTGGTATAAACCTAAGCAATACAACACAATACAACAGGCCTACAAGCACACATGCTTTTTATCTGGCAATAGATTTGTTTATGAGGGGATGGAGTTGGGGACGTCTCTGCTTTGGACAGGACACGCAGAAAACAAATTGTCCATGATTCCAGTCTCTCTGGTGTTGCACCGTATGGTGTCCTGGCCACAATACGGTATAACACCAGAGAGACTGGAATCAACATGGGTCGTTATGTGTCCTGGCCACAATACGGTACAACACCAGAGAGACTGGAATCAACGTGGGTCGTTATGTGTCCTGGCCACAATACGGTACAACACCAGAGAGACTGGAATCAACATGGTCGTTATGTGTCTTGGCCACAATACGGTACAACACACCAGAGAGACAGGAATCAACATGGGTCGTTATGTGTCCTGGCCACAATACGGTACAACACCAGAGAGACAGGAATCAACATGGGTCGTTATGTGTCCTGGCCACAATACGGTACAACACTAGAGAGACTGGAATCAACATGGGTCGTTATGTGGCCTGGCCACAATACGGTACAACACCAGAGAGACTGGAATCAACATGGGTCGTTATGTGTCCTGGCCACAATACGGTACAACACCAGAGAGACTGGAATCAACATGGGTCGTTATGTGTCCTGGCCACAATACGGTACAACACCAGAGAGACTAGAACCAACATGGGTCGTTATGTGTCCTGGCCACAATACGGTACAACACCAGAGAGACAGGAATCAACGTGGGTCGTTATCGTCCTGGCCACAATACGGTACAACACCAGAGAGACTGGAATCAACGTGGGTCGTTGTGACCTGGCCACAATACGGTACAACACCATAGAGACTGAATCAGTATGGGTCGTTATGTGTCCTGGCCACCATACAGTACAATACAGAGAGACTGAAATCAGTATGGGTCGTATGTGTCCTGGCCACATACAGTACAATACAGGGAGACTGAAATCAGTATGGGTCGTTTATGTGTCTTGGCCACCATACAGTACAATACAGGGAGACTGAAATCAGTACGGGTCGTTATGTGTCCTGGCCACCATACAGTACAATACAGGGAGACTGAAATCAGTGTGGGTCGTTATGTGTCCTGGCCACCATACAGTACAATACACCATAGAGACTGAAATCAGTGTGGGTCGTTATGTGTCCTGGCCACCATACAGTACAATACAGGGAGACTGAAATCAGTGTGGGTCGTTATGTGTCCTGGCCACCATACAGTACAATACAGGGAGACTGAAATCAGTGTGGGTCTTTATGTGTCCTGGCCACCATACAGTACAATACAGGGAGACTGAAATCAGTGTGGGTCGTTATGTGTCCTGGCCACCATACAGTACAATACAGGGAGACTGAAATCAGTGTGTGGGTCGTTATGTGTCCTGGCCACCATACAGTACAATACAGGGAGACTGAAATCAATGTGGGTCGTTATGTGTCCTGGCCACCATACAGTACGATACAGGGGGAGACTGGAATCAATGTGGGTCGTTATGTGTCCTGGCCACCATACAGTACAATACAGGGAGACTGGAATCAACCCGGGTTGTTTGTCTCATGACCACCATACAGTGCAATACAGGGAGACTGGAATCAACCCGGGTTGTTTGTCTCATGACCACCATAAGTGCAATACAGGAGAGACTGGAATCAACCCGGGTTGTTTGTCTCATGACCACCATACAGTGCAGTACAGGGAGACTGTAATCAACCTGGGTTGTTTGTCTCATGCCACAGTACAGTAATGCAATACCTGGAAGACTGGAATCAACATGGGCTTTTTTCCTCCTGGCTACAGTACAGTACAATACAGAACCTGACAGACTGAAATCAACATGGGTCATTTGTTTCCTGGCTGCAATGCAATACAATACAATACGATTGAATACCTGACAGACTGAAATCGTTGGGTCCTTATGTTAATACAATACAATACAATACCCGACGATTGAAATTATATGGGTCATGTTCTTTACCTGGCTGCAGTACAATACAATACAATACAATACAATTCAAATTAACATGGGTCACAATACAATACAATACAATACAATACAATACCTGACAGACTGAAATTAACATGGGTCATTTTGTTTACTGGCTGTAATACAATATGATACAATACCTGACAGACTAAAATCAATATGGGTCATGTTGTTTCCTGGTTGGAGAGGGCCTAACAGGTAAGGCGTCAGACTTGTTGGCAACTATCTTCAGGATTACATCCGTGAGACTTTGGTCCAGCCTCCTCTTAATCTTTCGAATGAGACTTTTCAACCGGGATCCCCTACATGAATACATAGATTTTTTTTAAAAAGTGACTGAAATTTCACACGTAGATCAAATTCCATTCCACCTTTCGGAGTGGGCCATCGTGTGCTGATAGGATGGTTGACTCGGACAGAAAACACATGCACACTTGTGTCGTTTTACGACGTCATTCCCGATGACGGAATATGGCTATCTTAAAGGTGAGGTTAAAAACGGTCAGCAACATAAAACTGAACCTCACCAATAATGAATGTCAGAGTTATTCCCGAAGAAATGAAGACAGAAAGAGAGGAGGGGGGGGGGGGGGAGGGGTATGTAAAAGAGAGAGGGGGAAAGGGACAGAGTGTGTGTTTGAGAGAGAGACAGGAAAGAGAGAGGGAGAGAGAGAGGACGGAAGGGGAGGACGGGAATGTACAAGAGAGAGACGAGGGAGGAAGGAAGAAAGGGAAGGGGGAGGGAGAGGTTATGAGAGAGGGGGGGGGGGGGTGGCGGAGGGAAGGAGAAGGGAGAGAGAGTCTATGAGAGAGAGGAAGAGGCGAGAGAGACCAGAGAAAGTGGAAAGACCTTTTCACTTTCTCTGGAGAGACAGACAGACAGAGAAGGAGGGAAGGGGAAAGTGAAAGTGTAAGAGAGAGAGGGAGGGAGGGGGAAAATGAAGGAGGGAGATAGTGTGTGAGAGAGAGAGAGAGAGAGAGAGAGAGAGAGAGAGAGGGGGGGAATGAGAAAAAAGAAAGAGGGGGAATGGAGACACAGAGAGAGAGAGAGAGAGAGAGAGAGACAGAGAGAGAGAGAGAGAGAGAGAGAGGCTATACAGTAGCTGAAATACTGGCCTTAACATACATCATTTTCTCTCTTGACAAAGTTCGGTAAGATATATGCAAGTTAAACGTTGTCAGGTAGGGATAACCATCTCCGGGAGAATAACAATAATTAGCTGGGCTCTCTAAGACTACATTAATACCAGCAGAACAAAAACAGATTTTAACTGGCCGTGAGCGAAAATCTCAGCGTTATTCTGCTGGGTGACAGCGCGTTCGTGCGTGTGGGCGTTGATGTACATTAATTACTCTCGCTGGGAAAAGGGCACTGAAAACAGTCCGCGGAACATCATGTATCCACAAAGCCTGCATAATTCATCGGCAATACATCAACCTGACTGGGAAAAAAAGGGCACTGAAAAATGGAGCACTTCAACTGCGTGGAATGGTCTGCAATTTGTCAGCTTTCATTTTCGTTAAACCGGACATGATTT
Organism: Conus betulinus; assembly: GCA_016801955.1. Lineage (NCBI taxonomy): Eukaryota > Metazoa > Mollusca > Gastropoda > Neogastropoda > Conidae > Conus > Conus betulinus. The sequence goes on from JADBJO010002742.1 coordinate 205,852, forward strand.
AAAGAATCAACGAGCATTAAACGTACGCTGTAGGGCGTGCCTACTGACCTAGCATTTTTTTTTTTTTTTAAAGGTCAATACTGAATAGGAACAACACCACATTTATTGACTTAAAGCATAAAGTTAGATGCCGCCGAACGAAAGAGACAAAGTACACGACAAACACTATATAGATACGTAGCAGGCAGCATCGGACTGAGACAGGTCCAATTTTCTTTTTCATACGTACACAGTTGTGACGACTTATGTGGTTGAGTACAAGTACGGCGCAAAACAACAGTTCAGTACCAAAGCACAAAGCTCTTCATTCATCAACAACTGCCTCAGAAAATGTTCTCTAGATTCCGCTGGTCAGAAACCCTCAACAACATCGAATTCTGGCAGAAAGCATACGCCAACTACCACCAAATCGCAAGATCGAAAAAGAAGATTGATCCAGAACGGACATACTGATTGGAACGCACTCTCGAGCTCCGGCAGGGGTGACGGTGATGAACTGAACGATGATGAGCTGTTCAGGGTCAGTAGGTCATACAGTAGCACGTGTCATACAGTAGCACGCGGGACCTCAAATGGAATGAGCATCACTGCTTTTGCTAACACCCTAGATCCATCTCGTCTTTTCGTCCTGTGTGGTTCCACCCACACCCCACCCCACCTTCTTGAAGTAAATTTGGGAGGCATAAACAGTAAATAATAAACAAGGAAAGTAATTTTAAACAAGAAATGTAGTCTTAAAGCAAAATGGTGAGACATAAACAGTATATAATGAACAGGTAAAAAGGTCATAGTAAAGTTGAGCAGGCAGGCACGCACAATAAATAATAAACAAGGAAAGACATACTTAAATGAAGTGGGGGAATGTGAATGGTAAATAATAAGTGGCAAAGAAGGTGACCGTAAAGAGAAGCAAGGAATTTGAAACAGTGGTTACTAAACAAAGAATATGGTCTTAAAGTGAGATGAATATTGAGCAGTAAATAGTAAAGAACTGAAGAAGATAATCTTAAAACTGAGACAGACAGTAAACAATAAATAATGAAGGTAATAATAAACCCCCACCCGCGTGGAAATGTAAACTGTAAATAATAACCGAGGAAGATGACCTTAAAGTGAAGCAGAGAGCTATAATTAGTGAATAATGATCAAGGAAAGAAATCTCAAAGTGAAACAGGGAGATAAAAAGTGAGACAGGGAGACAAAACAGTAAATGGTAGACAAGAAACACAATCTTAAAGTGACACAGAAAGCCTTAAACAGTATAAATAGCGAAAAAAGGAAGATAAGAAAGCAGGGAGATGTAAACAGTAGATAATAAACAAAGCAATGTTATCATAATGTCAGCTGTGAAAATATAAACAGTAAATCAATAACCAGAGAAAAAAATCTTAAACTGAGACAGGGAGACAAAACAGTAAACAATAAGCAAAGATTATATTATTATCATTACTATCATAGAGCGCTTATCCTCAGTTAGAGACCAAGATCTCAGTGCTTTACAGTTCACCTCCACGTATACACAACGGACTGTCTTCTTCGGGACTGAGCTGAGTGAAGAGCTGCTTGCTGGCGCTAATAATTCGTTTCCTATATCCTTCAGTCGCAGATCAGTCACTCAGCCTTCGATTTTATGGGGGAGGCTATGTGTTTAAATGTCATCCAACCAATGGTCAAACTGGCCTTCTTATCCGAACGTTGTTGTTAGGAATGTACCTGTGTGCACGGTCTTACGCGTGCGTTCACACACAGAACCTCAGTCGTATTCGGTGGACTTGTCAAGAAATGGAGTATCCTTATACTAAAACGGCCCAGCAGAGATTCGAACCCGCAACCCTAGGATCACTAGGATCACGACGCCGACGCTCTTCCATCTGAACTATTCCGACCCCTCTTAGAGTGAGACGAAGTAGTGCAAACAGTAAATGATAAAGAAGGGAGATGATCGCGTTAAGATCACATCAGAGTGAGACGGAGAGATGTAAACAGTAAATACTAAAAAAGGGAGATAACCTCATCAGAGTTAGGCAGGGAGACGTAAATGGTAAATAATAAACACAGGAAAGTTGGGGCAAACTTTATCAGTGAAATAAACAACGAAGCCAATCTGCAAGTGAAGAGAGGAGACGTACACAATACCAAGTAAGAACTAAAGGAGATAAAACTTAAAGCGACATAGGTAGACTGCGAAAGCAGTAATGATAGATACTGAATGTCAGTGGGGGAGACGTACACAATAAACAATAAAGATAATGTAGCTTGCTCGCATGATGAAACAAATACATGCAGACAATTCTAGTTCACAGCACCATTCCCAATGCTGCAGAACGAATTAGTGGTCTGGGATTATGCGAAAGTTGACCTTCGTTTCTCCCTTTCGAGGCCTGCCTACAGGCGCATTGGGCTATTACTTAGATATGTGTCTGTTTAAGCTTTCCGTGAGGTCTCGCCCATCCCAATCCAGCTTATGTATTACTTGGTTTATTAATGTATGTTCATCCACTGCTCACGTGCCCAGAATGTGGGGAGCGAAGCAGATGTGGACCGCGATACGAGGCCCTCTGCTATGTAGACCAGGCTCGTTAGTATCTGAACGGATGCATCTATAACCTTGGCAAAACGGCCGTAAGCTATAGCCCTTCACCATCGCGGATCATCGTTGAACTAACTGATGATAATCTGAACTGACAGTACGTGACAACGGGAAAATATACACATCCACGCGCACGCGCATACATGCACACGCACACACAAACACTAATTAATAATATACATTAATATCACTTAATGTGGAAAGACGTTAAATTGAAGACAACAACAACACAGAAGTACACATACATATACATGCACGCAAGCACTCACATGCACGCAAGCACTCACGCCCGCCCCCCCCCCTCCCCCCCCCCCCCCCTACACACACACACACACACACACACACACACACACACACACACACACACACACACACACACATCCGAGCGAGTCCAACTCACCTCAGGAACAGAAGACACGGAACTCTTTCTATATATATATTTGAAAATGCAAGGCGCAAGTAAAAGTTACGTCCCTTACGAACTGGCATTCTGCTTTGTGTCTTCGTCACCGGGTTGTGTCAGCTTACTTGTATTGCCTATCTCTGGGAAAGAAGAAGAAGAAGAAGAAGAAGAAGAAGAAGAAGAAGAAGAAGAAGAAGAAAACGATGAGGATGATGATGATGATGAAAAAGAAGACGGGGACGGAGTAAAGGGGGTGAACTATGGAAAGAAACGAAAAATAGAAAATACAGGGGGGGGGGGGGGGGGGGGGGGGAGGAGACGGTCGGCGGATGGCTAAGGGCAGACCATTTGTATGTTATTGTTTTACATACATTCGACATCCACCTGTTCTTACACGTTTATATTCTCCGCTGTTTGGAAATTTTTCTGTTTATTTTGAATGGAAGATCTACTGCCTATTGAGTCGGATGCAGGAGGATGATGATTTAAATGGTTACAGAACACAGAGCTCGCAGTCAAATATCACAAGTTCCAATCACGCTGGCGCCCAACGTAAACATTGCCCCTTTCGCTGCCCATCTGACTGTGATGTGTCGAATTGGTGATACAGTTATGTTGTACAGTAGCACCTAACCCCCACCCCACCCCCCGTCCCCGCACATCCCCACCACCACCTTCCACAGCTATCGTGGAATGATATACATGTCTACCCTATGACCTGGTGGGTGTGGACCTTAGTTTAAACTATTCCATTAGAAACAACAGATATGTTTTAGATGTGATAATCTTTTTAAACAAAAAACAACAACAGCAACAACAAAACTTTGATCACCGGTGATAGAAAAATCAGGGAAAGAACTGCAGGGAGATAATTATACCTGAATGCAACAAACTGGATTTGGAAGGAGGAGGAGAAGCTGGGTACAGTGTTTCTCAATCAAGACCAGAGATTTTGTTGAATGAAAGAAAACGCTGTGACAAAAGTTTTGAATTTGCAGAAATAACCTTGTGCAGTGTTTGGACAGCACCAAAAAATAGGACTCGATGACAGACTGAAGAAAAAGCTACGTGATCTGAAGTACGTCGCGCTGAGTTGTGTGCCTCCCTCTCCTCGCACTTTCCGGAACAATTCACGTTTGTCTGTTTGTTTGGATTTCTTTTTTGTTTGTTGTTTGTTTGTTTGTTTGATTTTTCTAATCTCTCCGAAATACTAACATTATAAATGAGCACCTTTGCTCAGTCTCCTCCAAGAAGCATCTGAAAGGACCCGAAACAGTACCAGCGCACTTGTGAGAGAGCTCCCTAACCTGACAATGCTGACCTCGACGTTTCACAAAGTGGCAGACTAAAGTTGCAAAGTGAGGCGACTGCAGGCGGAAATCTAAACAGATTTTAAATATTAGAATTAGCGCACACAAAAAAAAGTGGGCAAACGAATCACCAAACAAAACACGACGCGTTTCGACCTCTAAGGTCTTCTTCAGACAAGATACAAAACAATCAGGACAACAAAAATGAACGAGCAATCACTTATCTTCAAGCACTTCAACGCCTATCATTCGCGTCGTGTTTCGCCCACGTTTTTTTTTTTTTTTTTTTGTTTTTTTTTTGTTGTTGTTGTTGTTGTTGTTGTTGTTGTTGTTGTTTTGTTTGTTTGTTTTTTTTTGTTTTTGTTTTGTTTTTTTTTGCGGTGCGCTAACACTAATACTTAAAATTCAGTGGATTAAAACTCCTGAAGAACCTCAACCCTCACGAGGCAGCTGGGCTAGACAACATCCCCTTTCGCACACTGGTTACAGTTGCACGGGATCTGGCTCCTGCCTTTGCCCTTGTCTTCCACCAGTCACTTAGCACCGGCACGAGGTGTGGCGCCATCCTACAGTCCATCCCCTTCAAGAAAGGGGATCGGAGCTCCCCAGCAAACTACTGTGCAATTTTCTTGTCTTCTACCTGCAGAAAACTGATGGAGCACATAATCTTGTCACATCCCGTCTCAAGAAGTGCGAGATCCTCGCTGATGCCCAGCTCAGATCTGCTAGAAGAGATTCTGCGAATCGGAACTGATTCTTACTGTTGATGACTGGAGACGGTGCTTGATGAGGGAAGACAAACGGATGTCATCTAAGCTGCTCGATTTCTCAAAGGCCCTCGAAAAGATGTCACACTTTTTGTTTTTGTTTACTTGTTTGTTTGTTTGTTTATCGAGTTTGTTTGTTTTTCAAGAAAAGATGTCACACTGATTGTTTTTGTTTGTTTGTTTGTTTTTCAAGATACAATGGCCTTCGAAAAGATGCCACACAGTTCTCACAGGCCTTTGAAAAGATGCCATACTGATACTTTTTTTTTTCCAACAAATAACTCCACGGAATCCATGGACAGACTTTCAAAGGACCCAGCTAGTTGTCTTCGAGGGACAGACCCCCAGCACTAGCTGAGTGACCTGTAGCGTTCCTCAGGGGTCCGCCCTTAGCCTCTCCTTGTTCCTTGTCAACAGCAATGACATTGTGGCAACATCAAATCCGAGGTCAGATATTTGCCAACGACACCATCATATGCCCCCAGATCAGAACACAGAAAGACGCTGTAGTGCCCTCAAAGAAGACTTGGACCAGCTCCACCTTTGAGAGAAGATTGACAGATGTCATTTAGTGTCAATACTGATATCATGCTACCTGTGACATAAAAAAAATATAGATGACCTCTAATAGCACTGCATGAAGTTCAGAAACTTAAAAAGGTCAAGTATCCAGCTAGGTGTAAAACTTGCAACAGACCGACTCTAAGGAGCAAAAAACGTCGAGACTACCACAGCAAAGGACGACAAACAAGACCAGCATATATGTACAGAACTTTAGAGGCTGTCCACCTTCCATCCAACCAACATGCCACAAAGACCCTTTGAGGCCAGTCCTCGAGTTTGCTGCATCAGTCTGGGACCCCAGCAACAGTACCTGTCGAACAGCCCGGAGATGGTCTAGTGTCACTCAAATTGACAAATCCTACACGACTTCACACACCAGCAGTGCAACAGACCTTGTCTCCGGGCTGGGCCGTGATCCCCTCAAGCTGCGGTTAGCCTCAACTAAGGTCACCAGAGAGAGATTGATATCTTTATTCTCAAGGCTAACAGTTAGGTAAATATATGCCCTATCTTATATTTATCTTTACCTTTCTATTTCTGCATGCCAGTTTTGCTTGAAATAGGAGATGAGTCTGTCTTTAAATTCCACCATAAAACCGTGTTTATAATCAACTCCATGGCTCAGTCAAACAATACCAAATCCATTTTCAGTCAGTCTTCTGTACATGTGACATCCAGTTTAAGTGACAAGATTAGTGTTCTAATAGGAACATTTCATAAGCTTGTCTACATATTCTTGGCATACGATGTCTGACTAGTTTTAACCCATATTTTATGCACTTTACAGTCGTTGTAACATTGTAAAGCATATCTCCCGGTTTCTTCACATACCAGCTTGTTTGATGTATGCAGGGGAATAGTTTAGAAATCTTTTTATGGCAAACAGAATTATAGATGTTTTGGATTTGGTTACTTCCTTGTTCTGATCCCCGTGATTCAGATGCATATGTCAGAATGGGTTCAATTTGCGTATCAAACAGGTTCCAAAACAATTTATATCTGTCGTGTTTAGTTTTTTAAACGACTGCAGTATTCCTGTCACCCCTTTCTTTGCTTTATAACAAACTTCCGACACAGCATTGATGATGTTCAACTTACTGGTAAAGACCATCCCTGGATACTTATTTGAGTTAGTTACCTTAACTTCCTTATTCGCATAGAACCATCTTTCTCTGGTGCTCAAAAATCACTTTTCCTAAAAACCCTTACATTTTTTTTCTAGATTGCCTGTTAACCGCAATCGATCTACTTCCCTCTTTAGACCATCGATTTGATTCTGAAGCCCTGTAACAGAATCAGATAATAAAATAACATCATCGGCAAACAATAAAAGGAATAGATATTTCAGTTGCGTCAGGGAGTAACTGAATGCCATGTTTTCCATTGTTACAACAATCAACAGCCAATTTGTTGATGAAGCAGGAAAATAGGAGGGGGCTAAGTAGACATCATTGTTTCACACCCCTTTAGGCATTCAAAGTTGTCAGAATAACAACACTTTTCTCGTACACAAGCTAACACAGTATCATAAACACACTTCGTATAGCTTTATAAAGGTTTCCTTTCACACGTTTTTCTCAAAACCGCCCAAAGAGCGTTTCTACTGACACACTCAAACACATTTTTGAAGTCCACAAAAGCGACATACAGTTTAGACTTTTTTTTTTTTTTTTTTTTTTTTAAGAATATGCATCTAGGGTGAAAATATGATCAACAGTGCTATAGCCTGCTCTGAATCTTGCCTGTTCTTCAGTTGTTGGTTTTTTGTAGGTTTTTTTTTTTTTTCTGCCCGCTTTGAAAGTCGTTTAGTTAGAATATGCTATAGGCCTTTACCTTAGTTACAACTCTTGTTAGGGCGATGCCACGATAGTTATCTGGCAGGTTTGCGTCTCCTTTTTTTTATATACTGGTATAACTATCGATTTCGACCATTCATTAGGAAAAACACCGAGATCAGAACGAGAGAGAGAGAGAGAGAGAGAGAGAGAGAGAGAGAGAGAGAGAGAGAGAGAGAGAGAGAGAGAGTTCAGACTTAAGATGGTTTATTGTTCAAACAATGAGTCCATACGAACGAGCGAGTTTTTATATAAATATCATTCTTAAGCTTTTTTTGTGTGTGTCTGTGACGTCGTTTTATACACAATACTATAGAAAACTCTCTCTCTCTCTCTCTCTCTCTCTCTCTCTCTCTCTCTCTCTCTCTCTCTCTCTCTCTCTCTCTCTCTCTCTCTCTCTCTCTCTCCCCCCCACCCACCCACCCCCAAAAATAAACAACAAAAAAGTAACAAGTGAGTGCGCGAGCGCCCAAACACAAACACATGCACGTAAGCAAGCGCTCGCACACGCAATCAAAGAATTTTCGCAAGAAAACGGGAATTGTCACATGAAAAAATAACAGGCCAGCAGCCCGTAAAAGATAGTGACAACATTTAGACATTGAATGTATCCAGTCGTACATGAAATGCTGCTGTTGCGGAGTTTGAAAGCATAGAAAATAAACTTAGCCAGATTCACTGTTTGTGATGGAATAGTGGCATTGAGAACGGATTTGTTGTGTTCTATATGACACACAAACTGAAATCAGATAGATATTTGTTTCGTAGGTCGTTATAAATCGGGTAGAAGAACAAACAAACAAAAAATTAAAAATCAAAAAGGTTTCATCTTCTTGACAGGCTACACAAAACGAACATTGTAACATGTCGATATTTTCTGATTTGTATCAAAATCTGTTACTATTCAGATCTGTTATTCCCACGCAAAATTCAGTGAAATGTAATGTGAAGTGATGACACGGAAATATTGTTCACGCTCTAATATGCTTTAAAACTACAAGAAAGTTCATAACGGTTGCTGTCAGAGAGTTTTGAAGACCAGTTTTGTTTAGAACAATCAGTCAATCGTTGCTACATTCCTTCAGAAAACCCTCTCTGTTCCGACAGCAGTGTGAATACCATACATGCCTAAAACCATTTACAGGCAACATTCTTCTGACTTAAATGGCCCACGTTTCCTTTCCTCTTTCGTCATTTTTTTTAAGCATTTGGTAACCCATGTTAGAAAATCTGGTTTCAGGTAATGCACAAAGTCTAGGCCAATAGTAAACACACCGTATTGAAGCTTGAACAAAAAGAGGAAATCGATCAAGTTTCTCCATACACCATTAGTTTTGGTGTACGGAGAGCTACATTCAACAACCGTTTGCATGCAAATAAATGTACTTTTTCTGTCTCTTCTATTTCATCAGTAGCCTACCCAAATTTCCGACGCATCCAACAGTATCTGCTTTCTAAGCATCAAAGAGCTGAAAAAATATTTGGGGCTAGTACAACTGATTTTCCACATAGTTATAAATATGTCTACATACATTAAATTCTTCGCTTTTGTAACTGTGTCATCGACAGACACTTTGCAGCTCAGGCGAGTGGTGAGGTTATAAACGTTTACTACTACTTCAACATCTTGAGTTCCGTCATTCCATTTTTCACTTTTTGACAAATGGCCTCCCTTTCTGAACACTATTAGTCTTGTTTTACTGAGGTTAACTTTCAGTTCAAGTTCTGCAGATATTACAAATAAGTGTTTAGCTGTGTTTGAAGGCCACTCGGGCTGGATGACAACAGAGCAATATCATCAGCAACCATCAACAAAAACAACTCTATAGTGTCAGGTCTGAGCTGGAAGTCATGTTTTATCATTATTGGTATACAAGCAACTAATTCGTTAATAATTATAAAAAGAAAAGTGTTAGAGAAGCCGAACAGCCCTGCTCAAGTCCTTGAAGGCATTCAAAATAGCCGGTATACATGATATTGTCTCTTACCCAAAATGTGACGGGAGTTGTACCTTGCTTGGAGCTCTGAAAGCATTTTACCACTAATTCCAATCTTTAATGGAATATTCCACAGTACATGTCTCTTGACTGTGTCGAACTCGTTCTGAAAGTTGACAAAGGCTACATAAATCTTTCTGTTTAGAGTGAGATGTTTCTGAACCAAGTCATGCATTGTGAAAATGTGGTCGATTGTCGAATAATTTTTTGCGACAACCAGCCTGTGTTTCAGATGTAATATTGTATGTATTCGACCAATCTGTCAACCTCTCATGCAGTATATAAGAATACAGTTTACTGAGGCAAGATCAAAGAGCAATGCCTCAATAATTATCGGGATTGTTAATGTCTCCTTTTTTACGTATCCTTGGAAAACAATGTATTAAAAACATTTTATCAAAAAAGGAAAAATCATGTCCTGTAAAACTTTTAAAACTTCATTTATTAACCTATCAGTTCTGCTGCCTTTCCTGATTTAGCATGTTTCATAGCTTCTTTTAATCTAATTCTGTTTATATCAATACTTACTTACTTACTTACTTACTTAACTTACTTACTTACTTACTTAAGCCCATAGCTCAAGGGTGAGCATAGGCCTTCGACAACACTCCGCAGTCGCACTCGGTTCTGGGCTGCTCGCTGAATGCCTGTCCAGTTGGACCCCAGCCTCTTCATCTCTGCCTCAGTGTCTCGCCTCCAACTGCTGCGAGATCGGCCTCTCTTTGTCAAGAGGTTCATCTTGTCTCGCCAACGCAAGGATCTGACAATCATTGGGCGAGCCTTGGGGTTAGGATGACGGTTGACAGCCATTGATGCAAGTTGTTTTTTTGGCCCACTCTGTGCGCCCGCACAATGTCATCCACCGACCACGCTTTTCCTGGTACAGTATCCCTCAACCATTCAATCACTTTGGTGGCATAAGACTCAAACGTTCACCAGGGGTTTCTACAAGACCAATAGGAGGTTGTCTCGGCGAGAAAAGCTAAAGCACAGGTAAAACTGAGAAAACTTGAAGCTACTGAGAGACAAAATTTATATCATTCAATTCACCGAAGAATCACGAACACGATGTATAATAATCATAATTAGAAATTTTGCATGATACTGTCGATATGTACAGGTATAGGTGGTGGGACTTGTTGATTAGTCTTTTGGCTTTTATAATGTCCCTTCTTTACACACACATTTGGGTTTGGCTATTGCATGCGTTTACTTATAATTTGTCTCAGTCAAAATCAAACACTTTTGTAATTCTTTTAGAATGATTGTCGAGGAGGATCTTAAAGGAGTGCAGATTTTGTGCAGATTTGGTTATATTTGTTAATGCATTCTAAGAATGAACAGCTCGATTAGTACAATTTTTATGAGTATTTTCTTAAATTTAGACGTGAATGTTCAGAGTACAAAATTATTGCCTGATCCTCTGGTAGATGGTACTGCATGCCTTTTAAAAAGGGAGTCAGGATTTATGTGATCAATGTTATAAATTACTTTGTACGTCTGTATCATATCTGCTCTAAAGTGGGAGGATACTTTTAATGAAGGTAAATTTTGATGCTCTAAACGTTCTTCATATGTTAAATTTGATACTCCTGGTACCATCCTAGTTGCTCTTCTCTGAACCTTCTCTAGAGATATTGACTGTCCTTTTCGATTTGGGGAAACTCTAGACAATGTTTGCATATTCCAGGTATGGTCTCTCACCATTGCCTTATAAAGGTTAAGGTAAATATTTCTGTCTAATTAAGCGAAAGTTCTTCTTATTATTCCAAGCATCTGGTTTGCTTTACGTATAACAGCTTGCACATGTCCCTCGAATGATAATGATATGTCAAAAATTACCCATAAATCCTTCTCTTCCCGCAGCTTGCTATTTTAACCTTTCTACTTTCGTATTTGTCATTTTATAAATATTTCTAAAAAAATTTTTTATTTCCAAGATGCATGATTTTACATTTTAAGATATTAGAATGAAGTTGCCAATTTTTCAGGCCATTTCCCTAAGCTATTAATGTCATCTTGTATGTTGTCTTTGTTTTGTGTAGAATTGTACAGCTTCGTATTGTCCGCAAAAAATTTTCATGGACTAGTAACTGACTCAGGTAAATCATTTATGTACAGAGTAAAAAGTAAAAGACCCAACATGCTACCCTGGGGTATTCCGCTTGTCACTTTCTCAACAGATGAGAATTTATTCCCCTACCCTAACCCTTTGATCTCTATTCTTAAGGAAATCTTCAGTCGAATCCAGTACATTACCTGCTATTCCATAACCTCTGAGTTTATTAAAATCTACCGAATCAAACGCTATGGTTTACATCAAGCCCTTCGTCTAGATCTCATCAATCATCTCAAAAAGATGATCAAAATACCATGTTGATTATTGCACTACCACACACGTCAGACTCAAATACCTTGGTCTCACAGGTCTATAATTTCCTGAGTCTGTTTTAGTTTTTTTTTAAAAATATAATCACTACATTTGCTGTTTTCCTGCGGCACGCAGCCTTCTTCAAAAGTTTTTATTAAAGAGAAAACTTAATGGCTTGGTTAGTTCATCAGCTAGCTCCTTAAGAAGTCTGGGGGAATTTCATCAGGTCCTTCCGCATTATTTGGATTTAGATCTTTTAATTTGCTACAAATAGGCTCAGAGTTACAAAATCTCCGTCAAAAGCTTATGGTCAGACCATTGACCTTCCTATTAGCATAACTTTCATTGGTTTTTCTTTTGTGAGAACACTAGCAAAAAATGAATTTAAAATGTCTGCCTTCTCTTTATCGGTAACAACCAAAGTATTTTCCTTTTTTAATGGTCCAATGCCAGCATTTATTTTAGTTTTAGCCTGAACATATTTCCAAAAGTATTTTGAGTTCTTACTGCAGTTTTTAGCCATTTTTTTTCATACTCCCTTTTTGCTTTTCTTATAATTTTATTGCATTTGTTTCTATGTTTAATATACTTATAGTAGTCATAGTATTTTTTCCTATATAGGAACTTTGTATACAAATAATATTCCTTCTTGATACTTTTAAGAGCTTTCTTTGTCAATCGCACAGATTAGTTTTGTCCCCATGCTTCATTTTAACTTTTGGTATATTTGCATTCATGCTGTCTTGTACAATCTTCATGGTCATTTCCCTGCTCTCATTAAACATCTAGTGATGTCAACGTTGCCAATCAATCACTGCCGTTTTCTCTCTCATCATTTCTGCTCCTCAAAAGTAATGCTACCAGTTTCAACACACACACACACACACACCCCCCCCCCCCCCCCCTCCTCCTCCTTCAGAGAGAGAGAGAGAGAGAGAGAGAGAGAGAGAGGTCCAATATTTCACACAGTGACAAATTTTGGAAAAAGGGAGTGAGCTCTGTCTGTTCCCAAAAAGAGGCTCTCTTTGCGATTTGGCTAACTTCCTGGATCTTCCATTGACGTCTACAGACGTGAGTGTACTCGAATTAACAACTGATAGGAAGCGAGAGGATTACATAAATGAGAGAGTTAAAGACATTTATTAAGGGAAAACTTGTTAAGATTTGCTTCCATCAGCAGTTGGAGTCATTTCTAATTATGAGCAAAGGAATCGTATCGTGTAGCCAGCGGCTGTGCAAGTGAAGTTCTGCACCTGACCCGAAAGTCAATTATGGGTGTTGACCGGCCTCCCGTCTGATTCGGAGGTCTAGAGTAGACTACAGCTAATGAGGTGTTACGTACAAAGTACGCATATCTATTAGATGACATTATATCATAAAGCTGTTGTGATCATATCATGCCGTTCATGTTTGTGGATGATATTTTTACTGTATTGATCAAATACATGATAATACTGTTTTGAATAATCAATAATTGATTAAGAGTTCCGGGCGTAATCCTATGTTGTTAACGATTCGTTCGTCGAACACAAGCATCCGGTGAGTTACATCAATCACTATAGTAATGTGGATTTGTGAATAGAAAGACTACTAAAAAAACCAAAAGAAAATCCTCTGTGAAGAAAGCTTAGACTGGTACTGGGAAGGTCTGCAGGAGATAAAGGGATTTAATCAATTTCAACGGAGAAAAAAATGGAATTTCTTTGGGGAGAAAAAAGGTTGTGTGTGTTCTTTTTTTCTTTCTTACTATAGAGTGTCCACAATCAAGTTGATTATTCAGACATTTTTGTGTGTATGAGCGTTTTTTTATCCTGCCATTAAGGCAGCCATACTCCAACTGCAGGGAAGGTGCTTGTTGTCACCATACCAACCGCCAAACTGGCCTTCTCTTCTGAAGTTGGTGATAGGATTTTTTGTGTGTGCAAAATGTTATGTGTGCGTTCGCACACAGAACCTGGGTTTATAGTCTCATTTCAAAGGACTGTATGGGAAATGGAGTCCCAAACCAATGTTAATTCCAAGGGGAAAATCTCCCTGTGCGGAAACGGCCTGGTGGAGATTCAAAACCGCAACCCCAAGATTACGAGACCAGCGTTCTCTGTTGGTTTGGTCCTGCTACACATAAACTTGCTGTGTTTGAAAAATGATCACTGAGCAACACTTTTGTACTCAGAATAGCTTACCCTCAGAGGTTTGTTTTTTTTTTTTTTTTAGTGAGTGTCAATATCTTAGCTTTCAAACTTTTTATTGGGTATGAAGGAAATAATAGTTTGTTATTGTTGGGTGGAGAAGTTTAATGATGCATAAATGAATGCATTTTGTACTTTGGTCTAAGCAGATGACTTTGTGTTGGTTGCTGCATTATTTTTGACAAGTCTTTCCTGTCTTGTTCTTCTAAACAACTGTCAAATTTATCCAGTCAAGATGTTTTCAAAGATTTCTTATTGCCATAACATGGTTGATGGTTATTGATGATAGTGTCATTGTTTGATGATTAAGTTTGTACTATATTGTAGTTTTATTAAGTTGAAAAACTTGTGTCAGCATTATATGTGAGAGAGGGAGGGGGGAGAGAGAGAGAGAGAGAGAGATCATGAATACATTTAAAATAATTGATTCAATACAGACGCTACACACAAAGTAAAACTTCTTATGAAAGCAACGTTTGTTGAATGCTGCTTTGATGGACATATTTTTTTAAACAGAACTTCGGCTTCCAGTTTAATTTCAAGCTCTCACACCAGCCTTATCAGAATAGATGCAAGCAACTCTGATGTAGTGCACAGACATAGGCAAACAATTTGCTGTCTTTTTACCTCAGTCTGAAATTTTGAACTGCAATTTTAATTGCGTTATGAAACAAGCACACTGAATTGGGAGTTCTAATACAGGTATTTGTGCTTTTACATAAATATGAGAATTTTCACCTGCTAGGTGAGTGTCAAGAGTTTCACAGCCCATTCTAGGGACTAAGAAAAGGTGAGAGTTCATAAGACTGTTGTGGGGATCTCTTGCACACAAAAGAAAATGGCCGACAGTTGTAACATCCTGTAATTGGTGTATCAAAAAGTAGTAAAGTTCTCTGATTAAACACATAAAATTATCAAAACAATGACTCTTCAACAGCAAGAAGAGTTTTTGAAGGAGTTGTCTCTAGGTTTGAATTTTTGTCTTGCGCCCTTTTTACTCCCTTTTCTTCTCACATCCCTCATAGCAAGATGAGCAAGCCACCCTGTGAATTGCCACATCTATGAAACTCGGCTCTGAGATATTTGAAACAGATATGGTGTGTCTGTGGAGGGGGTGGGCGGGGAGTGGGAATGGGGCTCATTTGTGTGTGCATCACTATGTAGATATATGTGTTGTAATGTTTTTATGAAGGATTAGGTTCATGTGTGACATGCCTTTTTTAATCTGTCTTATGTTCCATGCCAATCAGTGACGTTATTTCGACACCATTTATTGCAGCTCCTCAGTAGATACTGCCACAGGCAGCCTCTTCTATTGCATTACCAGTTTCCCAGCCCATAGGGAGTACACAGTATCGAATTGTCTCAAAAAAAAAAAAATGTTTTACTGTTGTCAGTCACTCAGTGTGATGGTCTTTATTGGTGCCTATTCTGATTCTTAATGCAGGTCACCAACTACTAAACCTTCAGCTTATGACAGTTTCACAGTCTTGGAAATTGTGTGATTGAGGGTCTTTCTTTGGAGCTTGCTGATATCAGACAATGTGTTGGGATTTCTAATCTTGGATTATATGACAGGGCTATGCTATGCTTTCTTTCATGTGAAAATTAGTCAGCCTTATGTTTGCCAAGCCTGAGGGATCCAGGCATCAAATATTTTAACAACGAATTTTTTTTCTTAGATGCAGACAACAAGGCTACAGGTCCGTTTTCTTGTCATTTAACCCCGCCTCCCTCTCCTGATGTTTGAGAGCATTGTCTTTGTTTTTTCTGAAGATTGTAGAGATTTTCTTTTAATCGGTGTGAATGTTCATGATACTGGGAACGTAGTCTTTTGAGACTGTAATAATATGACTTAGTAGTAAAGTTTAACCTAGAAAGTTTTTTAATGAAGAAATAAAATGAAACTTGTCTGATCTCCCTAACAGATGTTGTGTTGATCTGTGTATGCATGCAACACACAAGATTCCACATGATGGCAGCGGAGTGAAACAGTAGTGTCATTTTAGATTATAATTATGGCAGAAGGAAATCCTGTTCCTCATCAAGCGCTGAATGTACAAATACCGAAACAATTCAGTGGAACTCAAGCCAACTGGATGAAATGGCATCAAAGGTTTGACGGATATGCTACTGCTTCTGGTCTTTCTCTCAGATCTAACGTAGAACAAGTAAGCGTTTTCCTTTTTTCGTGGGGAGATGTTACTGATGACATTTTTAACTACTTTGGGAGTGGATGAGGAAAGCAACGACCTTGGGGAATCTCATCAAGCATTCAACAACCACTTTGATGCTCACAAAAACATTCTGGTTGAACAAGCAAAATTACACAGAGCATTCAAAACCCCAGAGAATCGATTGATTCATTCATCTAAGATCTGTATCGTCTGGCAATCAAATGCAGTTTGGGCCAATTGAAAGAACAGTTGATATAGAATTTTGTCAGTGTCAGAGATGTTAATTTTCAAATGTGAAGCAGGCGAGAGCTAATCTCACTCTGGAGTTAGCCAAACAAATTGCTTCAGACATTTCAAACTACAGACATTTTTTTTTAAAATGCACTTAACAATGCTCCCCAGATTGCAGTTGACACGAAAATGCTGACTGCAGTCTGGGTGATATTTGCCTTTGTGCTAATGTTGTCTTACTGTTATGTCGCTATTATTATATAGTATAATTTATACTGTCTCTGTCACAGATAAACAAGAATTGGGCCAGTTTCTTGAGCTGTTGCCACTGAAGGTTGGTTGTCTCTGGCATGTGTAGTGTATTATTCTGTAGTGTTGTACTTTTCGTTGTTGGTATGTTTGTGTAAATGTATGGGTAAATGTTGTATACTATTAAATTCTGTTGTGAACTCCTTTCACATGATGTTTGCATAAATGGATAGATAAATGTTGTATACCATTAAATTTTTGTTGTAAACTTCTTGCACAGTATACTAATTTCTGGCACATATACCTTTCCTAATGGTTTAAAAGAAAAAATGGTATGTCCTTTGGTCTGATTTTGACATTGTTTGTTTATAGTGTAGTTTTTTTGTTGTTGTTCTTCTTCTTCAAAAGCTAGATGGGTTTAAGTTTTATCAGTAAATTTGACTCGGATTCTGCTATCATGCTTCTTCCATATATTACAATTTAGAGTATGACGGCCACACAGAAACACTTGTGTAGAATAATAGGATAGTCTATAGTCATAGTAGACTTAAATTTCTAAGTCTTAATTGTAGTTTTACAGAGGGGAAGGATGGTGTCTGAGAGAAGAGTGGGAAAATGGACCATTTAAGATGTCTGGAAGCGCTGCATCAGTAGATGATTCATATAAAATGATACAGAGTTTGTATTCAGCTTATTTCTATTTTGATGTGTATTACTTTTATTTGAATTTTGTTCGTCTTCTTGTATACACCAATACTTGTATTGCTTAAAAGAAAAGTAGCTTCTTTGCTACACCAATACAGAGGTTTAAACTATTGTTGCCTCATTGCCCTCTTACCCCCAATATTGATTAAGCTTGTTTGCGATTTTATACTTAAATCGTTGGACACTGGATTAAGCTAAAAAATCTGAGACACATTTACTTGTTCATTGTGTATGAAATACATATGAATAAAATACATAAGATATGTGAGACATGCTGTCATGTATTTTGAACAGAGGGGAGGGGGGGGGGGGGGAAAAAAGGAAAGAAGAAGAAATGAATTTTCTTTTTCTTTCTTTTGCCGTTAAAGAGAAGCGTGTCGTTAAGACAGGAAGGGGGGGGGGGAAAAAAAGGGAAAAGCGATATGCCTGGTAGTGAGTTGCATGTGATGAATAAACACCACAGTATGATAAAGGGTGGGTGGGACAAATTGGGAGGGACAGATCTATTCAGATCTTGTGTGTGTAATTAGAAATAGAATCATCACAGCAATATCAGAAGAAAAAAAAAAATGACTTTATCTCAGAGAGTTTTCATGTCTTCTGTCTCTGCTTTTATATGGCATCATATAAAGCATGACATGGCATGAAAAAAAGAAATGGAAAAGAATGCATGTTAAAGCTTCAGCCATGTGGCTCAAATTGATGCCCCCAGCCCCAATTCTCCATCCCCTTCTCATAATAATGGATGTGTTCTATGTTTGTATGATAATTAACATTGCTTTGCTGAAAAAAGAAAAAAGTTCATTAGTGAAAGAACAAAGAAAGAGATTAGACAAAAACAAACAAACAATGGAAAAACCAAAACAGTTGGCATGTTCACTTGTGTGGCTAAATTCATCTGGCTGTTGTAGCCTATACAGCTGATGATGATCGCCCGTGGAACACCTGACTTGTACTTGATACGTGGCAGTTAGCATAGCTGTGAAACAGCTGACTTGCTTCTGAGAAAATGTTACCTGGTCACCTCTCCAGAACTCCTGTTATTCTTCCTTCCACCCAGCCCTTCAATCACTAGTATGCTTTGCTGCTGTGCCCCCCTTAGACAGCTTCCCCCCTTCCATTTAGTGATTTACCATGTGTACCCCTCTCCAACCTCCGCTGTCCCCCCCCCCCCTTTTTTTTTTTTTTTTTTGCATAATTCATTTCTTGCTACCACTGGTAAAAAGACAGTTGCAGTGTCTAAATTCTGTTTGATTCATCCATTTCTAAATGTTCCTACCATAAGCGCCTTTCTGTAATTTTTTAGACAAGGCAAATTTGCAACACAGTCCTTACTCCTATAGTTTTTGACAAGTTCTGTTAGTGTTGAAACAATTTAGACTATTTTATTTGCTGCTTGATTCACCATAAATGATAAACTCAACTTTTTGAATACTTGAAGATATTTGGCAAGAAATAAATGCGGGCCTGTCTTGATTCAATATGTAGTGATGTATTCATATATAGAGATCTGCACCTCTGCTTTATAGAAATTGCATTAGATGGTCTAATTTAAATAGAACATAACTTAAATTGTGTTTCTTTGATTGATAAGAGATGACACAACATATCTTTTGTAAGTGTCAAAAGCAAGAATTGTTTGTCATCACAGTTTATAAGAAAGCGTCAAGTTTGTGATTCAAAACATCACTGAAAACATAAATCACAGTATTACAGCTTTTTCAAAAAAAATTGGTGATGTCTTCTGTTACTGTTTGTAATTGTCAAAAAAAAAAAAAACAGCATCAAAATTTTACCTGGACACACGAATGCAGACACATATGCGCCACAAATGCACACATACAATCTTAACAGTGTGATTCACTGTTACAGTTGATTACAAGTCCTGTCTCTTCACGGGGACATAATGAATAAACAGGGTACACCATGTTGAGGGGATCTGCACTCGCACTGGCTCTGTGATTGAACAGTTGTTATCATCAGCAGAGGACTTCGTAGGCATGTGGTAAATCTGAATAATAAATAACAAACGAGAGGTGACTTATTCTTCCACAAGTGGAATGAACTGCAGGCCTTTACCTCCAAATTAATGCTGCTTACTGATCAAATTAGCCCAGCACAAATAATTGATGCTAGGTGGACTACTGGTGCTGATGCTGCGCCGGATGAGTGGGGAGATGATGCTGAAATGAGGGGTTTCAGGGTGAATGCCACTGGGAGGATGTGGAACAAAAGTCTGCAACAACAACAACAAAAGGAGTGATAGAGAAAGAAAGAAATGATGAACTGGCTGTCAGAGTATTATTGTTCAGCTTCCACATTTGTTTATAGGTTTCCTTGATGTTTTGTATTTTCCTCTCCATTAGACCGTAATTTTTACAACTTCAGTTTGGGAAATCTATATTGACGTCGACAGTCTTGTTCATTAGTTATCTTTTGCTAAATTTTGTCTTTTGCTAATTTTTTTGTGTGCACATTAAATATAAGTGATTATTCATCTCTACATGTGCCATGAAATTAGTCAGTGGTATAAGGAATGTAATGTAAATTTGGTAATTAGCTAAAAATAGTGGTTTATGTGGTTGTCAGCTGGAATGGTTTGTTTTATTTAAGGTCATAAATGATTATAATTGTTTAGACTTGTATTTATTTTCTTGCTAAATCTTTGCAAGTAACTCATTGGAAATTTCATAATATACTGTAAACTGATGGGGATTTGAATTGTCATTGTGTCTAATTTTCTGTAGTGTTAATGTCTCAATTTAGCTATGCATGAGCACAATTAACCATTTTATTTGGCATGCTTTGTACAATTGCAGAGATGAACAGCTGGTTTTGAACTTGAACTGCTTTGTGTAATGTTGATAGACACATTTGCATCCAGGTTGCAGTTTACTTGCTGTTTGAAGAACCAGAGTGGAAGATTAGAGCTCCTGGCTTGGAATAAGAGTCCAAAGAGTCGGTGAGGATTTCCACTTGTGAGTTGGAAATCAAAGGAGCAGTTTGTAAAGTATGAGGGCCAGGTTTTATCCATCTATCTTTTTTCTATTTAAAACCACAGGTTTGTGTATTGCCTGCTAAACACTCTTCCACTCTTCCTTCAAACTAGTTTTGTTCACTGGTCATTAAATTAATAATATCAAGGGAAAGCCAGTTGTTCATCTTGCTTGTAGATGTTGCTTATGATTGGAGTGTGTCTTTTTCTTTTCAGTTGGATCTGCATTGTTGTCTTGTACCGTGTCCCATTGCTGTTCCTACAGGCCTGCATTTCTTCCTAACAGCATGCCAGCTTACTCGCGCGACTCTGACAACGCTCGAAAACTGACCACAGAAATTGAGCGGTTGCGGATACATTCCCTTCAGCCCCGCATCAAACTTTCTCAGGCACTGCAGGAGCTGATCAACTTCTGTAATTCGAACATGGCAGGGGATCCCCTGATCAATCCCGAGAAGGAAAATCCCTTCAAGCGCAAGAAATCATGTCAGATTTTGTAAAGACCTTAACAAGAAATGTAAATGATACTCTAGGGGTTTTTTTTTGTTTTTTTTTTTTCTTTTTTCATTTTCTTTTCTTTTGAGCACATTTCGTGAGTGGAACTGAATATGATGAAAAATAATAAAATTGAAATGAAATGGAGGCTGAACAGGCATTCTGCTTTAACCCCTTCAGTGCCATGTTTTGTTTCAGTAGTTTCCCCTTATTTGCAGAGCTATTTTTGGCTGTGGAGGTTAATAATTAACAAAGAATTCTAGCATGGAAACTAGTGCAAGAGAGTGTACATAAGCCATACTTTTCTGAAAGGAAAATGAACAGACTTCATTTATGACAGTAGTAAGTTTGTGTATTTTTTTTTTTTTTTTTTCTCTTTTTTTTTTAATGCCAGAAGTCTTTAATTGATAAACATAAAAAAACAGACAGAAAGAAATGTGAATGATTATGTACTGACAATGAATTCGTGTTCAGACATACTTAATTTCTTTTCTTCTTGTTTTGAAACATATCAGTGCATTCGTGTTTAATATACAATAAGAAACACAATAATAAATTGTTACAGTCAGCAAGTCATAGAGAAACAAACAAACAGACATATCACTTTTAAAGTTGTGATTCCAATATCTCAGTGGTATGTGGCCTCACTGGGTATTCAATCCATTTACACACACAAAAGACATTTTTCAGCTGTTGAATCAGATCAATATTGGCTGAATTGTTCAGCTTATTGAAATAAGATCACATTTGCCTCAAAAAGGTATGTTGGTACTTCACTAAAAAATGACTTGGTTGCATGCACAAAATTGTCAAAAAATGTCACAAATTCCACTCTCTATCCATATAAAAAAGAAATGTTTTCTCATGAAAATACTAATGCTGGCATCTTCTTACAGTTTGATGTCGCCTTTACAGAACTTTTCATTTCCTAATCAGAATGTGGAAAGAATCTGCTGACATTTATTACAATGCAAACTGTTTTCAAGACTTTGATCATGGAAACGATAGCTGAGAGACTGGGCAACACTGGAGAGCTTGGGTTTTTTATGCAAAAAAATGATGTTCAAATACAATACTAGGCACAGACACAGCCTGCAAGGCACAAGGGTTGGGGAAAAAAAAACCACACTTGCAGTCATCCCCGTTAGGTGTCAGCCGTCCCACTGACCCAGTAATTTATACTAATCACTCTGCCAGTGAAGCTGCTGAATCAGTTCTTATAGATCTATGGATTCTTCATATTCCAGAGAGCGAGGTACTATGCCACGCTTGTCAGATCTGTCTGCAGGAGGGAAGTGTTGAGACTTCTAGGTCCAGTGTGAGCATAGAAATCTTGATCTCTCTTGATATGCTGGCGAGGCACTGAATGGGGTGCTAGTGAAGCACTCTGAATGTGAAATTAGAGAGATCTGGGTAACACACTGGGCTGCAACACAGTTACGCTGCCTAGGATCCCAGCAGAGGAGACCCACATAGCTCTGCACCAAGGGGATGGGGCGTGGCACATTGATTGTGGCCATGACTGGTAATGTTGGGGTCAGACGGGATGGCTAGCTAAGGGGGATGAAGTGGAGGAGGGAATGGATGTTGCTAACTGCTGCTGCGGTTGTTGGTGATGCTGGCCATTTTCCACTAAACTAACAACTACAGGGGGCTGGCATTTTGGTATAGCATTTTCTGGCTTGGGGTCTTCTTGCTCTCCAGTTTTGCGATCACAGGGGAGAGAAGCATAGCAGCTGAAGTGTGAGTAACATGATCAGGGAAAGCACTGTAATTTTCATCACTGTGTTCACACTACCAGCTGATGCTGTCTTGTCTGGGGTGGAAAAATTCTCAAATGACGCAGATGTACCTATACATCTTTGGCAAATATGGTTTCAGTCTTCTTGACTTATAAATGTGTTTTTGGCACTTGACAGGTTAAGAGGAAAATAGCAGGATGAGAAGGGATGTGCGGGAAGGGACATGATGTTTTGCCCACTTCATCATAGAAGCAGATCTGAATGTTTTGAGCGGTTTTGTTTTTGGGGGGGGGGGGGGGGGGGGGGATTTTAAAGTAGCTCTGTATCCCTAGACCTTGTGTGTTCCTGCTAAAATGGCTTCTGTTCTCTAACCTTATGTGTTTGTAACTCAGCATGCCTTGATTTTTTTTTTTTTTTTTTTTTTTTTTTGGTGCTGTTGTGATTTGTTTTGATATTGTAAAGTACTTCATTTCATTATTTATTACAGCATTGTTTATTGTGATCCCTTGTTTGACCAGTATATTCAAATTGAACTTGCTTTTGGTGCCAGTGTAGATGAATTTGTTTATTGTATGAAAAAAAAATTTTAGTACTGTTTTGAATGATAGTGGAGAAAAATTCTTTACCCCAAACCCTTTTGATGCAAGTTTCTTATCATAATAAAAACTTTTGTATCAAGATGGGATTTTTGAAGTTTGCTTCTCCTCCTTTCTTGTAATTGAGGGCATTAGGGCCCAGATTTCCTCTCTTGCTTGCTCACTTGCTCTCTGTCCCCCTTTCCCTCTGTGTGTGTGTATATATGTGCGTGTGTATGGAATAAAATCAGATGGGGTGGGGGAGGGAGAGGGGGAAGAACCAATGCATACAAACAATTCTCTGTCAGTTTTCTTCTGTCGATGTTTGCTGTGACTGAGGAAAGATGATTAAAAACTAGCAAACAAAAAATGTGGTGGGATGGAAAGGGCTTGGGGGGGGGGAAAAAAAAGCTGGCATGCATGGGGTGAAGAGTGTTGATGACACGAAGGAGATTGGGGGATGAGTGCTGTAGAATGAGAAAGATGGCATTGATATGAAATTCCTTCATAGACAATAAGGGGATGGTTGGATGGTTGAATTCTGTTCAGGAACAGAATCGGTTAAGCTGACTTTGTCTCCTGGGTCAGGTTCATATACATATATATCCAGCCTGGTTGTTGGAATCTGCCAATGGTGCCTTACACTGGTAATAGAGATACACAACCTATAGCTGCCATGTTGTTGTGGTTAGTATTGCGAGCTTTTGAGTCCATTTTCGGCATGTGCGGCTTCAGCCCAGAGTTGATGTTGCTGCTGTGAGTGCCATCGGGAAGACTGGAGCTACACTGTCCAGTTTCCTCCACTCAGTTCATGTGTCTCTGTTTCCATAACCCACTGAGGGCTGGTATGGATTACAGGATCTTTGACGTGTATATCTGAACGTCTGTGTGTGTGTCTATACACAGCAAGTGATACAGCTTAAAGTCTGTGAACATGTTGATGTGGGAAATTGGAAAAATCCAGCTCCACATCTCGCCCTACTGAGCTTGAACCCAGACTTCTCAGCTGGAAAAATCCAGCTCCACATCTCGCCCAACTGAGCTTGAACCCAGACTAATCGAAACAGTTAAGGAAAACGTGTGGTGGTAAACCATTCCACTATCAATACAAGAATTATTACTGCACACACACACACACACACACACACACACACACACACACAAAAAAATGATATGTTGTCTCTTAGGAAGAGGGATTGAAAGCTTGAAAGAATTGTGTATGGGGAAAGTATAATAATCGGATGTTTGAGAAATAATTTGAATATGTTTAATCTCTACTAGATGTAGCTCAAGGCCATATATCAGCCATGGAGAGAAAGTATGTCTGTCTGTATTTGTTAAAATAACGTTTTAAGATCAAGAGATTGTCATCAGTTTATGCTAAAACTTGTGTGTTGTTTGTATTTGTTAAAATAACGTTTTAAGATCAAGAGATTGTCATCAGTTTATGCTAAAACTTGTGTCTGAAAACTATGATTCATAATGAAACAAACATGTAGATTTGTGAAAGCACACATGCTGTAAATGAGCATGAGAGAAATTGTTTTGAGTACTAGAAAAAGAAAATGCTATGCTGCTTGATCAAGACATTGTTTTAAAGAATATGAGAGGGGTTTTGTTTGATTGTTTTTTTTTCCTGTTCATTTTGAGCCTATATCAGGGCCTCTTTATGTCAACTGAAATAAAAAATTCTGTGTTTTTAAATGCTGGGCAGAACAGACATAGTAAGTGTTATATACCTGTTGTAACTTGGTCATCAAAAGAGTAATAGACAAGCAAACATTCATTGTTCAGTCTGATCTGCATTTTAAGTGATATATGGAAATAAGCAAAAAAGTTCTTGGGGTTTTGGGGTGATTTCTTGTTTGTGTTTTTTTTTTAATCAAAGTTTATTACGCTTCATTTTTTCCCCCAGTCAGGAAGCGATGATATCCTTGCATCGTATCTTTTCGTGATGTATCGTGCATGTTGTTATCCATTAGCCATCATTATGCATTTCTTTGTTGGATATTTCATTTTTTTTTTTTGTTTGTTTTTTGTTTTGCATGTTGTTTATTTCAGTGTCCCACACCTTCTATGTTTGTAGTAATAAACATATGGTTGTTACTGCCTAACTCGTTTGACTTTGACTTTATGTGTTTGCATATGGTTGGATTCTGTTGGCCTTGTAACAGTACACTATTTTCCTTCTTATTTGTTTTTTTGTTTGTGCATTTTGTATTGGTTTGACCTTTTTTTTTTTTCCAATTTCTTACCGTCTTTGACTGTTCAGTTTTGTTATTTCAATTTCCAAAAGATGTTGACAATGTTGAGCCTTTGTCATCAGATGAAACTGTAAATGCCAACCATATAAGTAATTTTGCACAGAAGCTTGTCCATGCTGTCTTTGAGTCTGTTCAATAGAAAAAAAAGGAGTATAGTTGATATTTTAAAATAAAAAGGAAACTGGATAAGACAGCAAAGGAGAGGAGAGGATAGTGTTGAAAAGTCCGAGCTGGAATCATTCCAAAAGGGGAATAAGCCATAGGGCATGGAGGAAAGAGAAAGATTGGGAATTCTTCCAGGGTCGTCTACAAAGTATATCATTATCAACATCTTCCCACACCTGGAGATTGTAGAGGTTCCACAGGAGATATAAAAGTTGTGCAGAAAGGCACAAAAGTGCTTTTTTTTTTTTGAAAAAAAAAAAGAGAGAGAAAGACAGTGTCTATTTGGCATTGGCATAACAGTGACCCTGTTAGAGTTTGGAGGGACAGCAGTTTCTCTCTCTGTACATTCCATTGGTTGTTTTTTTATAAGCGTAGTTTTAGGTGGTTTTTTTTTTTTTTTAACCAATCTGGCTTGATTATATTGCCATCTGCAAAGAACATCATCGCCTCAAAGATTTTTGTAGCACTTAAACAACGTTGAAACTGAGGATTTGTATATAACTTTGGCTGGGCTTAGCTAGTGAACGATTTTTTTACGGATGGATGAAAAGTTAAAGTCACATTGATGTCTTCATCTGGCCGCAGTAAACTTTCCCCTTAGACAGATGCCAGGGCAGTGAAGGATCTGCACAAGACCTCGGCCTCACACCAGCAGTGTGAGCCAGGGTGGCCTGGTGGGTGAGGCATCAGACTCTTTGTTTCAAGGTCTGGGGTTTGATTCACATTTGACACAGCCAGATGGAAGAGGTATCCTCTTCAGAGTTTACATCTATGTATGTAGAACACCATCCCCACCCAGCCCTTGAGGTAAGGTCCAGTGCATGACGCATGCATAAAATAGCTTGATTGCATGCTAAATTCTGTGCCACTTTTCAAAGAAAAGTAGGCCGTCATGTGACTGTGGGGATAGATGGCAGAAAAATAAAATGCATGCTCACTGAGGGCCCTGTTTAGACATCATCATTAAAGGCAGAATGTGGGCTACCACACCAGTGGGATCAAAGACAGTTGAATACAGTAAAATCTCACCAATGGTAAACCTCGGGAGTTCCGAGCGAGGTATGAAGAAAGAAAGAAAAGAAAGGAGTTGCACAGTTTGGTTGAGACATTTAGATGTGACCTGCCCATTCCTTCCTGTTGTGTATCCAGGACTTTTCACTGCCTCTGGCATCTGCTGTGTAGGAAGTTCTTGGACATGAGAATTATAGTGGCACTAGTACTGAATGTTTATGATTTGTAACTACAAGAGAGAGCTACTGACAGTCATTCTTACTCAAAAGAGCTTGCCAGGCATGCCTGAAAAGGTCTCTCAAGACTAAATAGCCAGTACGTGTTCCAGTGCAATGGCAGAGTATACCTCCTTTGTTCAGGGCCTTGGAAGTTAATGAACCGTCTTTTGAGTTACTCAAATGGTATATTTTTGCCTCCTTTTTTCTGTGTTTTTATCTTTTTCTTTTCTTCTGAAATAGGAAAAAAAAAAAAAAAAATACCAGCAGCTTGACATGTTTTCAAAGCTTTAAGATCGATCAGATGTGTACGCATTTATTCGTACAGTTCACCAACTTTTAGTCAAATGAAGAGAGTATAGTATGTCTGT
The DNA here is from genome assembly GCA_016801955.1 of Conus betulinus. Lineage (NCBI taxonomy): Eukaryota > Metazoa > Mollusca > Gastropoda > Neogastropoda > Conidae > Conus > Conus betulinus. The sequence continues at coordinate 233,073 of JADBJO010002742.1, forward strand.
TAGAACTGTTTTTACATTCCTGTTCCTATTGGTCCACTGCAGTTGATTTGCATAACTGAAGTCCCTCCATCAAATCGTAGTCAACATTGCCAGAGAAAATTCTCCTGTTCGGCCGCCCAACTCTTGAATGACCTTCAGTTTATCCTCAGACTCTGCCCATCAGAGATGTGTTTTTTTTTTTTTTTGTTCTGTCAAACCTTGATACCTGCTTTTTGTAGCAGACCTATGTGATTTATAGGTGTCAGTCATGTTTGTGAGGGAACATTCAAATATACAAGTGCACAGACATCCATGAAACAACCATGAGTGTATAGTAATGTGGCTGTGTAATTGTTTTTGCTCAAAGCATTTTGTTTTTCTTTTTTTTTTTTTTAATTCCTGTGATGCACTTTCAAACATGTTTGGTAAGACAAGTGCAACATAAAAGTGCCCATGAAGAAGATGATTATATTTACCCAAAACATACAACAGGGTTTCCTCTGGGTGACCTAATGCAAATTTGCATTAGGTCACCCAGAGGAAACCCTGTTGTTTTCTACATGAGCTGGCTGAGCAGTCCATGAAGTATAGTTGGTCGTAGGTTAGAATTGTTTTAATAGGGTATCATTTTTATCTGAATTGATATTTTCATTACCTCTAGCATGAATTCAAGGAATCTTTTTTCGTCTCTACCAAGAGTAGAGAACATGTAAAAATGTGTGCACTTGCACTACAAATGTACATACCTACACAACAACCTATATTCATTTGTGTTTGAGCTCATGTTCTCAAACATACACGCATATACATATTTTGATGATGAATGTATCTTTAATTTATGAGAGAACTAGTGTTTGTGCTTTTCAAGATGAGATGATTACTTACATGTTTTGTGCCCTGGCCTGATCTTCAGACTAAATTTTCCTTTTTTTTTTTTTAAAAAAGATAAAAGCAGAACAACACTTCTTTTTAAATTAAAGGTTGTTTTAGTGATAAGAAAAAACAAGTATGGTCATGGAACCGTCACTTTTTTTCCTGGAAAGAAAAAGTGAATATGAATTGGCATAGTGTGTACATATTATTATGTTCATTTTGCATGGTAAAAAACAGTAGATGTACTAAAAACATTATGCATATAAAAAATGATGAAAGTGTTTTGTACATTCACTCTGTTCAGTATTTGGCCTTGAAAACTTCTAGTAGCTTACTAGAGTTGCATAGAAAAATCATGTTATTCAATCATAGTGAGACCAGTGCCCCCAAACACTTTTGACAATTTTTTGTTCTCCAGTTTGGAGAAAAGGTAAGAAAAGAAAGAAAAACACTGAATATACCACACCACCAAAATCAGCACCAAATGAAAATAGTGTGGAGTGTGTTCACAGTTCATATGAAATCTGATAGCCCAGTTCTCTTTTTAAAAGTTTTTTATGGGACATTGAACTTGTCTCAGGAAGATTTTTTTAAAAAAGAGAGAGAGAAAAGAAAGGAACTGGAGGATTTATCTCTGATAGTCTAAAATTTGTCATGGACTGCATTGAACATTGTCACCTTGTGGGACAGCAAGAAACAGAGGCAACCTTCTGTACCTTGTATGTAATGTATACATTGCATCCACACAGTCAACCATCCATCTATCTCCCAAAAGACCTATTTGACAACCAATGCATTTCTTTTTTACACACATAGCCAGATTCAATTTTCCATCATGGTTTTTGGGTTTTTTTTTTTTTTAAGTTCTATTTATTAACTGAATTGAAATATTTGTTGCAAGAACATTGTCAAAGGAGGGCATGCACTGTTCCACAGAACCTGAAATGCATCTGGTACCATTTGATGTCGATGCAGGGTCCAGAGGGAGGAGGATGACACATTAAGAAGGCCACCGATGGAAGGTGCTGGCATTTGCAAGACCGCATTGCAGTCCCCATAATTCCACTACCCCGCATTGCAGTCCCCATAATTCCACTACCCCTCCCCCCACTGCCTCCAGCTACATGAGGATACCAGTCACAGCAACATGGACAGTGAAATGTCACACTTTAATGGATAGAAGCACATGCAATGCAAGCAAAGAGAGCAAATATCACTCTTCCACGGACTGAAGCACTTCCAGTTTTTTTTTTTTCGTCCCTGTGTGCAGAGAACAAGTTGATCCCAATATTGATTCCACGAGTAAAAGTGATGTTTCAGACTTTAAAGTTTCATCTCCCTGGCTTGAGAGCTGCTCTGATGACCAACCAAATTAAACCACAAAGAGCTTGTTGCTTATTGAAGAATATCATTCCTTTGCAGAATGTGAGGCATAATGTCACAGACCCTCTCTAGTCTCGATTAGATGTACTACGTTCAACCCTCAGACCCCTAAGTAGAGGTTGTCTGTACCCAGTTAGAAGTGCCTATGTGAGTTTGCTGCTGCTTATCAAAGCATATTGTCTGCTGTACAGGTAATCACTAATATATTTCCTTCTACACCCCACCCCCACCCCCCCACCCCCTTTTTCTTTTTTTTTTTTTTTTTTTTTAATAAGACTTTTCTCATTGATATTAACAAAGGCGAGTTTTTAAAAAAAAAAAAGGCAGGCATTTGAATGCAACAAAAGAAGACACCCCAAAAAATCCGCGCAGAGTGGACAGCTGGAGTCTATTCTGGACTAAGAACAGTGTCACAACCTAGTTGCCTGATAACAACGAAAAGGATGGCGTTTCTCACATTGTAGGAAGAGAAGGGAAATGTAAAGATTTCGTGATCAAACCATGAACAAATAGGGTAAATCATGCTCCCATGATTAGATGATTATACCCATTAACTCCTAATGCTTATGGGCCTATAATTATCCATGAGCATGGGAGCAAGTTACCCTACTTGCTCATTATTGACTGTTTACTGTTCCCAGTTTCATTAGCAAAAAACATTTAATGACAGTGAGAAAGACTCCACTGAAATCAAAATCACGGAAGAAATGAGTGTGGGAGAGAGAGAGGAAAGAGGAAATTACTGGCAAAGAATTTCCAAAAGATCGAATACAATTTGTAATGAACAAGTCCCAGGCCACCCACATGCACACACACACACACACACACACACACACACTGACTGACTGAAACCAATTTATTGTCAGAGATTAACTCAAGGTTGTACTCGCACACACACACACACACACGCACACCTCACGCACCAGTGGGAGAGAACTGGCCCAGCCGTATGCAGACTTCTTGGTTAAGAAAAAGATAAACAGACAAGTACTCAGAATCATCTTGGGAAAGCAGGCAACAGCAACTGATTTTGAAAAGCAGTCATGATAGTCATAGTTCCATGTTGCGTCACCTTCTGTCTTGTTGGTGAGAAGAGATCATTTTCTGCTGAAGCACAAAGAGGCATCAAAAGGGCCTTGAAAAGGCCTGATGCTGTGGACAGGGCAAAAAACAACATGAAATGAAAAGGGTCACAGCAGAAATGTAAGGATATCGAGTGGCATGAGGTTTGCAGGACACACTCTTACATGTATGCCAGTATCCAACCTGGCACCTCCTAACAAATCTTGTCAATAACACTATTCATGCAAGTGTGTAGCGTGTCCAGATGTACACATGCACGCACTTGTTTGCACATGCACTCACACATGCACAACAGGCACACACGCACGCGTGCACACACGCACACCACCACCACCACCACCAAAAGGAGACCCATAACATAGCAGAGACAGTTCAGGTTGATTTTGGATTAGATTTAGAAAGTTACAGAACTGTTAAAAAAGTCAACATCTTATGATTTTTTTTTTCCCAAGGGCTTCAAATTTGACACTGTTGGTTCAATCTGTGCTGTAAAAGTAATTCAGATTATGGAAACACACAGTTCTCCAAGCTACATTCTACCTTGCATCATTCTAGATGAATCAAAACCAAGCCTACAAACTGCATCTGACTGCCCTTTGCCTAAGGTATAGCAAAAACATAAAGTGTGAATACGGAGAGCAATATTAATACCTCGTCTACTTGTGCATTGATCGAATACAAAAGAACTTGTTTTTTTGACATATTGAAAAAAACAATTCTCAGATGGATGTTTTTGCCAAATGTTTCATAGACAGCCCAAGTGATGTTTTTCTTTGGTTGAAGAGGTTTAATTTAATTACGACAATCTCAGTTACTCTATAATAGTTGCACATATAATTGATAATATTTAAGAATGTTACAGTCTCTCTCTCTCATTCTCTTCCTCCTCTCTTTATCCACATTTCTCTTCCATCTTTCTCATGCCCACACATAAACACATGGGCATAAACACATATTTGCACGCACATGCATGTACACACACACACACACACACACACACACACACACACACACACACACACACTTGTCACAAAAAGACTTTTTCCTATCCTGGTCTCATATAGCATTTAGTGAAAAGATGTTAAACTGAAGAACAACAACAACACATATGCACGCACACACACACACACACTCGCACACACATGCACACTCAACACATACAGAGGCGCACGCACACACACACACACACACACACACACACACACACACACATAAAATATGGTGGATATGTAGTCTACATGCACCCATACACCACATACAGATTTTGTAAAGTAAACGTTTTTCTTTGCCAGTTGTAAATCATGCTATCAGTTCAGTATATTCAAATTTTTGACCATTTAAAAAAATTGACCATACTACTGGCAGTGGAAGGGAGAAGAACACAAACTGTTTCAGGCTTGAGGCTATTACATTAATCTGAATGAAACAACCTTCGCCAGTATTTACTGCAAATTTATGCATGCCAAACAAACCGGGAGAAAAATTGTCTCATTCTTTTAAAGACCCCCTGCACAGCTTGCCCTCTGAGGATTTGCTCACCCACAGCTGCTGATATAATGACTCTCACACAGTAGACATACAGGGCAGAAACAACCCATATGATAGCCATTCCCTCACCATGACTGAGGGCAGCACAACAAGTAGCTGGTTGTAATAAGTATTGACACTTAAACTGATTATAGCTAGTCCATAGGGTTTGCTAGGCAGTACCTTGTCCCTAATTATGTGGTCGAATTCATTCAGAATTTCGTGAGAAGCATGAGCAATGATTTGGAGTGTGCACATGTGTGTGTGTGTGTGTGTGTGTGTGAACAGGTTTGTATGACATACATTGCTGTCTGTATTGGTGGGTGCGTACACGCATGTGTGTGCGTGGCTAAGAGAGAGAAAAGAGTACATGACAACAACAACAAAAGGACTGAAAAGGGATGATCTTCTGTACATTCTTCATTCTTAGTCACTGAACAGATGGCTCATCTGTTCAAAGTGTGAACGAACATACGCAGGGTCATCTACTCAAAGTGTGTTGTCACTACTTGACTTCTACTGTAACCCTGAACTCTATCCTGTACCCAGGCCTATACTGTATGGCCTGTACAAAATAGTCTCAGAATTATTCCTCATTCTATCCTCTTTATAGAAAAATGAAATATAAGGTTGAGATCCCGTCATGTTAAGATAGCGTTTTGATCTACAGTACTGCCACCCCCTCTAAGCTGTCAAGAAAGCTGAATTCTGACAGCAGAATACAACACATTGTTATATGTTAATGTTATAAAAAAACATTAAGTGAAAAAAATGTCCACAGCTTTCTAGCAAATTGTAATAACTGATCAAAGCATTGTTAAAAGCACCATGTTCCCTGAAATAGAAAAGTAAAACAGTTTTTTTATTCCTACCTGTGAAAAAAGAATCTTTGGACCATGCTGTGGAATTATTCACAGTCCCACAGAGACAGATGAGGTTTAAAAGCTGTCCCAATAAATTCAGACATGACTCTAAACTTTTTCCAAACTAAAAATCAAAATAAAGTAAACGAGAATATTATTCCTGTGAAACCAGCCTGAACTTTTTTTTGTGATCGGGCATTTATTTCCCGTACCTACTCCTATGGCTAGCTTTGGTTCCAGTAATAGGCCCGTGTAAATCCCATACCTGGCAAAGAGTTAGCTATGTATCTGACATCGTCAACACATTGACTTTTAGAAAATTAAAGAGAATATTACTTTTGTTTTTATTTGCTCCCTCTCAGAACAACCCTCCTTGGCACTATTCACTGATTTGAAGGCATATTTGTCATTGAAATGGATTACAGCTACCCATAGTGTAGTCCGCTTTCAGAAGGGAGTATGGGTGGAAATAGGAGAACATCTGTTTCTGTATGCTGAGCTTGTCTGTTTACTGCTCCTTAGTTTCAAGCAACTTTTATGAAGTGGTCCATGAAAGCCTTGTACTGAATGAATGAATAAAATAAACAAAATGGAGATGGATGTGTCATGATTTCAGTGATGAAACGCTGGGAGCAGAGAACAAAATAAAACTATATGGGATCAATTTCATATTTCAAGCTGTCCCTCTTCCTTCACCCTCCACCCCCCATCCTTCACACCACACATATCCACCTTCCCAGTCCCTCTACCCACTATCGCCACCACCTCCCCAACCTCAGTCCTTCCTTTCTTCACCACATATGTACCATGCCCCTTTTGCTTATTACATTCCCATCTGCCTCAATACACAGGTTAATAAATAAAGGTCAGATGAATTGGGATCTGACCCCCCCATCCATCATAACCACTTTCCCCATCGCTCTCATTACAGGAACTATTCACACAAGCTCCCACACAAACACATCTCCTCCAGATTCAGGTAAATAAGACAAAAAAAGAAGAACACATGTACCAATGAACCCTTCCCAAGATCTCAACCAAAAGGCTGAGAGAACAATGTAAATGCAATTTGGCTGCAAATGTTAAACACCAGACAACCACTATTAACCTGACACATTACGCAGAATGACCATGAAGCACAGTGTAGACCCAGCAAGAATGAAAATACAAAAGCCCCAAGTAGTTCATACAGAACCTTCGAAAGGGTCGAGGGAGGTGAGTGGGGGAGGGTGAGGTGAGAGGAGGGGTGTGTGGATGGGGATGTGCACCGGAACATGTGAAAGGTAAGTTCTAGGAACCTTTTTCACCCCCCACCCACCTCTCTTCTCTATTCCACCCCCTTTCCCCATTCCATCCTTCACGCATCCCCCCCATCCCCCACCCCATCTACCCCCATTATCTCCATCACCTTCCCACACACATATTGTCTTCATCAGTGTTGTAATTGATGATGAACCAAGGAGAGTCTCAAAAAGGTTAGAACAGACTAGAACAAGCTAGAGCAATCTCAAGCTCATCAAAATAAACAGGAGAACTTGTACAGGTCCAAGTCTACAGGTAAGAATTAGGCCCCAAACACTCTATACCATCTGTTACTCTCAAAGCCACATGTATCCTCTCTCATAACATCAGCCCTCGTTAAAGCAAATTCACTGCAAAGTTCAGCCCTTAAGATACACTGTGCCTGACGTTGAAACGGCCCCAATGTTTTGTTTACTTTACACGCAAGCGCAGTCGACATGACCTTGAATCCCTCATTTCCTGTTGTGTGCTAGGTTTTGCACTCCTGAATCCCACAGGACAACAAGGATTCCAACTCTCACCAATTTTCCTATCCTTGTTGCCATGTAACATTGAACAAATTCATTAAACCCAAATACATGGACAAAGTCATCCTTTTCATTTTTTTTTTTTCCCTACAGAAGCAGGACAATTTCAATCAATTCAAGGTGTGTTGTTACTACATGACTTCCACCTTAACCCCCAACTCTAACTTGTACTCAAACCAGTTTTTTTTTTTTTTTTTTTTTTTTTTTTGGCAGACCAGCTTGTGCTTGAATGATCAGCATAGGTAATTAGATATCCGCTGACCAACTTTGACCTTTGCTTCAGATTTTGCACCCTCAAGTCATGGGTCTCCAGGGGCCCATGCTTTTTGTACAGGAATAAAGCTATGCCCTATGTTGTGGGTTTCCAGGGACTCATTTTCTGAAGGACTATAGCTTAGCTGTATATAGTGAATCTCAAGGTCTTACACCTTTTCTGAAGGACTAAAGCATAGCTGAGTGAATCTCAAGGTCTTACACCTTTTCTGAAGGACTAAAGCTTAGCTGTATGTAGTGAATCTCAAGGTCTTATACCTTTTCTGAAAGACTAAAGCTTAGCTGTATGTAGTGAATCTCAAGGTCTTATATATTTTCTGAAGGACTAAAGCTTAGCTGTATGTAGTGAATCTCAAGGTCTTATACATTTTCTGAAGGACTAAATGTATGTAGTGAATCTCAAGGTCTTATACATTTTCTGAAGGACTAAATGTATGTAGTGAATCTCAAGGTCTTATACATTTTCTGAAGGACTAAATGTATGTAGTGAATCTCAAAGTCTTATACATTTTTCTGAAGGAGTAAAGCCTTGCCACACAGTTTCATTTTTGTTGTTGACTTCTTTCTTTCTGACAAAAGCAAACTTTTTTGTACGTTTATGAGGAGCCATGCTATGTTGACAGTGTTGTCAAATTTGATGGAGATAGCTTTAAAACTGACAGAGTTATCAAGTGAAAATCATGTCCTGGTCATGTCTAACCTATGACCTACGGCTAAGGTTGAGGTGTTTGAAGTCTCTGATCTGTATTGCAGAGAGGTCCCTGATTCACGTGGGATGGTAATTCCCGTCTGAATATGACCACAGTTACTGTATTATTTTGTCAACAGCTCCATATGATATTACTGTACAGAATGGCCAGATTAAACTGATGACAACTCTTCATGAGCCTGTTGTCAGCTGGCTGTGAATCTTTTACAAGCATGTTCAGATCTGCATCCTGTGTGTGTGACCAGAGGTTACAATCCAAGATAAATCTGGTTCAGGTGCCTGTGTTTAGACTCCAAGACAAGACAGAGGACAAAGTCATGATGAACAATTTGTCATCTCACAAAGAATTTTTTTGGTTTGCTAGATTTTAGACATTAAAAAAAATCCACCCAGTTTATGTGGATAAGTTTGAATACACATATACAGGCATATGCACACGCACACACACATGCATCAAGACACACTAACACATGCATGTGACAAGCATACTGTATAGCATGGCCAAATTATGCTGATATGCACACGCACACACACACACACACACACACACACACACACACACACACACACACACACACATCACGCATACAAACTGATACAGAAGAAAAAGCATGCTGCAAACTCAAACATAAACTAATGGATGCATTCATGTGCATACACACACGTACACACATACACAAACACACAACACTCATACACATGCACGTACGCACGCATGCATGCACACACGCACTGTCTGAAACCATATACTGTCAGATTAATATACTGTTGTACTGATGTATGCACGTACACACACACACACACACACACACACACACACACACACACAGAGCAGGGATGGATCAGCTACTTAAGAGATGGGGTGTTCCAAATTTTGCAAAATCAGTGTAGGGGGTGGTGGAGTATCACCATCACCAGCCTACACCAACCCACTTTCACACTGAGCCACATATTTCTCTCTCTCTCTCTCTCTCTCTCTCTCTCTCTCTCTCTCTCTCTCTCTCTCTCTCTCACACTCACACACACACACACACACACACACACACACACACACACACACACACACACACACACACACGCACGCACGCACACACGCACGCACACACACACACACACATATACACACACAGCAGCTCTTTCACAACTATTGAATTAACACAACAATGAACAAGGCAGCGATAAAGGGTCTGTTCATGCATTGGATATATAGAGGGTTGGGGGTGAGAGCTTGAAACATAGTATTGGTGATATATTCCTTCAAATAAGTTTTGTTTGAGGTAGTCATTTTCACATGGCACTGTTCTTACCACGTGTTCATGACACTGGCTGCAGGTATAACATCCAGGGGCACCAGCTGCCACCTGCGGAGTCATCATGAACAAGTTCCAAGAAGGACTGCAGCAGCAGCGACGCCTGATTGAACAGCTGCGGCGTGAGGCGCAGACCCGTCAACGTGTGTCCCAGTCCATCGATGACCTTATCAAGCACTGCGAGGCCCACGCTGAAGAGGACCACCTGCTTCGTGGGTTCCCCCACCCCCAACCACAACCCCTTCAAGGAAAAGGGTGGCTGCAACATTCTCTAGCACTGGCTTAGGTTCAAGTCGTTGTACCGTGCCTCTCTGACGTCATGATGGAAGAAGATTGAGTTTGTCTTTCTTTTTTTTTTTTTTTTTGTTTTTAATCTTTTATATTTTAGTTTTGATTAACCATCATACACTCCCTTTTTTGGGCTCTCCCCTCTTTTGGGGCTCTGAACGCTGATGCCTTGCCACATCATTGCTCATGTTGAAATTTGGTTGTGTGACCTGATCATGAAAAGTGAAACATGTTTGCAAAATGGACTAGGGGACTAGCAAGCAGGCACTGATCAGGACTCTCTGCTTTAGTTGAGGCCCAAACCTGTAGTCTGTGCTCAGAGTAGGTAGGAACAACCTGAACCCATGAGCTGCTTACTCAAAGTATTACATTTGCTGCAGTGCTGATATTTTGACTGTGAACCCATTAACTTACCAAACTGCTGAACTGATATTCTTTCACTTTTCTCTCCCTCTTTCTTTCTTTCTGTCACGTTTCTTTCTCTTTCCTTCCAGATTGTATCCTGTCAGTCGCATCTCTTCACTTTTCTGGTTGTTACACTTTAGTAACACTTTCCGACCCTCTCCAACCTTTTCTTTTGGTTGGTATTTTCAGCATTACATGTTTAATCTTTGAACAAGTGGTATTGTGCTTACATGCAGACAATGAGCAAGTGTCTGATTCAGTGCCCAATTTTTCAAGAAAATCATTATGAATAAGTCACTTGGCGTGCAACAATTTACAGCCATTATGAACCAGACAGAGACAGTCCCTTTTGTGTCTCTAGTTTTGTATCAGAAAAGAGCAAAAATTTAAAAGGTTGATTATTTATAGTATACCATTTTGATATGTTACTTGCTTTTTGTGTGTTTGCTGTTCATTTTGCCTATTTTTTACTTATTTTTTAAAGTTATTGTGCATACTGTTCAGTGGATACCAAATACATCATGTACAACTGAAAAAAATCTCCCTTAGTGTATGTTGTTTGTGTGAAAAACAGAGAGGAAGAGAAAGAGAGGGTGTGTGTGTGAGAGAGAGAGAGAGAGAGACACACACACAGAGAGAGAGATTCAGTTGCATATGCATCAATGTATGAAAAATTCAGACATCTCTAAATGTGCTTGGTGTAACAGATTTAGAGAAGTCCATGACTACAAAACATATTTCATTTTTTACTACTTTTATACTGATCTTGGTTTTATATGATGTGTCCAGTAGGGTGGGTTTTTTTTTTTCTGTCCCATTTCTTTGCCGCTTCAGTGGCATTGCGCCCATGTTGCTCATTCCAACACCCCCCCCCCCCCCCACTCCCCCACCCCTGTCCTCAGCCATAGCCTGGCCTGGTCCACTGCAGAAATACAAACTGTTCATTTGTCTGTCGGTTAGTCCGCATCACATGTCTGTGGAGGCAAACATTTCACATGTGTCGTTTCACTCATCTAGAAAACAAAGCTACAACTATGCAAATGCCTATTGAAGAGCAGTCACATTTTTTTGATATAGCATCCTGTGATTGGTGCACAGAAAGTATTAATGATTAGATCAAAATGCTGACCCTTGAACAGCAAGAAGAGCTTGAAGAAGCAGTCACATTGTTCGTTTGAATTTTGCACCTGTTTCTCGATTCCCCTTGCCTCTCGCATCCCTCACAGATAGCTAGCCACTATGAGAGTGCTCACGTCCATGAAACTCCCCTCTGTTCTCATGACCATGGAATAGGGGCTCAAGTCACAGCTGGCTCAGAATCACAGGAAAAGCTTCAAATAGGCACTGAGGACTGACACAGGTGAATTTAAGATTTTCAGTGTGTAAGTTTCTGAAAACAGTGATTTGTGTTTCCAAAGAAACCTATGGACCAAAAATCTCAAATTCACCTGAGCCACTGGCTGACTTGTTCCAACACACTCCAGGCACTGGCAGTCAGATGGGAGCAGTCAACTGAGGCCACCGTAAGAGCAGGCATGAAAGGCCACAAATTTGAGAGATTGGTGTGATCCCAGTCTTTCTCATTGAGTCCATAACAAACTCAACTCTGGTTGGGGCGGACAAATCCTGCAAATGAAAGGCTGTGATGGGAATCGCACCTACAATCTTACAGCTAGGCGTCTGTGATGCAAACCACTTTGCCATGGAGGTTAGTCTTTCCCTTATGCTTATTTCTGCATCAATGGGCACACATAGTCAAAGCGTTTAGCTGCCAAACAATTAAGCTTATGATGAATGGAATGGATACTTTGAGTGTGGAGGGTGTTGTAGTCTGGGGACAGAACAGGCATGATATTTTTTTGTTATATTCCAACGCTCTCATGTCCCTTTAACTTCTAGTGTTCTCCACTCTCTCACACACACACACACACATGCGCACGCACGCACGCACGCACGCACGCACACACACACACACACATGCACACGCACACGCTGCGCGCGCGCATGCGCATACGCATGTGCACATGCTCGTACACACACACACACACACACACACACACACACACACACACACACACACACACACACACACACACACACACAGAGCAGGGGTGGGTCGGTTACTTTAGAGATGTGATGTACCAAATTTTGCAAAAGCAGTCAGGAAGGGGGGGGGGGGGAGTATGGTCTCCTCTCCTAAATAGTTTTTTTCATTTGTACAAGCAGGGAAGGGGTGGTGGTTATCCTTTTCCCAAAACAGCCAGTCTCAGAAATATCACAACAGTTTCTTTATGAGCTGGAAAGGGAAGATTGGGGGAAGGGAGAGGCACCCAGAGGAAGGTTGGTGATGGTGGTCCTTCACAAGGCATCAATGCCATTTAGCCAGGACAGGGGATGGGAGGGGGCATGGGGGACTCCAGCCACCCAGGAACATGCCTCCCTCACCGTGAACTGCATCTATATGATCTATGAAAGCCGCCCACAGATTACGTAAGTGGGAATTTCTGCTAACATTTCAGCAGGCTCTCTGCATGCTTTGCACTGGAATTAAATATGCTCGATCTTTGTGGCCTAGCTTACATCAGTCTTGAGCTTTCTGTGTATAGGCAAACGTGTGTGTGCCGTGTATTCCCTTTCGGATTCAAGCTGCATTGCAGCCTCAATGATGAGAGAGGAAGAAAAGAAAAAGCATGGAAAGTAGGAGGGGCAAGGGGATTGTAGGAGTGGGATGCCACTGGTGGGGCAATGGTCCTGGAGGGAATCGCACCAATCACTGGCTAGCCGAAGCCGCCGGGGCCAGACTGAAAATCTCTCTCTCAACAACAGGAATCTTTAGGGCAAAAAAAGTCTCAAATACATCCAATGGTGAAACTGTGCACTGGTGACATTACCGTAGCCGTAATTCTCATGATTAAATCATCACCTACCATTCCATGCAGTCAAATTCTGCTCTCTCTCTCTCTCTCTCTCTCTCTCTCTCTCTCTCTCAGTGTGTGAGTGTGTAGGAGGGGTGATGTGTGTGTGCACGCGGCCGTGTCTCTGTCAGTTTGTGTGCAAGTGTGAGTGAGTGTATGTGGTATGTTTCCTCTCTGGACTGTGGCATTAGCAGCTTCGGAATAAAAAAAAAAAAAAAAAGCACACACACACACACACACACACACACACACACACACACACACACACACACACACACACACACACACACACACACACACACACACACACACACACACACACACACAACACACGCGTGCACACACACACACAACAACAACAACAACAACTACAACTACTACAAGACACACACACACACACACACACACACACACACACACACACACACACACACACACACACACACACACACACGCACATGCACACACACACACGCACACACACACACGCACACACACACACACACACACACACACACACACACACACACACACACACACACACACACACACACATACACACACACGCTGAGTTAACTGCTATAATTATGGCTTTAAAGTTTGTTGTTGATTACCCTCAAAATTTATTTAAAGTTGTTCTGTGTGTAGATTCCAAGTCAGTTCTTACAACAATGAAGAATTCTAAACTAAAAGTTCGATCTGAGATGATCACTGAAATAAACAATTTAGTACATTTCCTCTCAGTCAGAGACACTGAAATAACATTTGTTTGGGTGCCCTCCCACTGTGGGTTATATTATAATGAAAAGGTTGATTTTCTAGCAAAGAGAGGAGCAAAACAATCATCAGATTTGGATTTTCTAAACTCCTCTATGTCAGTGCAAGAGTGCTATACTTTGGCGGAAAAAAGTACAACTTTCTCATTTTCATTTGCTAGAAAGAGAAACTGGGTGTTTTAGTTTACACGATGAAATGAAAAGTATTCATGAAAAGTTTAGTAAGAACGACCAAAACATTCATCGTAGACGACAGATAAAGTTCCTTGATCTGTAGATGCAAATTGGATTGTTTTAAAACAAAGTATTTCAAAAATGTACTTTGTATATGTGGTCATAGCATATCAACTGATCACACTCTTTTGTGTAACTTAATGAAGAAATTCATTCCAAGTACGCCTGTACAGCCTGTTCAGAATGCTTCCCTGTCAGCTAGTGAAACATATCTTTTCTTTTTGCACTTAGCTAAAAGTCCAATTGGCAAATATTTATAATAGTTAAGTCAGTGGTGAGATGAGACAGAAGAGTTATATGTTTGATGTTTTTGTTTTCATCTTTGATCAAGTGGATTTTCTATTTTTGTGTTATTGCTGCAGATAAGTTAATGTTTTTGACTTGCTGTGTTAAACGATTTTTCCTGGCCCCATTTTTTTTTTTTCGTCTAATATCATGTAATGTGGAAAGACCTAAACAAAACAAAAAAAACAACACACACACACACACACACACACACACACACACACACACACACACACACAAGCTGGAAAACTGCCGGAGGGAAGAAGGGATGCAATGACAGCCTTTGCTGGGTGAGTGACTGCAAGGAACGGCAAGGCCAGGTGAAAAAGTTGGTGGAACATACTGAATTTGGGCGAAGTCTGCCTTCATCCCCTATAAGTTTCAGTTTTATTCAGGGAGGTAGGCGTCACTGCATGTGGACTAGTCCAGACAGGCTACATCACATCCGCTAAGTTTCGATACCACTTTGCGCGCGATTTAAAGCTGAAGGATATATGAATTAATGACTAAGATGAGAGAATTAAGAAGAGGGTCTCGTGGCTGCTACTTAGCAGATGTCTGACATGTTGTACATCCACGGAGTCGACGAGGACCACTTCAGTCATCGAGGGGTTGAGGAGAGTGGGGGGTGGGGGTGAGATGATTTATACGTACGCAGGTGGCTGATCAAGCTGATGCGTGCATGGAATGTGCAGTGACAGCTTGGACAGGCAATGTGGGAGACCTGCCCTTGATTGCTGTGTGTGGGCTTTTTTTTTTCCATCTCTTTTTTACGCTGCATCTGTCCTCCTTTCTTCACATAGATTGGCACCTTTGAGGATAGAGTAATGCCATCTGGTTTGATCCAGAGCAGTTTGTTCCCATGTGTCAGGGTTGATATTAAACACTTTCAAGGATGTTTTGAGAGTGTCTTTGAAGCATTTCTTCTGACCTCCATGGGAACGCTTTCCTTGCTGTAGCTCACTGTAGAAGTCGCTTTGGGTAGCCAGTAGTCTGGCATGTGAGCTACATGACTTGCCCATCGAAAGCTGAGACAGCGTCAGTATGGTGTGGATGCTCAGCAGGCCTGCTTGGTCGGGACCCTCTGTGTCTGGGATTTTGTCCAGCCATTTTATGTTTAACAATCTTCTGAGGCAGATTGTGTGGAAGTGATTCAGCTTCTTGGCATGCCGTTGGTATACTGTCCACGTTTCACATGCATAGAGGAGTATTGGGAGAACAACTGCTCTGTATACCTTCAGCTTGGTCGCGAGACTGATGCTTCTTCTATTCCAAACATTGATGTGTAGTCTGCCAAAGGCTGCACTCGCTTTTGCAATCCTGATGCTCATTTCATCGTCGATGGTGATGTTCTGGACAGTGTGCTGCCAAGGTAGGTGAATTTGCTCATTGCAGCAAGTCTCATACCATTGACTGTGATGTTAGGCTCATAGTATGGTCTGCCTGGCACAGGTTGATGCAGAACTTCTGTCTCCTCTGTAAACATGACGAGACCGATATTGGCGCAGGCTGTGGAGAACTTGCTGATGCTGGACTGCATGTCAGTGCTAAGTCAGCATTAAGAGTACAGTCTTCAGCAAACAAAATTCCCTGATGATGTCTGTCATAACCTTGGATTTTGCCTGGTGCCTTTTGAGGCTAAAAAGCTTTCAATCTATTCTGAATCTGATGTTGATGCCTATGACTCCTTCTTTGACATCAGTCAGCATTGCAGAAAACATAGTGCTAAAAAGAGTGGGTGCTAAAGTGCAGCCTTGCTTTACACCACCATTTTTGTGACAGGAAATGGGCTGGATGTCCTGGAAACGGGCCTGCATGCCATTATAGAATTGTCGCACCACAGAGATGAATTTCGGCGGGCATTTAAAATTTGGCCATAATCTTCCACAGGCCCTCTCTATTGACGGTATCAAAGGTCTTGGTCAGGTTGACAGGCCTTCTATGTCTGACCTACGCATTAGCAAACGCAGTGTCAGACCTTGGGTACCAATCTAACAATCAAACATTGGCTGTGCCATTATCATCAGTGTGTGTGTGTGTGTGTGTGTGTGTGTGTGTGTGTGTGTGTGTGTGTGTGTGTGTGTGTGTGTGTGGTGAGTGTACACATGTGTGTGTATCTGTGTATGCATGGATGTGTGGCACGGGCCCATGTGTGTGTGCCGGTTTATGCAGAGCGCATGTGCACCTACGTGTGTG
>JADBJO010002742.1:252500-288147 GCA_016801955.1 Conus betulinus
CCCTGTCATGTAGTCTCTCAGACCGAAATGGAAATCCGTAGCATCATCTTAATCATCCTCATTCTCATCGATCAGCATAAAAAAAAAGTCTCAAATTCTGTGGCCCTTCATGCCCTGCCCTGCTCTCATGGTGACCTCAATTTCGATGTCCCTCTCCACGTCTGTGGCCTTGGTTTGGTTCCGTCGGGGTCACCGGTATCGGCGAGTCCATGGGGGCTGTCGTTGGACGGACGTGGTGGCGCCCTCCGGAGGGAGAGCTCACTCACGCCGGCTCCGCGACTAAGCAATTATTGTCGTCAGTAGGGGGCTTAGTAGGTGGTGTCCTGCGTATATTAGATCAGAGCAGGCGCCACTGAACACCACTGAAGTGACTCGGCAGCAGTGCAGTGTCTCCTCCGGTGGGTTGCCTCTTGACGACTTGACAATGACTGCTCCCTGTGGATTGCCGGTGCCGGGGCTGTGGCGGGGCCGACCGGGCTGTGGCTGTGGACGGGGTGTCGAATGAGCGGCGTGGGTGCACTGCCTCTGAGGTGGCGCAGAGGTTGGGACAGCAAAAAAAAAAAAAAAAAAAAAAAAGCAGGAAATTGAGAGTGCTTGTATAAAATCATCAGTGACCAGAGAAGTCTAACGGTATTGCAAGCCTCAACATCCTGTATTCTCATTAGGAAGTCTGTCAGCTGATGGGGAGGAATGAGTTTGAACCTCATTATCCTGCACCTCATGGACAGTAGGCAGTCACAATTTGAGGTGCAGTCAGAGAGTGAAGGGTGCAGTGGATGTCTAGGGTCCTGGAGAGTAGCCCAGGCTTTCCTTGAGCTCACCTTGCAGTCGGTCTATCAGCTTTCTTCAAAGCACTGAATAAGCACAGGTGGTTGCAGAGGAGGATGGACTGGATCGCAGACCAGTAAAATGCATTCAGGATGGTGCTGTTGACCCTGAACTGTCCACACTTCTGCAGGAAAGAGAGGTACTGATTGGCCTTTTTGCAGCAGCGTTGATGTTGGGGATCCATTCCAACTTGTCGTCACTGACTGTACCCAGGTTCTTGGAGATATGCACGAGGTACTCTTCTTTGCCCTTGATGACAAATAGTTGGAGGTCACTTGTCCATTACCATACCATTTCCACTGTCTTGGTAACATCAAGCACCAAAAATTTGCAGTCAGAACAGTCCACCAGATCACTGACTGCTTCCAAATACTTGCCTTCTTCAGTGTCCTGCATGAAGTCTCAAGAGTGGCATGTCATCTGCAAACTTATCTGCAGTTTGCACACATCCCTTGTTTGGCAGTCAGCAGTGTAAATGGTGAATAGGGTGGATGACTAGTACACATCCCTATGGTGCATCAGTGTTAGTCACATCAGAGATCCAACTCAAACTTGCTGATGTTGGTCAGAAGCTGAAGACCCAGGAAATGATGGTTGGGGTGGCAGCCATGGACAGAAGTTTGTCGATGAGGATGGTGTTAAAAATGCTGGGAAAATCTACAAAGAGTACTCTGGAACATTTCTTGGGCCTGTTGAGGTGCTGATAGAGGTGATGTAAAAGTGTCAGGATTTTGTCCTGCGTGTTTTGGTCCTTGACGAACAGGAACTGGAGTGGATCTTCTTGAGTTGTTTGTTTTAGTTATGTCATAGTCCAGTGAATGGGCCTGCACAAGCGTAGATTAGGCCTAGTGGAGGACTAACATTACTTGTCTATGGTGGCAATCCTCTTACGCAAAGTTGCAGTCGAGCCAGTAAAGTAGAGCAGTGCATCCTCATGGTAAGTAAATACACCCAAGGCAAATCCAAGCACTGTGTAGTGTGTGCACAGGGAAGAAGCGGTAGTCCATGAAAATTAAACTGCCAGCTAATAAGTGTCTTAAAACATGCATTCGCAGACAAAAGCCAAACCTGTATGCAGGACACGGAGATTTATTTTCATATTGGACTCTAAAAGCCTTAATGCAGTTCCTTGTTTGTACCGTTTCTCATTTGCATGTGCCGTAACAACTGTAGAATGTTTGTTGGATAGGAACGGCCATGCACTCAGACACACATATTCAAAGACAAGTGGTCAAGTGTGCAAGTGATCTAATCACATGTTCATTGGAGAAACAGCAAAATGATACAGGTTCATAGCGTGATAGGATGACTCATCATTTTTACGGGATATAGTTTAGGTGAGTGTCACTTGACTGTACTTGCTGAATTGGATGTTACTTCATTGGATGGTGCTGATGTGGGAATAACATGGGAATACCACTGTAGCATAAGAACTCCATTTGGTTTAAACTGACTAAATTTTCTATGATTTTTTTTTTCTGCTTTGAATAACCATTTTCAACTCACAAAAAAGTAGAGCTGTAATGGATTTATGGAAAACAAATATATGGGATATCTTGTTTGACAAGTTGTCACACCTCATCTTTGTCGCAATGATGGTAATCAATTTTTTTAAGTTGTCATACAAATGACATTACTTCTTCTTGAACTAGGCAAATGACATGTCAAGTGATAGAAGATATATGCTAAAATATTTTTGGAAATTTACATGTTATTTATTTATTATCTTTTTTTCTTGAATTTTTGGGCGTGTCTTCCCACACAAATCGACTTTGTATTCAAAACTGGGGGGAAAAAGTGGGGGGGTTCCATAGCGTTAATTTGATCCCTGTGGAATTTGCAATTCATTTGATATTGTTGATAGTCCAGCCAACCATGGGGGTTCTGAATATGGAAGACATCTTGATCAATTACATCACAAGAAAGATTGGAAAGTAGTGACATCTGTTCTTTGAAAGCTCATATTAGATCATGCATTCCATTCACCAAGTAATCTGAATCAACCTGTTCTTTTAGTTAAATGACTACATGTACAGTGTTAACAGTTATTTCTGTTCACAAGGTGGCAGTGGCAGTAAGAAGTAAAAGTCAGACTCAAAGCAGCCAGTTCAGAAGGTGAGGAGGAAGAAGAGCCATCTCTCTGCTTGCATGCCGAGCTGTGCCTTTTTCTTCCTACCAGCTACCCTTCTACACCTCCAGACATATCTGTACTGAGCGACAAATTATCCAGAAAGGACATCATTCATCTCCGCTCAGTGCTGTGTGCAAGTGCAGCTCAGTACCTGGACCAACCAATGCTGCTGGATCTCATCACATTGGCCTCCGAGGAGCTGCACAGACTGGTAGAGGAGCAGAAGAACAATGCTCAGGGTGAGAATAGGACTGGTGTCAAACTTGAAGAGGGTCAGGAACGGTGTGCCCAAACCCTTGGCTGTGAAAGCCGACTGGCACTGTTACATCTGACCACATGAGGGCCAAGACACAGTATGTGAAGCTGATCAAGAAGTGGGTCACAGAACTGAATTTTAAATGGTGGCTTGGTGTTTTGTCAGCGCCTTATTCTCATTGTGCTTCAAGGGTCCAGCTCTGCTATCAAGGTAAATTGCTTCACTTGAGACTACTTGTACAATATACAGTATGTAGATATATTTCTGAATTCAGTGCTCTTTTCAGAGTGTGAACACTACAGATTTCATTGACAGTTATTTTGTGCATTTGTTCTGTTTCAATATCAGTAATGCAGAACCTGTTCATTTTGCACTTTGAGGACTCATGTTAGTCTTCAGATACGTGCTTTTGAACAGCTGCAGGTATTTTGATAATCAATTAATCATTGCAATTTTCAAATTGTTGATTCCTTTATTGTTTTCATTTTCAGGAATGTGGTTGGAAGAAAATGTGAAACTGTTGTAGGAGAATTAGGGTCACAGGTTCTCCATGAACATTTTCTTTCTTTTTCTGTTGTGAATAATGTTGGTCTTCTGATGTGTCCGAAGAAGTATCTGGTCTGTGGTGATGGTTTTATAATCATATGTGGAAATAATCCTGCATTTTATTACCAGAACTTTGAAGTAGAGTTTCTTTGAAATTGGGTTGGAGCACACTTACACACACACACACACACACACACACACAGAGGTACGAACAAATACACACATGCACACAATCACACACACAGACACATGCAAATTTTCAAGATCTTCTGAACAATTTGATGATATCATGGTAGAACAAAAGGCAGGTTGAAATTTGTAAAATGACCCTGGGAGTTGGCAAGGACATTCAGATCAGAGGTATTGTTTTACTTCGTTCTTACCTGTCCAAACAAATACCTTGCCTCTGCTAGGTGCGAGTAGGGTTTCTTTTGAAATTGGTTTGGAGCACACTCACATACACACGTACGCATGCATGTGCACACACACACACACACACACACACACACACACACACACACACACACACACACACACACACACATATTAGGATTCACATGAAAAGATTGAAATTGAGAGAGGGGCGCCAACTCTTCCCATTAACCATCAGTCCAGCAGGTGTAGTCTCCTTTAGTGACTTCATACTCATTTCACCCCAACAGTCTGAATTCAGGTTCCTCCTTTTCTTCAGTGAGGAAACACACTCCCTGAATTTTGCATAAACAAGAACAAGTGGTTATCTATTCTGTGCTTAGTATTATAGACCATGAATTGAAAATCTCTCACTTCTTGTTTAAATGCCTTACATGTGACACTTCTTTACATGGAAACTTTATTCTCCTGATTTACCATAGAGTTTCGACCCCTGATTTACCATAGATTTCCATTAAATTTCAAAGTTCAACTCTTGTGTGTCAGCACATTGCAAAGTTGATGTGCAAAGTCGGTTGACTTCTTACAAAATACCTTGGTAAATTGGATGAAAAGTTCATCTCTCCCAGCAACATGATAAATGAAACAGTTTATAGCAGCCACAAGGCCCACAATACCATTATAAACACATCATTATGACAGACATCCATTATTATTTTTGCCCAGTATCGTTTGTTTTCAGTGATTTTTTTTTTTTATTTTACAGAAGATACGCAGCTACCAAATTTCGTTTCTGTTGGACAATAAATTTTGAACTACTAGGCTTGAGTTTGTATTCTGTACAAACTTCTGTTTGTGTTTTCTTTGAGAGCTATGTGTATGCAGTTACATTCTTTGGTGTATGTATATTCAGGCCTACATAGATGTGATATATTAGGCAAAGAACATCTGGTCACTGAATTTAAAAGGAAACAGTATTAGTTTTTCTCCACAAAATACAGATTACGTGACAAAACACAATGTATTTCGACTTCTTGGGTCTTCTTCAGGCAAAAACAAACAAAATTTGGAAAGAGAGGGGGTTAGTTACCGCAATGGACACAGCAAAACAAACAACATTTAGGACAATGAAAACGAAGAATCAGCAACCACTTATCTTCTCATATTCAGCGCAAAATGTCTACTTTGTGCCGAATATGAGAAGTGGTTTCTCGTTCTTCATTTCCATTGTCCTAAGTGTTGTTTGTTTTTGCCTGAAGAAGACCCAAGAGATCGAAATGCATTGTGTTTTGTCCTGTAATCTGTTTGTCTGTATCACATGGTGGAACTAATACCGTTTCTTTCTTTTTAAATTTGCTTCATTTTCCGCCCTCAGTCAGCTCATTTTGAAACTATCTGCCATTTATTTATTGCCATTTCAGGATTACATAGTACGTCAGAGGACAAGCAATGTGGATGTGGACTCCCGAGGCCAGCCCTGCAAAGAGCGAATGTTGTCAGTACTGTGTGATATTCCAGTGGCACCCCATCATCTCAGGTACATTTCTGTTCATCAGTGCAAGTGTACTTTGACTTGATTTGAGCACTTGTTTTGGGTGGGCTTTGTTGTGCTCGAGTCTTCATCTTGAGAGGCACGTCATTCTGTATGATTTGTTCGTGGTTTTATTGTTTTGGAGTGTTTCGAAAATAACAGCTGTATGGACTTAACAGTAAATAGAAAAAAGCCAAAGTATGTTCTCATATTATCTGAAGGTCAGGACTCCCACATGTCAGTGGTCTATATCTCAGAATCAGATATCCCATATCATCTCAGTGATTCATAATCTCAGAATCAGTAATCTTGCATGATCCCAAAATCTGGCTTATATCAGTAGTCCCATATCTTTGTTGTCCCTCATCATTGTAGAATCAGTGGTCCCAGTATCTCAGGGGTTATATTACTCAAGATCCATGGGTTGCTCATCATCTCAACAGTCCCCGTTATGTGTGTGTCCTTCGTTTAACGTCTATCCACTATTTGTGATATTAGACAACAACAACAACAACAACAAAAAAGTGAATAACAACAACAACAACAACAAAAAAGTGAATGTGTACCGTAGTATTGCGAGCATGCACATGTGTGTGTATATATGGGTGCGTGTGCACGCTATGTGTGTGTGTGTGTGTGTGTGTGTGTGTGTGTGTGTGTGTGTGTGTGTGTGAGTTGTGGATGTGTAAGTGTGTGAATATCTTTGCACAAGTCATAAGAGAAGATCAACATGAAACAAAATACTTACAACCAACAACAAACTAATCAGTTAAAGTCAAAACGGATGACAGTATTAAAGAAAAAAAAAACAAACAAAAAAAAACCCTTTGCTTCCCCCTCCCCCCCCCCCCCCCCCCCCCCCCCCCCCCTTCCTTCCTTATCCCCGCAGATAAAGTTAATAAAGAATGTTATAAGTATTTTCCAATAGGGGTGTGTTCTAAGTGTACAAAGAATTTGTACGTTAAAGCTGGAGACTGAAAAATGGCCTGCACAGTATTTTGCTTCAATACTGGAATGATTTTTTTTCATATCATTGCATGAAACAATATGAACTGGAGTAATTTTGTTTCCATATACGCAAACTTTTTTTTTACATATTTTGTTTTAAATGCATTAAGTTTCCACCTGTGCATTATGAGAGAGTAATTTTCTATTAAGAATAAATTTCTCTCTGATTCCGTTAATATCAAACTGTTCTTTATCAACATGAACTACCATACTACATTCGAAGGCTTTCCAGATATGCGACTTAACTAAGTTACACTGTTCATGTACTGTACTGATAAGGGGAAATCAAACAGTTCTGAATCAAAACTATTTTTGGCTCCACGTTTAGCTGCCCTGTCTACTTTTTCATTATATAATGAAAAGAACAATGTGAAGGAATCCAGCAAAAAGCTACATGGGTTCCTCTTGCAATTAACATGTGTATCATACACTTATCTCTATGATCATTTCAGGTCTTGTGTGCAATTGAAAAACTTTTAATGCCTGAAGAGCTGATTTAGAATCAACACAGAACAGAATTTGAAATATTGTTTTTGGAAAGTTTAAAAGATGATTTAAAGCCAGGAGTATCACTGTTAATTCTGCTGTAAATATCGATTTGTTAATTCCGATAAAATGATTTCTCTACTCTTAAGCCTGGTATTAAGCATGCACAACCTGTTTGTTTATCAATGCACGAACTGTCTGTGTATATTTTCAAATAATTTGAATAGTTCTTTTCAACATGGCATTTGATATAGCTTGCTAACATGTTTATGTTTTCATCTTTTTTCATATTGGTATGTTCAATATCAAAATGTGCTTTATTAAGCTGCCTCGATGGTATAGGAGAAAAATAACGGTCTAATGGATAGAGCATCGTTATCGATTGAAACTCCGGAATCAGTCATACTTTTGACGTGTACGTTGCCAGAGTTTTTTGAGAAGCTATAGATTTTGCTCTTTTGTCCCCGTTATCTCAGTGGTCTAATATTATCTTGAAATCAGTGTCCTTTATTGTCTAGGCATGATATAGGTGTTCAATATGTTCATGGCTTGTGTTCTTTTGTTTGTTTTAAAGATACCCAGTCATTAAAACAAATACTTTCAAGATCTATACGGTATCCCAGAGGCTCAACGACAACTATTAAGAGTTGATTATATTCCACTTATGATTTATCATTTTATTCCATTGTTTAAATGGAGCACTGTCCCTGAGGCCCACAATTCTCTGTGAAGTGTTGGTTATATTCCACCTGTAATCTATCATTTTACCCCAACATTTAAATAGAGCACTGCTTTCCACTTGAAGTTAAGACAGACGATTTTTGCAGCTGGGTAAATCACCTTGAAAAAGTACATGTGTTTGAATATATTTTGTTTGATTTTGATTGGTTTGAAATGGATCACCTTATTGAAAAAAAATTCAGTCAGAACAAAAAGTATTCTCTTTTGAATTACTGTAATGTACCAGTGGAATGTATTCAGTTGTCACCCAAGTGTTTGTGCACGCAAATCAGTAATAAGGATTTGGAAAAAAAAAAAAAAAGAAAAAAAGATGCTGTTTTCATTACACTTCAGTGATTTTTTTTTTCATATTTTAAGTATCAAGATGGTGACACTAATAATGATGATGCCCTTCAATTATATTCATCACTCAAACAGATTAATTATGTAATTGTATGAGTAATTTTATCATTATGACATTACATAATATTACAAAAGTCATTGTTGTTTCAGATTTGAAGATTTTCATGTGGAGGAATTGAGCACAGCGGATGAACTGAAGCAGTTGTTCACCAAATGGTGCTTGCAGGATATATTCCTGGAGCATGTTTCAGCACTTAAACACTTTCCTGGAAGATAGCTGTCATATAAATTAGTACTCAAAAGTGTATTCTTTAGATGTAATTTTCACATGTGTGTGCGAGTGTGGTTTTGTGTGAGAGAGTGTGTGTGTGCGAGGTCAGAGAGAGAGAATGTGTGTGTGCACATGTTGCTACAGCCTGTATATGAAAAACATCACTTGTAATAAAAACCAGACACATGAAAACCATGCTGCATTGCTGGGTCTTTTTCAGATTATTACTAGGCGGATGCAGTGAGACATTTACCTTTTTTTTCTAAAAGCAAGGTTCTTTTCTGCAAAGAGAGGCTTTTTCTGCAGAGAAGTGTGTACTGTCGCTTTTCCCTCTCAGTCTCACACATCCACTGTATAAATGAATCTGAACGGACAACTGAAAAACACAAGTGGGCAATTCTTAGAGATCAAGGTGACATAGAGGTTAGATATTTGGGATTAAAAGCAGGTAACTGGAAAATTAGAGAATAGAATCTTTCTTTAACTATGCAATTCTTTTTCTTTGTTACTAAAGTATGTAACAAGTGACTGTGTAATCAACTTGTTTTGGTTGTCGGAGTGTGGATGTGCCAGTCTGTGTTAAGTTTTATCACTGGCTTTTCTCTGAGCAACCACATGTGCTATCGGACAAAATTTGGCAGAATTATGAATATGTAAGACCTTTCCAGCCATCGCGAAAGATGTCAATGGATGGTAAAGGCTATAAATCAGTGGTAATGATTTTCGGCTGTTTCATTATCTGACATATTGAAAAATTGTAGTAAGTTATAACTGTTGCTTAATACATTCATAAAAGATATGTTAAATGTTACTTCATGCAAATATTACAAGACTGTTGTTGTACATACTATTAAGATGAAGCCATTATTATGATTTCTGACAAGTGGAGGAGATGATGTAAACAAATTCAGAACAAAGATTGGCCACATATATCTTTCCAAAATATAGCAAAGCAAGGGTTTATCATTTTGTGATAAATGAAGTGGAGCCAGTTAAAGCAGCAAATTACACAAGAAGTCACCAAACAATACTGTTAAATCAATACAACAAGACAACAAACATTTGGAACAAGGCTCAAAATGAAAGTGCATGTGTGCATGACAGAAGACGACCTTGCTTTGATTATGTTTGACTTGCCAACAGCAAGCATCAGCAGTGACCCTTACCACCACTTCACCTTCCCCCCTTCAACCCCACATACCACCTTTTCTTTCATTGCACATGTATTATTTAATATCCCCCACAGATGGTCTTTGTTGTCTCAACGAACAACAAACAACATAATTTAATAATTGTATCTGCATTCCGAATGGCAAGAATGTATTTCTGTCAGCACAGAGCAGAGCAAGCGAGTCACCACACTGAATGAAAGCACACTGCTGGGATATGCTTCTGAACATTTTCATATTGTTTGAGTTGGCTGGCCTGGCAAGATCTTCACATGCATTGCACATAGAGTTGAACTATAAAAGACATTTATCAGCAAAGGAATTCCACATGATCCCCACACTCCATAGAAGGTTCTGGACCTCTCATTTTTAAAGATTTCGATATAAAGTTGCTGTGCTGTGGTTTTATATAAGAGCATGTGCACTATGTTAACCCACTGACTGCGGTGGGCCATGATCGTGGCTTTTTACCGCCCGACTGCGTTGGGCCACGATCGTGGTCCGACTGCGTTGGGCCACGATCGTGGCTCAGACGAGAACCGTTATACCACCACTGCTAAACATCCGGGTTGATCAGTTCACGTGACTTGCTAGTATCCATTGTGCACCGGCAAGCCTTGTCAGTCAGTTATCTCGAAGTTTTTCGTCGGTTTTGACTGAAATAATGAGTAAATCAGCGACCGAGTCGAGCAGGAGATGCGTGGAAGTGGCACGAGTGAACAATCAGTTGCCGAAGGCTGTAGTAACGAAAGCGAAGCAGGTGAGTGGATAAACTTTGATTATTTTGTTTGTCAAGTGATGGAACACATGCTGCGTGCAGTCATTGGTTATTTTACATTTGGTGGTCCGCCACATGAAGGAAGGGGGGACGGAAGGGGGGCAGGGTACATGGTTACTTACAGGAGTGATAGGCTTTGGCCTGATCAAACTAGAAGATCGTTTCTGGGTGATTGTAGGTGTTTTGAAAGCACTTTAGAGATCAGTAAAAGTGGTGATTTGAAGAGAACAATTTATAACTTTTTTTGTTTATTTTTTTTAGTTTGGAAACAGTGTGGGCGTGTCACGAGTGGGCGTGCCTTCAATGAAAACTATAGCCCTGCCCCTCCTTATATGCTAGTGATTCAGATTTTATTCTTATTTATGATTTTATGCATGACTTCAATTTTCATAGAATGAATAAGTAATGCTGGTCATTTTTTTTTCTTTCTGAAAATCAGACTAATTAGTGGAAACTGAGTCAAGCTCTCTGTAACATCTCTTGCACCATTATGAAACAATGAAATGAACAGAAGACTTAGGATATATGTTTTCTTGTGTGATCCAGAATCTGGAAGCACTACTGCAGAGAGAGAGAGATGCTGAGAGTGAAGGAGTTGAAGAAAGAGGAACTGTA
Source organism: Conus betulinus (assembly GCA_016801955.1). NCBI lineage: Eukaryota > Metazoa > Mollusca > Gastropoda > Neogastropoda > Conidae > Conus > Conus betulinus. Next base: position 263,575 of record JADBJO010002742.1, read on the forward strand.
CTGCTGGCCATCCTACTCATGTGTGCGCTCTGGCTGGGAATGTTCTGGATGTGACGTGGGACTCTGCTCCAAGTGCTTTTCAACCTTCCACAGAAGACCAAGGCCCTAACTTTGTTCTGTGTCTTCCAAGGACATATTCTTCTTGTTTTCTCCCAAGTTTCAAGTGTTTTGAGATTCAAGCAGGAAAACTGTGGTGTTTCAAACAATGTGGCTGACGTTTTGGATTACTTTTTTTCACCAATGTTCTGGATTACACTGTGAAGAATATCTTCAGCTGCCATCAGGGTACTGTCTTGTAATTATTTTTTTCAGATTCCTCATTATCTCTAGTTTAAAAACATATAGTTTTACCTATCTAGCTTCAAGACAAGCCTGCACAAACCCCATTTCCTCATATAGTGAAATTCGATTGTCCAGATGCTGAATTATAGGTACATCATTTGAGGCACAATTCATTATACATAGCTCAAGTCAAGAGAATTATCATCTTTCCCATGTTTTCCAGCACATATTATTGGGCATACCTCTTCATTTTATCTCAAGTCTGAAGTGTTTAGGTAGTACAGAAGAAAACTGTGTGTGTCTCTCCTAACATTTGACTTACTTTTCAAATAACTTTTTCAGAAATTTTGCCTGCTTATATTTTGAGGTCAGTCTCCAAGTAGCACAACCTACAGTATTTTTCAGTTATTTCACTAGATTCTACAACATCTCTAGTTTCTAAAAATGTATAGGTTTGCATATCTAGTGCAAATAATATGTATGCAGAAGCCAAATTCTCAAGTGTGGTGTGTGACGAGTTTCCCGTCTTAGATTTTAACTACATTTCTTTAAGGCATAAATTGTTAGACAGAGCACCGTAAGGGTTAAGAAGCATGTATTATCAAGGTTGTTTGCATATGAAATGTGACTTGCACAACGTTCTGAGCACTGAATGCAGATCTAGCTTTTTGCCTGCAGGCAGAACTGATGAAAGAATTCTCCCTTGCCTGGCTTTAATGTATCCTAGATCCCTCTCTATACTTTAACTGAACAACTGTGTTTGTCCACATGTGCAGTCTTGGTCTCATAATTGATACTGCATCATAGAAGGACTATTTTTCATGTCTCCGTCCTTCATGAAGAACCCATGAAACCAGGCAGACAAAAGCAATATTAACTTTTTACCACTTTGTCATTTTTCTGGAATAAAGGGAGGTGCTTTTTTTGCTCATATTTTCCCCCTTCAGTGTTGCTTTTTCATTCGCACATCCCTCCTTTGTCAGTCCGAATAAGACTGTTGAATGAAGCAAGCACTATTGAAAGCTGTTTGTAGATTTGATCATGTGATACCACAATTCTTATTAAGAAAGGAAAAGTAAAAATTCTGATCATTCACAGCCAGGTTTCTTTTGTTCCGTGAAAATGGTGATGATGACCTTGATTCTCTCTTCTGGACATATTCTGAAGATGTACCCATAGATGTTTACCACTGTGGAGTCCTACAGCTTCAGTACCCATTTAACCAGCCATGTATTTCCATATCATCTACATTAAGTCCTGTAAACCCAGCTCATTAACACAGTATTAACCTCAGCTCAGATTGACAGAAACTGCAATGAATGTGACCTGAAAGTGACATTCTATCGAGGACAGAGTGCATGTTGGTGTGTTCCTTTGAGAGGTTTCATCTGCTGGTGGCTGAAATGTCGGCACAAAATTTTCATCTTAAAAGTTGGAGAAAATTCCTTTTTGTTGCATATTGTTTGTACCCTTGCAAATTGATTTTAATAACATGTCTTGTATACATCAAAAGCACCAATTTTCCTATGCCAGGTATACCTGCGAACTACTCTGGTTGACACATATGTGAACAAGCCTTTTTATCTGTGGTAAATCATGACCTCTTCTACACTTACTTTTATGACAACTTTGTCTCACCAAGATATTGAAATATACAAAATGTAAAATTTGTAGTAATTCCAATGGTTCTTCTTTAAAGTCAAGTGAATTTATTTTGTATTGTTATGGACAGCGGAATGATGAACACAGTCAGCAAAAGAAGGCTAGATGCCAATAAAATCATCTTAAGAATTGCATTGCTCATGATGATGCAGACTAGTCAAAACATCAGTGAGATCCTGGTTTAAATAAACACAAGGTTTAGAAAAAAAAAAGAAAATCAGATCAGAGCAATTGTGGGAGTAAGGAGGAAGCACTGCTGGGGATTTAATACAGATTTTCTTTCACACACGTGTATAAACGTGTGCAATCAAATTTGTAAAAAGTCGTTAGTTTTCTGCACAACAGCTTCAACTTCAACAGTGTACCCCTCCCCCCCCCCCCCCCCCCCCCCCCCCACTACACACACACACACACACACACACAAACAACATTTAGTCACTCATGTAACAGAAACATCAGGCATCCAAACTTGCATAGTTAACACTCTTTTTCTTCAGAGAAAATCTCAACAGAACAGGGCATTAGACGATTGATATTTCTGATTTCTTTTTACTTTCTCCCACACCAGATATATATATGACTATAAAATGCACAAATGTATTAAATGCTATAGAAATATACATAGTATAAAAAGAAGAACTGACATCTGCAACAACAAACCATATTCTCTTGGCCACCTATGTACCAGATCAAAATTCATTCTTTAACACAGCACTACTTCCAAAAAAGACCACATTTAGAGAGAGTGCATAGACATCCATTTTGTTTCAAAAAAAAAAACGAATTGGCAAAATGAAATAAAAAGTTTCCTATATTCTAAAGGAAAAAAAGGGAAAAGTTGATGTTCTAAGCACTGCTGAATTAAACACCTCACGGTTGAAAAGTAAATTAAAAAAGAAATCTTTTCAATAAAAAAAAAAGATTTTAAAAGCAGCAAACCAAAACCAATGATGTTCCATTCCACCATGTGCACAAACACTTTGTCCATACATGATCACTCCACTGAAGACAAATATACAATGCATAAAACATGACAATGGCAACGAGCAACTTCAACAATATCAGAAAAATTCCCTTGACGACACTCAAATTCGATGCTTTTCTGAACAGGAGCAAAAAACATTTCACTCCAAGATACGACAAACTTTACAATACAAGAGTAATAAACTTTGTTACCACACACAAGTGATCCAAAGTGAATGTTTGGCATGACTGCAAAGAATACTGAGGCCATTTCTCTGTTTACAGTAAAATTATCATCAAATATTAGCCGATCATATCGCGCAATTATTGAGTGATCTGGAAATTTGTATAGGAAAGACGAGTTTGGTGTGTTGCACAGACAGGAAGCCCAACATTACTCGCTTATATTTCAAACATCTGAAAACAGATGTAATAGGAGGGAAAGGGGGGGGGGGGGGGGGGGGGATCACACAATCCAAAAAACCAAACCGTGGGTGATGTCTTGGTCAAAACATACTGATCTTCTGAAGAACTGAAGCCGACTCAGCCTGCGATAGTATTACAGATTTACCTTGGTCTGCATGAAATGGACAGCAAAGTCTTTGGCCACTTAATGCAACAGAACCGACACTGACTTGCGGCTACACTTTTCCACAAGAGGCTGCCGAATGACCCGAGCCATCTCTACTACACCCTGTGAAATGAAACTCCACATGACTGGCAACTAGAATACATCAACAGTGAAGTACCTTCACAATAAGCAAACGAAAATCTAAATGAAGGCAAGTTACCTGAAAGCATCTTTTTGTATTCTACAAATTGAAACGAAGAGCTTTTCAGTGTTCATGACTGTTGGCTGGATCCTGAAGTCCGGTCTTGATAACCAAACATCTTGTGCATGCTGGTACAATGCATTCAAGTAAAGTTCTTGCCGATGATTGTTCTGGTGATAAAGGATCAACAAACACCTGGCTTTCAGATGGTAAACAGTCATAGAAGCTGGGTATTAAAGACTCAAACAGACCTACCATTAACAACCCAATTATGATTTTAGATGGCGGCAAATATTTGCACTTACACATCTGTTCCACAGTCCGACTCGGCTAGCATCTTATTCCACAGAATCGTGAAACTGACTTGTTTGTGTGTTTTAGTAATCGATGAAAATATCTTTTTCTTTTTTTTTTTTTTGGGGGGGGGGGGGGTCTAAATGATCCATACCTCACGTTTTTCTTCCTTTTCCGGTTTGTACACAATACTTAATGTGTACTAGTTTCAGTTTCATCAAGGAGGCGTCACTACGTGCGGACTAGTCCATATACACTACACCACATCAGCTAAGTTCTGAGACCACACTACGCATGATTTTAAGCTGATGGATGAATGAATTAATAACTAAAATGAGAGTACTGAAGAGGAGGGTCTTGTGGCTACAACTAAGCAGATGTCTGACCTACACATTAGCCCAATGTGCTGGTCAGACCTCGAGTGCCTACTTAACATTGCTTTTTTTCTCTTCTTATCTCTTACATGATTGCATTCCTTACTGTGGGCAGAATAAGTGGTAATATAACAGGTTAAACAATTAAAAATATATTCCTCATCAAAAACTCAAAAAGAATGAAAATACAGGCAGGAGCGATTTGTAGCAAATACTCTGTTCCTCATCCCTTAAAGTATTTAAAATTCATTGTTGTCAGGGCAAAAAAACAATAGCAACAACAAGATAAAAAACAACAACAACAAACATTATTTACACAACACATGGTTTGCGCTCATTCAGCGAGTCGCTGACATGACTGACGGAAAGAAAATATTATGTCAGTGGTATATAAAGTTATGCTGACACAGCTTCATGCTGACTTCAAGTGATCCAGGATCTAAGCCGTAGTCTCCACAAAATATAGGCTGCTATAAAAGTCTGTGTACCATCACTTCTGTGCAGTCTGACTGCTCACACAGGAAACTGTAGAACACAATGCAACAGGTACTACGAGGTAAAACAGGAGGGCCTTCTATCCACCTGGTGATCCTATGTACAACAAAGTAAACACATATTTTATAAAACTGCCTCTGGCTACACGCTGCAATATATGTGTACATACTTTAAAATAAAAGTACAACAAAAACAACAAAGAAGTTGATACATAATAACTGTGGTGATTGTATAAGAAACTATAAACATGACCATGACAAAAGTTATACTTGTTGAACTGTCTGTCACATAAGATTTCATCAAAACAAAATCTGACATTAAAAAAATGTCATCAACAGCTTAGACCCCAAAAAAAAAAAAAAAAGAAGCATTAGGCAAAGCACTTTGTCAAAGATGGAGTAGGGAGGCATAAAAAAGATTTCGACACAACAAAAAAGGTATTAAAAAAAGGTTTCGTCAAAAAGAAAGAAAAAAAAGCCATGCCTTTAAAGCTAGCTAAAAAAGTCTGTGTTTGAAAAGTCTATGTGTATAACTTAACAATGACCCAGCATCAAGATACAAGTCTTATGGTACTGTAGAGGCACTGGAACTCAAAACATATTTCAGGTGAAAAATCACAGGCCTTTTAAAGTTTCTAGAGCTTAGGCAAAGTGTACAATAAACACCTTTATGCTTTTGCTTCATTTAAACCAGATGATCTACATTTCTCTCATTCAACATAAAAGTATTTTCTTTTTTCTTAGAAAAGGACCCCCCCCCCCCCCCCCCCCCCCCCCCCCCCCCCCCCCCCCCCCCCCCCCCCCCCCCCCCCCCCCAATCCGCCTCTCCAGCTAGGTATGCGGGCTTGTTGCTGAACCATAAAAGATTTGAATATATAATATTTTGTTCTTGTTTTACATTTGTTTTTTTTTTTTTTTTTTTTTTTTTTAATGTCCACTATGAGCAGAGCTGAGCTGAAACTTGCAACTACACTATTTTGGGTCAAAAGATGGTAAATGCCACAATAACAAAGACAGACATCGTACATGCAGTTAATTTAGGTTTCTCTCCATGCGTTTGTACTCACGCCACTCAAAACCGAGTGTGCAATCAACAATCGATCTAAAATGGGTTTCAAATTCTCCTCTGCAACACAGCTGCAGTCAAGAAAAGGGTGTCTGTGTATATACATATATATATATATATCTGCTTTAAAAAGAGAAAAACTATGATAAATAAATTAAATTTGAAAACATGCTGTTCAATTTATGGACAATGATCCAGAATTTTTCAATCACTCCCATGATGAAGACTGAATAAAAGCATGAAAGATTCCATTCAAGGCATGGGATGGGCGACAGGCAAGTGAATAAATCAAAAAGAAATGAAGGCCCATTGACTCCAGATAAACATCCCTGTTTCACTGTTTACATTGTGAAAACACAACGATGAAAAAAGGAAAACACAAAAGAGCTGGGTAGATACACAGTGTGTTGTTTACAGGGGGGAGAAAAGGATGTAGATGGGAATAAGGAAAACCAGTATGATGAATCAAATGGGCCATGTATTAATGAAAAAGAATTTAAGGTGGCAAAGTCATGTGGACTGTGAAAGAAGAGAAAAAGAAAAGAAAAAGGCCATTGGCTGCCATAGAAGCTATCACAGCTGTGTGTGTTTGTAAAAAAAAAAACACTTCTGCACATCTCCGTGACTGTTCCAGGGGGCGGGCGCTTGTTGCAACAGCAATATCATCGTATCATCGTGGGCTTAGTTGTTCGAGTATGTGGTACTGACCTGCACACATCAAAAAAGATAGTTATTCTTGGAACCAAATCAATTCCCTCTCAACTGCCTCTCTCCAATCCAACAAAAGAGTGAACATACTTCCCCATCTGCCCCTTCCCAAAGGTCAAGTTCGATTTTAGTAACTTGCAACTATCTGAAAACCTGGAAGATTTTCTCCTGCAAATACGAGGCATTTAGCAATCTCACTCACTTCTCAAAACCTTCTGCATGAGGCATATGAGTCAAGGATAAAATAGGTACAGACTACAAGGAATGTTTTCCTTCCATTCTTTCGGAAGTGTATGGAGAACCTCACTCCTGATGATTCCACCAATAAACTGATCTGAAAAACACCCAAATGAAATGGCATAAAATTTGTACATGCAATATGAAAGAGTCCTTTTAGCCTTGCGAGGAAATGTGATCCTCATTTGGATTTGGAAAATCAATACATTCTGAATGACAACAATGGAAACGAAAAAAAAAAAAAAAGAGACTGTTGCAATATGAAAGAAACGGCAGAGAAAAAAAAACAACACATTCCCCAAGTTCTAGTAACCACATGCAATCCTAGAATTTGAAAACCCAAGTCCATCACTGTAGTTCAAGAATCATAAAACAAGACTACAGCATTGCAATGCAAAAGGATATCAAGTTTTCATGGAAAAAATACATACCAACAAGATATTCCAAAGGTATGCCCAGCCCACATAATTGTCTTTTTCTTCCTTAAATATATGAATCATTCTGTCAGTACTTCTCCCCTAGTCAAGCCCTACCTTTTACTGTCTTAGTATCTTATTCTTTGAGCAGCTTTTTTGTGACAACTCATTCATTTTGGAGCCAGTTTGAGACCATGTCTGGTTCTTTAGTTTGGTCTTCTAACACAGCACACATGTGAAAGTGACAGGTGCTAATTTCTGTATACAGTAAAGTTCAAAATCTATAGCTATATATTCTGGAAAAAGTATCGTAGAGCTGTGTGAGCTAGCTGAATAAACCTCTATTCAGTCTGTCACCTGTCACAACCATGACAACCAACTGACCTAAGAGGCCAAATCAAGGATTATATCACTATAATGTTAAGACTGCTTTTTTTTTTTTTTTTTTTTTTTTTTTTTTTTTTTTAAGGAAACAAGGGTCCGATTAACAAGTAAAACTAATGGCACAATATTCGACAGTATTCACCTTTAAAGACTATATACAGATTCCTGTTAAACAGCATTTTCCTATTTTGAACACGGGCAGTTTCGTGTAATGAATCTTCCTTTGCAACTCTTCTGGTCTACAATCCTTTCAACACAGATTAACAAAACATTTACACACACACACACACACTCCCCAAAGCAGCTCCAACTATTTCCTCTCATCAAACTTAAACAAATATTATCAAATAAAATATAAAAACAAAAGGAATTTCTTTACTTTTTACAGGAAGCAAATCAAGTCATGTCATGTACATTGAAAGTGGTTGACAGTTTCAGAGTACAGATCTCTGCCAGCAGTAAAAAAAAAACCATTAATATGGTACACCCTAACCAACAACATCATTTTAAAACACATACTGGAATGGTGTCTTAAACCCTGACCATGCAAAAGCACTAGGCAAATAGTATGTATTGTCCTACACCATGGGAAAACATAAAAGCCCGTTGGTCCCACATGATTATTTCTGGTTTAGAAATATTTAAACTGATACCACTGGATGAAAATCCAACCTTAATTTTTCTAAAACGTTAAGCTCACAATAGTCTGGATTTCTTTTCCCAAGTTCACTGTGAACATTTTGTCTCATGTTCATCGTAATTATTGTAATCAAGTGATGTAAAAAAAAAAAAAAGAAAAAAGAAAGAAAGAAAATAATGGAAACATAATTATGATGATCATCTTGTATTTCCTCTTTGACCAGTTGGCCACAGGCAGTGATGGTGGCAGGGTTTACACTGAAAGTGCCAGTTCACTGCCTGCTCTCCTCTTCAATTAGGTGAGGTTAAATCAAAAAGAAAAGATGGAGATAACACTGTATGATGGTGTGGAGGACGGATTGAGAGAGGGAGCTGGGAGGGGTGGGAGTGTTTAAAGAGGCCATTAGAAAATAAATGATACTTTCAATATTAAGCATCAAATCTTAAATTAAAAAAAAAATCATCTTCTTTATCCACTATACCCATGTTGGATTTTGTGATTGATGCAGACCGTTGAAGTGACAGAAAAAGTGATACACCATCACTCAAAAACACATTAAGGCCACTTGCAATTCAAATCCACAACACACTGTTCAAGCAACACACCAGTGAATTAGAAAAAGGTGTTCCACTGGCCATAGCAACATTTGCACAGGCTGTCTACCATCCTCTGCGAAGACAGGGAGACAGACAGGGTGATGTAAACATACAACATTTCCAGGAACAAAGCTTAAGACTGCTCCCTCAGCAGGCAAGGATAAATACTGGCAACAAATCACTAGTAGCAGGCGCATCTAAAATAAAACATATTTTTAGTTTGGGTACAATTCAACAACAAACACAAATCAACAACAAATAAAATATCTCTTGAGGAAAAAATAACATTAAAACACATCCAACTGAATTCTGCAGATATCTAAACACTTAGCAAGCATTTCCTTGTTATTATTATTCATTACTCATAATAATAATAATAAAAAAAAAAAACAAAAGAAAGAGAAAAAAAGCTCTGCAGATAAGATAAACAGACACAAGCATTTTCCAACAAGCAGGTGTTAGACATTTTGGTTTTATATCTAAGATTCAAAACTTCTTTGAAAACCACCGGACAGATTAAAAGGTTAAGTTCCACAAAGGAACTAGACATACTTGTTCACAGTGCACTGACATGGCTTAAGTTAAAAAAAAAAAAAAGAGAGAGAGAAGGGAGAAAAAGAGAGATAATCTGATTCTTTGGCCATTGATCAGTGGCAAAAAGATAATGTCCTTTTCTTTACAAGTCTTATCACAGATCAGTGGTTATCACCATTATCACAGGTAATGTGCATATTGGCTGCAAACACTCAGAAGGATCACTAGGCCGTATATTACAGCAGCGCACTAGCATTATTAAGCAATCAGCACAAACACAAAATAGGACTGTAGGAAATACATTAGTAAGAGATCGAAACATGACACATACTCTGTGACAAGACACAAATGATCTTTGAGTTACAAAAGAATCAATGCCAAATGATTTAGTGAATCTGATTTCCAATATGATAGTCTGATGCTCAAACTCCAACAATACCTAATGGTAAAAGTCAGAGACTACTGTTTTCCCTGTACATTTCTGGTAAACATGCAAGCAAACCTGCCGTACAATCCATCCATTTGTGTTTGTATGCATGCAGAACACAATAAAAAGATGCAAACATCCTACTGTCTATCACAGTGTTCAGTGGTTAAAGGAACGACCAACACACCCTGCGTACACAGTGTCCCTATGCTCACCCTGCAACTTTATCTAGGAATGAGGTAACATAATCAGTAAGCCAGACACAACTTGTAGACCTAAAATGAAAGTTGTGCACCACCAACACTTGTGACCGTTTTGATTAACATTTCAACACCACATCTTATAACAATACAACACACAACAATCTCATTAAACACACAAACACAGTTGTACACCTTTTTCATCCCACTCATAAAATTTACAATAAAAAAGCAAGGAAAGACTTTGTCAACCACCGCATAATCAAACTGCAAGTGTACAAGTGCAGGCACACCAACAACCACAGAAGCAGCAGGAAAGAGAGACCGCCACTGAAAAGAGGTTTGTGATGAATACTGTGCAATCTCACAGTACCTGAAGAGAAGGTGATCATGCGACAAGCCCTGAAAGTCAGCCAGCCAAGATTGACATCATTCACAGAACCCATCAAAAGTCCACAGTTTGAGCAATTTGTGGTTTTAAACTCTCATGTCTATCATCACAGAAAAAATCTAAACAAAGAACAAATACACATACTTTAAATACATAAATGTCAAAATACTTTTCAATACGTTATGTCTTACTGATTCTGGAATACTTGCTTTTTAAGTGAATGCTTGGATGAAGCAGTAAAAGCAAAGTTACGAGATTTCAGTTAAACCACTGGATCAGAAGCATTCGAGCTGTGTGGTGTTTGTTTTCTTCAAGACTGCAGGGAAAATGGAAATACAGTAAATGACACCCTGAGAGCTGAAATTACTTAAACACTCTATATATTATGACATTTTTCAACACTGGATTAACTATGCACATGATCTTATCTTCTGGGTGGGATGTGTGTGTGTGTGCATGTGTGCGTGCACGTGTGTGTGAGTGTGTGCAAGTGTGCAAGTGTGTGTGTGTGTGTGTGTGTGTGTGTGTGTGTATGTGTGAGTGTGTGGTGGAGATGGGAAGGAGAAGACATGTACCTGCATACTTGTACATGGGTGTACTTTAATTAATGTTTCTATACAAGACAAATTTTTTTAACTGCAGAATACATCTTCCAACCAATTCCCTGTCTCTCCTCCCTGTCTCGAAATCAAAGATACAAAAAAAAAACCCACATTTTTTTCAAAATAAATCTCATCAAAACAGAGAAAACAAATGCAGAACTGTCAAGACCCACAAACTCAGTACTTTGCATGCAGCACGCAGCACAGCCCCTGAATGTTACCCAGTTAACCTCACAAACAAAAAAATGCAACAGCAACATTACTAGAAAGAGTCCTCCATCCTCCTGCTCCTCAACCTAATATTTGTATTTCTAAAAATCAAAATTAGAAAAAAAAAGTAAACCATGTGAACGCTATGGTCATAGAGGAGAAGACCGTTAAAAACACAGCAGGGTATGCCTAAGTGAACAGCCCTGCAACAAAAGCAGTTCAATCTCTGACCGCATATGCTGGTGCTCAACCCCTCATATGTGGGCAGGATCCCACTTTCAACTGGATCGGATGTTAGGGTCTCACTTATGGGAATTTTCATTTCACAACTTGTGACCCAACACGGATCATTCACTACATCACAGTTGAAGCTTCCCACTTCTGTTTATGCTTTCTCCTACTCCTATGTCAGAAATGTCAGTGAAAAGGACAACTGACATCCAAGCTGAGCAGACAGCACAGAAACACTCGGCCTGACGATATTACTGGATGCCGGCAGCACACAACAGTCTCTGGATGCATTCATAGAGAACCACTGCTGTGAAAATGAAGGGTCAAGTTTGACAACAATGGACCCTCTTTGATTACGTCAGGCACCAGTTGGGGGCATTGGGCTGCTAAATTGACACTTAATCAAGTCAGCAAGTTTGTACTGAAAGAAAAGAACCTTAATCTTTCGACAGGAGTCACCTCTTTTTTTTTTTTTTTTTTCCTTATTTATTTATTTATTTCATTTTTTTTTTTTTTTGAAGGACTAACTTGGGAACCCCTTTATTCAACTTTTGCCCTGAATTTGAAGGACTAACTTGGGAACCCCTTTATTCAACTTTTGCCTCCTGATGTTGAAGCTTAAGCTGCCTTATTCAAGACATTTTATTGGTGGTGCACTAGCACCATTATTTCTTTTCAAATGACACATGTACTTTGACCGGATCTGCTTGTACCTATTTTATTGGTTAAAAGCCAAACTTAGTTCAGATCAATTTTCCTTTCTTCTTCAGAAGCGTGGTGAAATTATATGCAACACTGTTCCTTAATGAGTAAGGTCATTGCTGATCAGCTATGATCAAATGGAAACAAATGGAAACCGATGATACACACACCAGAAATCATAGTAAATCTTTTAGCTCACACCAAAGAATTATGCATTAAGGAACAATGACAGTGACTCATCACAATGGGTTGGACATCAGCTGTTCAGTGTGTGTTCAACAAGCAGATCTGGTCAAAGTACATGTGTCATTTAATAAAAAAAAAAAAAATAATGGCGCTAGTGCACCAACAATTTGAAGTTTTGTTCCACTTTGCCAAAACCACATCATCTGTTCTGCCTATAGACTGGACTTCAAAACTCTGGCATGACATGGCGTGAAATCTGCCATGCTGGAGATGCTAGCCCCACAGGTCCACAGGAACAGCGGCAGCATCGTTTACCATTTCATTCTTTAGAACTGGAACTTCCACCCACATTTTCATCTGTTCAAGCAGAAATATTCTTTGCCTAACTTCACATTACCTCAATTTTCCACTTGATTTCCACCACTGGTGTGGAGGGGGGAAGGAGTCGAAGGGGGGTGGGGGGGTGGGGGAACTCTGTTATATTACATATACATCTGAGCATCTTATGAGTAGATTGTGACACATATTTGTGTTTTAGCTGAAATGCTGAAAATGTGTCAGTGATTAACATGCCTGAAAATGACATCAACAGTGTGTACATCCAACACAAACAATAAAAAAAAAAAAGAGGTTGAGCACAGCAACACCAACTATCACAAAGAAGAAATTCAGTTGGGGGGAGAGATGAAGCCTGTCGAAGAGAAAAAGACACTTCACTTTTTTCTACTTATGTACTGTTATAACAATTTCCAAAAAGAGCAAGCCTTAAGCGCAAAATGAAAAGAAAGTACCCACAAGCATGCATGAATGGTAGGTCAGGGCTGACACGTTAACACTGTGAATTAATCCTACATTCTCATCACTTGTTTATGGAACTGGGAGAGACTAAGAAGACTACACTGTGATGTGGAAGCAGGCTATCACAGGAAACCAATTTCAGGTCACAAAATGTCATGAATGAGTGGCAATCTGACGTTTTGTTTCAGAATCTGATTTGCCTTTAAACCTACGCTGTAAGCACTTAAAAAGTTTTCACTCCTCTAGCTTTCTTCTTGTCTTCCCCTTTTTTCCCATCAATTCTGGGTTGCTGTTTCATTCATTTACTTCAAGTCTTATTCAGTTACTGTTCTGATGACATATTTAATAAATTTCAGGACAGCGATATATCTTTCCTTTACCTAGAGAAATGTCTAGTTTATGTGTTGAATTAGTCTCATTCAGAGTGCAGGGGGGAGGACTGTATTTATGTTATGATGATCAAATCAGATTAACAAACAAAAGCAAGCATTAAAAAACCCTAACATAATGACTTTACAGGAAATATGTAATGTGCTTCAATTACATCACTGAAGATCTACCATGTAAAAACAAACCAGTCACTAATCCACTAGAATACCTTTTTCCCCCTGGTATCATACAGCACAGACTCTCAGATGTTTAATTTTACATGGACATGCAAATGATCAAATAATAATAATACAATGTGTTTCAAAGAGGGGGGGGGGGGGGAACACACACACAAAAAAACTGCACACACTGATTATGTCAATGTTAAGAAACTGATGAACAAAAAAGAATGGGATGGTGAGAACATAGCGCAACTCAGTATCACACTCAAAGTTTAAAAAAAAAATCAAAGGTAAAAAAAAAAAAAAAAAAAAAATCAAAGTGCAATAAAAAAAAAAACACCAAAAAAACAAACAAACTCCTGGCTCATTCTAATCAACTTACTGTGTGGTTGGAGGAGCGCAAGTGATATTTGTAGGGCCAGGTGGAGATGAAATCGGAGGACGTTTTATAGATATCACGATCACGACTACTAGTGAACATGCTTCCCTTTAACTCCCTCGACTTATGGTCAGAGAAGCCACTGTCTAAGCCAAATCCTACATGAGGTGAGCTGCTGGTGAGAAACAGAAAAAAAAACACACACAGTCACGGTCAGTAAGCATGCAACTAAAGCACAAAGCGAAATGCAACTTGGTCCAGCCCTCCCTAAAGGCACTGTCCATCACTGTTATATCTTTTATGCATAAGGAAATCTGAAGCAATGACCTGGAACTAAACCAGCAAAGAGAAAAAAAAAATGAAAGAAATACATAAATACAGGCCTAACAGATTGAACTATATGTCAAATAGCAAAATCAATGTCATTATGCTGAGACATCATCTGGGCAACTGGTCAATTCACATCATGACAGTGGCCATAAGAGAGTCTGATTAGTATAATTTTCCATACATAAGAAAAATTCAGATTATGCATACTAAATGCGCTGACCAATCATTTCAACTAATTATCATACTAACTACAAAATTAATATATTACGAATAGTAGTCAAAGGTGGAACAAATGATGTGTGAATCTGAGCAGTGCTACACAATGTGATAGTCACAGGATGTATGCATTCATTTGATCAGTTACTTAAAATATAGATGTACCCACAATGATAAGCCAGGAAGTTGAAAAGGAAGTCATTCTGATTTCAATCTTTATGTTTGTTCACAGAAACACTTAAAGAACAATCACTGAAATAAGAGTCATGGAACTTATGCATGTCAATAAATTCATAACAACTACATGAGCAGTCTGTATAACTGCTGGCAAATTTGTAACAATTACAGCAGTCATGGAGTTCGACTGATGGCACTAGCTTCCAATACAACATCAGCATTACCCATTTTCACGGCACGAAAGAAAGTTCTTCTCCATTCTCCCAGTACTACTTCTTTTGATGTTTCTTTGTCTCTCACCCCCTCATCCTCTGTGCCACTTCAGTGGCATTCCCCCCCCACACCACTAATTCTGGCTCCCCAAACTGCAGTCACACCCTGGCTTCTTCCGACAAACTTCGCCACTGGCAATCCATAGGAAGCATCCTCTTTCAAGCTGGTTTTGGACCCAGACACAAGATGGGGCAAAGACAAAGAAAAGCCACAGGCACAGACCGGCAAAGAGACCCGGCTCAGAATATGAATCAACACTATCTTTTTACACAGTCCAAAGGAAACAGTGTTGGACAAGCTTATGTCAGACTTTCTGCTAAATGACATCAGTTTGTAAGTAATCTTCTCTACATATTCAACTGAAAATAAAGTCTTCCTTTCTTTTTGTTGGGGGGTGGGGGTGAGGCTGGAGGATGGGGTGGGGCTGTTCTGATATACATTTGCATTTCATATTCAAACAGATGACAGAAAACATTAATAAAACAGATGACATTTCACTGGTGGTATGACCAAAAAGTTTGTTTGTTTTTTTTTTTCTGTTTGCATAAACATAAAAACATATTATTTCAAGTGGTATATAACAATGTCTGGATGTCTGCTTCTCTTATTTCAGATCCAAACATGTGTGACCAAATCAGACTCTAAAAATGCTATGTCTTTGTAGTTCTGACCTTCCTGTATTTTCTATAAGCACTAGCACTAATGATTTGGGATTTACTTCTGTAAAAAAGAATTGCTGTAACAACCAAGGAAAAATCAAATGCCAGTAAAATCAGCAGGTGAACAGCAATAATTTATCACACAGCAGACAAACAAAAAAAGAAAAACATTACACTTAAGGACAAAACAACACCACCTCAAGGATACACAAACTAATCACACTAGCGTTATATTCAGTTCAATACATTAAGCACAAATGATGACCCTAGTTTTATCCTGATAAGGGAGTTCCCATAGATGCTTCACCGCTTGAATTTCTGTGCTTTCCCATGTCTACACCAATTCATACACAAATATTTACATACACACCAACAACAACAATAAAAACATCAACAATGCATATACAATATATATGTACAAGCCAAAAAATAGCAACACTGTAAGAAATGGCTCAGTTCTCACAGTACTGGAATAATCTATCTAATATATACTATGTATATATATTTTTTGTTCCCCAAATCTTCATGTGATTGTGCACTTTTTTCCTTATTCACTACCTTCTTCTTCTTCTTTGCTTTGATGCTCACGATCTTGAGGATAATCATTCCGGCAACACACCACTAACACCCAGTCAATACTGATTACAGCACCAGTTTGCCCAGCACTAATGCAGACGTGAGGCCACAGGACAAACAAGAACAGCAAGTGTCCTTGTTCATCCTGTGTGGCCCACAAACAGCACTAGTTTGTAGCTATCGGCATGTAAATGTCTGAACACTGGAGCTGAAGCTGCCTTGCTATTTCATACCTACAGCTTATGTCTTTTCACCTCATTAAAGATTTCCTTGCAACATGTCACTGGAGCAAGCCATCCTGACCAGTCATCCCCACACTATTCATTCATGACACAGAGTGTACCCAGATTCAAACCCTTACTCTTCAGGACCAGTCATCCCCCACAGTACTCATTCATGACATAGAGTGCACCAGATTCAAACCCTTTCACTTCAGGACCAGTCATCCCCCACAGTACTCATTCATGACATAGAGTGCACCAGATTCAAACCCTTTCACTTCAGGACCAGTCATCCCCCACAGTACTCAATCATGACATAGAGTGCACCAGATTCAAACCCTTTCACTTCTGAACCAGTCATCCCCCACAGTACTCATTCATGACACAGAGTGCACCAGATTCAAACCCTTCTTTTCAGGCCCATTGTGGCAACAACAGTACCACAAAACTTTTCTGCACCAATTCAAATGATGCTAGTCTGTAGGATAAGGTTTTGAACTATATTGCTTTTTTTTTTTTTTTTTTTTTTAACACGGAAAAACGAAAGAATGCTGTCAGCAATGATGAGGTGACATGGATTTAAAGAGGAGTATAAACTCAACTGGCACCAAGACATGCTTTCAAGTGCTTTACATCATCATCTCAATAAAACACTTGCAAGCACATATTTTCTTACACATCCTTGCTAATTATATATCCTTCTTTCTTTCTTCCCCACTTTCACTCACAACCTTCCCCTTCTTCCTTCAAAACACTTCTGTTCCTTGCCTACTCCCGCCAAATGGCCGTCTCCCATACCACCCTCCACTTTCCCCCTCCTTTCACATATGCGCGCAGTATACTGAAAACCACTACCCAGTTATCAGATCTGATAAAGGAGAATCATTAGCGCAAACATTTCACTATATGCCATTCGATAACTTATCAATGTTACTATCATCACATGTTATTTCCTTGATAAAAAAGCAT
Source organism: Conus betulinus (assembly GCA_016801955.1). Taxonomy (NCBI): domain Eukaryota; kingdom Metazoa; phylum Mollusca; class Gastropoda; order Neogastropoda; family Conidae; genus Conus; species Conus betulinus. The sequence goes on from JADBJO010002742.1 coordinate 281,096, forward strand.
TCAATTCTTTATTTCTTTATCTTTACCCTCCACACACAGCGACAAAATAGTTCAGCAGAAGTGATAAATTGTATACTAGCTAATCACACACCATGCCTCCTCCTACACAAAACTAAAACCAATACAATCAAAGTTTCTGATAAACATAAAATCATATGTCCCAAACGATAAAAACCTTGCAATGAGGAACTGGTCATACTGTGCAACTTGTTATGCAGATTAAACAACAACAAAAAATGTCCATTTCTGCATATAATACTTTATTATTCTGAAGTTGGACAGACTTTGTAATCAGGGAAATAAATTGTGCAAATGACTGGTCACTTGCTTGCTGGTTCCCTTATTTACTTCCCATTTAGTTTTACAGTAGTTACTTTGTTCACATTGTCAGGACAATTAACAGTCAACAAACAAGTAAATATACAGTCAAATAAATAACTGCTAGTTGTCACACATATACAAAGTGAATGGTCCAGCCTTTTGACCAGATGCACAATAAACAGTTTATTCATAAAAGTTGCACTAAATCAGTTTCCTATACAAAGATTTTTCAGTCATCCTTCTGGTAAGTTTTTTTTCCTCTTCCTACTACTGAACTACCAAGCCATTCACACAGAATGCCTTCTCAAAGACCACAGCACCATGGGTACAAACAGAAGCTGCAAACACCATGCCTCACCACTGTCCAAAGAACAGAGAACAATGCATACATGGTATATAACCATCCACAGCGTGGAAAAAAATACACAAGATCGAACATATCTGCCTGGTTCCTACAGAATCACATGAACTATGGTAAATGAAACTGCTGTTTTATTTGGGAATGGGAGAAAGAAGTCACCCCTGTAAAATCCTCATGTTGAGTCTCTGATCTCTATTTCTGGAAGGTTTTATTATGAGTGAACACACTTAAAAAAAAAAAATTAAGTCTGATTTTTCTCTGATCTCTATTTCTGGAAGGTTTTATAATGAGTGAACACACTGAAAAAAATCTTTTTTAAGTCTGATTTTTACGGTAAAAATATCCAAGAATAAAGAACCTTTTGTTTCTCGTATCTGAGCATCTTTTTTATCCCAACAGATATATCCTCAATGTTTTGCTTTGTGACGGCAATAATGAACTGTATGTTCAACCCACCAAAAATAAAATGTGACTTGTGACAAGCCATTATCCAAATTATAAAGCTCAAAGATCTAGGATAGGAACTGGATTAACTAGACAAATTTTCGTCTGTTTCGTCAATGACACTAAATTTAGCTCAGTCTTATCAAATTTTCCTAGACAAGAGGGAGAAATATTTATCCACAAGTAAGGCACACTCATCTGCAAGATAGAGAGGGTGGAAAAAATGCTTCAATTGTGACAATTCTGATACATTCTTAATGCATATTTTTCTCTCTTCTCGGATCAGTGTGAAAGCCATGGTCTGAAGAGTGAATACAGTACGTGGACAGATGGGACTGCAGGTCCAGCCAGTGACGGAAACTATGATAGAGGGAGTGAGGACGCTGGGTCCTACAAAAAAATATGTTTAAAAAGATTAAAAAAAAAAAAAAAATGTCCAGTATCTAACAATGCCCATGTCAAAAGTTTTTGCATTCAATGAAATGTATGGACAACTATGAAGCGATTTGGAGATCTGCACAGGCAACATTTACAACTGGGATTCTGCGTTTGTTAATAGAAGTGACGACAAACATTCACAAGTCGATTCACGACCACATACACCCATGGAATATCCACGCAGAAGCGTCTGAATACATGGCCTAACATGCAAACACACACACAGATTTCTTTGCCCACAAGCATATCCCAGTTCCATCTTCTACTCCTGTACATATATCTATATCTATCTATATATAAATATATTGCAGAACAATCTTTTTATATATACTTTTATATGTATATATATAAAAGTGGGATATATATATATATATATAGATATATATATATATATCACTTTTCCTTTAAGCTTGCAATCAGCTCCAACTTCCACACACAATTGGTGAATTACAACCACAACAAAGTATCACACTAGAAGAGGGAATATATACATACACGGTGCGGTAGTAAAATAATCAAAAGGGTAGTAAAATAATCAAAAGAACACACACTGGACAAGAATCTACTCCAGTACGATGATATCACACAAAAAAGTCAGTCAAAAACACATTACATCACCAGAAAAGAAAAATTAAAAAAACATTAGAAAAAAAATCTGTACACCCACAGTCAATTAAGAATAACTCTTGCACAACATGCTGGTTCGACTTTTTAATAAGCTGCCACAGTAAAGAATAAGCTGTTGAGATGCTTAGCTGTACATAACAATCCAGACAACAACAAAAAATAAATGGATCACACCATAAACACTACTGTCATTGTGATCAAGTTGTGCAGAACGTGAATGCACTTCTAAGTAAGTCCACAAGGATACAAAATTTGGTAAAACTGATATAATCGCACATGCACGCGCACACACACCAAGAAGTCTGTACAATATATTAACTTCTGTAACATAGCTGGTGAACATTCCTTTTGTTCTTGTCAAAGAAATGCATTGTGTCAGTCGCCTTCCATCTCTCTTCTCCTCTCTTCCCTCCACTCTCCATTTCCTCCATTCCTCACCTCCCTCCTCTCCCCCCCCCCCCCCCCCCCCCCCCCCCCCCCACCAACATATGACAAACTATACACTGACTTCATTTCCAGTATACCTCCAAATACTTATATTGCCACAGTCATTATATAAGAAGAGCAAAGATATCTAAAGCCGGTAAGCCCAATGATTTTCAACTTGCTTCATAGGTCTAGATTTGTGGCCTAGGTCCACTTATATGTAAGACAGCCTGGGAATCAGTAGGAAGGCAACATTCAATTTTCTGTAGCAACGTCGAGTATGGTGAATATGCTGTCAATGAAGGACAGAAACATCCTTGTGAAGGACACGGCAAACTTCTGAGTTCCTCTGCTAGACTCCTGGAGTTCACTACATGCAAGATACCAGCCTATTCACCCCTTCATTAAGGTAGCCACATCTGATCTTCAGGAATGATGTCTACACATGGCAGCCATGAGTGGATTTTTTTTTTCCTGTTTCTCATTCACTCCACCATCACACAATAACCTACCCTTCAAAGGAGGATGGAATGGAATCTAACCTGCACGTTTTTTTGTTTTTTTTTTCAAATTCATGCATCTTGGTTTTAAGTCTTATCTGAAGGACTTGACAATAGCCTGGGTCTGCTCAGATCTGAACTCTAATAAGAACATTTCTGCTCATCTGATCTTCTTATGCAGAGATTCAATGCAGGACTCTGGACCCACAGAACAATGCCTCCTCCACCCATCCCAAGGGACAAACAAGTCTGGACTTTTTCCACTCAGAATAACTTTCTTCATATGCACCATTTACACTTCTCAATTCTACACACTATGGAGTCACCGTCTTTTGAATCGTTTGATGCTAATCTGCTTTCATGCCAATCTTTGGAAGACTGATTTGGGGAGAGGATTTTTCCTTAGCAAAATCTGTGCACAACGCAGTAACTAAAGCAAAGTAAAGGTTCTTCTCTTATGAAGAAAGAGCCCTGTGTAACTTTATTCAAAGGAAATGACTTGAATTAGACACTCGTGAACAGAGTGCCTGCCCTTAACAATCAATGCAGAAAACATGTTTATGACTCTAGGAATGCATAACAACCATGTAATTTCTGTGCTATTAATGCCATAGGTTTTCATCTAAAAATCAACATGATAAACTGTCTCTCTCTCACACACACACACACACACACACACACACACACACAGTCTCAATCTAAATAATAATCTAGCAAGAATTACTGGACCAAAATAATAAACCATCCATTCCCAATGCTGTTTAACGAACTAAGAAAGAGGTGGGGATTCTAAGTTTTACACTAACAAAGAGGGTGGGGGTCTAAATTTTGAAGTTAAATAATTTTTTTTTCTACCTTAAAAAAAAGAAAAGGAGCAATACAACACACATATCATCAATAAAACAAAAATCAGAACGGTGGGGGATTCTACAACTTCAAAAAGAACGTGACATGAAATGCATAAGCAAACATAAATAGATCTAACTAACTAAATAAATAGAATACAGAATCAAAACTGAGTACATATGATTAAAGAAAACGGGAAATATAAATAAAGGAAAGTTATGATCTGATCTCCATATGTTAAAATGGGAACCATTATTTTAACAAGAAAAACCCAATGCACAGTAAAAAAACCCAAAAAGGTCTCTATACAATGACGATCTATGGAAAAGGCTTGGTGAGGAGCACACACAGGATCATGAAAGGTGCACCACCAGAAAACAACACACACCCATACCTAGTGTTCATCGTCTTCCGTAAGCTATGCATCCGGTTTCTTCTATAAGAACAGAAGAATTGTAGATTTTTTAAAAATCACAACACTCCTTCCCCAGTCCCCCTTCCCAAATTAGCAGTTCACTCCAAAAAAAAAAAAACCAACAAAAATCCACACAAAAACCTCACACACACAAAAATGCTAAATATTCAACATTCACATTAAAAACAAAACATGGAAATAATGCAGATAAACATTTCTCATGTGCCCTGAAAAAAGGAATATGATTTCTTTTTGTGCACTTTAAACAAGCTGACCAATTCTGCAGATACCCGACGCTTTTAGGAGAATTTCAACTGGAGTGATTGAAAACTCACCTTTACAGGGTGATTGCTCCCTCAGCGATTAGCTTTTTGAATAATGATTTGTACTCTTGGAAAAAAAAAGAGACTGCCTGTCACACTCTGGAAGCAGCAGCAGACTAGCTAAGAAGGGAGGGGGAGGGGCAAGGAGAGAGGGAGGGAGAGAAAGAGAGTGTGTGTGAGAGAGAGAGAGAGAGAGAGAGTGTGTTAAGGAGAGAGAGAGAGGTTAGCTAAGAAGCGAAGAAGAGGATGAAGTATGATTACAGAGACAGTTGAACTCTCAAATATCTGTAGGCGCATACATCATTGATCCTAGGGTGAGTATGGGATGTGTGAACACATCTGATAATTTTCAATACCTTTCTACCGTGATCTTGGATTTCAGTGGTTTATTCTAGTTTTGATAGTGATTGGAATTCTTTCCAAATTCTACCCCGTTCACATATTTGACAAATAAGACGTGGATCCTGTGATCTATCATCACAAATATATTCCTAGTAAGTTATGAATATAGACTGCTAATAGGGTGCCTTGTCTTTCTAGGGGGTTAGCACCCTGTACACTGGAGATATTACTTGGATGTAGCCCCCTCACAGCCCTCAAGAAGCTTCAGGAGCTATGAGCTTTGGACTGTCAGCAGAGATAAGAATTATGGTCATAAGGAAACTCTCTTCATGGGAAAGAATGTTTGCTGTTGAGAGAAATGTTGATCTGGAAATTTGATGAGATGATTGTCCTAATGGAAAGAATGTATTATCTTTTGATGACTGAAAAGGAGTCCCCCCCCCCCCCCCCCCCTCCCCCCCACTGGAAAATTTAAAGAGAACTGGAGTCTGTGAAACCAGAATGGACTGTTGTTTATGTAAGGCTAATCAGTCGTCTGTATGACCTGAAAAAGAAGTTTGTCAAAAGGGCGAATAAATTGAGGTCAGCGTGACCTAGATATATTTTCTGTTCACACTTTGCATGAAAAGCAAAAAGCAAAAAAAAATCCAAACTGCAAAAACGGAAATATTAAAACTCCGTTGTGCCAAAAGGAGTGAAATGCGAATAGAAAGAAGAAAAACAGTTTGTTTTTATTACTGGGGGTGGGGGAATGGGGGAGAAATTTTGAATTGCTTTTAAGGCCTTTATATTGACAGAAAGGAGTTAGATGTGTTCTTGCATGCAGGGCACATGACTGTCTCTATGTACATGTGAGTGTGTCCATGGGGACCGTCATATGACAGTGGTGATCCCGACTTGTGACAGTGATTACCCCGACTTGGGGTCGAGTGAATGCGCGTCTTGTGTTTGTGTACAGCTTCGTAGGAAAGATTTTGTTTGCCTATCCTCTCCATAGATATTGCAAGATTTGCTTATCTTCTTCCTCCTCTGTTAAGTACGTATTGTTTTAGGTAAGCTAAGGTTCTTCCTCTTAGTTTTTGACTGTTTTCTGCGACTACAGATCTGATCGCTTGATTGATTTGTGCCTTGCCCCTTTTTGCTTATTTGCATTTGATTTGCTAGTTTTCCATTCATTTCCTTACCCCAGGACAACTGGCTCTTCCATCTCCTCTTCCTACATCGCAAGATGGAGATGCAAGAGTTGGAGAGAGTTGTCCCCCTCTCCTACCTACAATAGTTTCCTCCTAAGCTTCCTTCTTCTTTTCCAAAACTTCTCTCTACCTTCTCCACCATCAGCACCTATCTAGTTGTAAACATTCATTATCATATTTCACTTAGGGTGTTTTCTTGATAGTGTGTGTTATCACACCCTTTTTTTAATATGCGTTTCTCTTTCGATAGTGTGTGTTATCACACCCTTTTTTTAATATGCGTTTCTCTTTCATTACCTTCATTTTTCTTTATATGACTATGTGATGACATGAATGTGAATGTATTTGACCGAGTTGCTTTTCTGCTCCATTTTTCAGTTTTGCAGCGAAGATATCCATTAGTTTTCCCTTTTCTTTAATTTGCTGATCTGAAACACTATTTTGATGGAGTGAACTGTACTCAGCTACCTATTTTGGTTGCTTTCCCTTATTATTTTGCTTGTTTACCACTGAATCGTTTAGTACTTTATTTATGTTTGCTTGGTTACCGCTGAATCGTTTAGTACTTTAATTATACTTATTTTTTCTTTACTGTGTTGAATACCCCATGCACTCAGCTTTGCTTTTGAAACAAAAAAATTTCCGTGTGTACCCCTTTCTTCTTTTTCAGTTCAAATATTCATATTCCATTAGTCCTTATTGTTTTAAGCTTTTTTTTTTAAAGTTTTATCTGGCTAGTGTTTCATTTGGATATTTGTTATTTTGTTGTTTTTCTTGACAGTTTCTTGCTTTCCAGTCAATCATCATGGAGTCATT
>JADBJO010002743.1:0-27500 GCA_016801955.1 Conus betulinus
TTCCTTTGCAAGCTGGACTAAATAAATGTTTTGTAATTTCTATTTCTTGGCTATGCACCGATACAAGGAAAAAAGGTCAAATCTAAACTCAGTGTATATTTCTCTGACACCACAATATTTCGTGATCTAGACAATGTTTTATGCATAAATGCTGCCAAAAGCTAGAGAACAATTTGTAACGTTCTGCTGATGCAAGCTTATCATGAAGTCGTCTCACGTTGCAACTACTTTATAATGCAAGTTGTTTATGTTGATCAGTGAGTCTCCGCCTAAAATTTTAATGACATTTCATATCACCAACCAAGCTGTGGCAAACCAAGCATTTTCAAAATCATTCACAAATAACAAACTGTTGCTTTTGTTTTTGTCTTCAATTTAACGTCTTTCCACATTAAGTGATATTAGACGAAAATATTACTTAATGTGATATTTTCATATTTCAAAATCACAAGTATCTCATGTGAAAATGCCCAGTTTTTTTTGGTTTTTTTCCTTTTTCCCTTTTTTTCAATTTCTGTAGCTGATTTAACATTTAGATTTTCCTGGATAACCTTTCTTCTGCCAGATAAACTCCTTGCCAGTTTCAGTTACATTTCTCGTCCAATAAAACATATTTTGGGGACCAGCCATGCTCTGGCACTACCATTTTATCATTTTTATCATTTACCATTTTAATTACTTACACGTACATGCAAGCATATGAGGCCTCTCCTAATTTTCAAAGGAATTAAGCGGCTGAGTTGTTCTGATCTTGGCTTGCTGTCCAGCTCTTCTACCGCATATGTCAATCAAAGCCTGAAAAAATATAGTCATAGATAGTTATAACTTTAGACTACTGAATACTAAGATACTAATTACCATGTTTTCACTGTTTCTTTTCTCCCAGGAGTCCTACTTTTGTGAATACATTTATTTTCGTATTTTGCGCTGTTATCACAAAATTGTACAAATTGTCTGAAAAGGTTAACACATAAACTCGCTTTTGTAAAACGTTGGGATAATGTTAGGCTAAAATAACATTATCAGAAAACTTTTGAACAGTCGCCTTCTGTGCTCCATTCCTTGTCATTGTTGGGATTTGTTTTAAATGGTCATTCTACGGAATTCAGACTTCTTGATCGAAATCTTTTAATGATTCCATTTGAATGATAAATACAACTGAAAATGAGTAAAAACAATTATTCGGCAGTCTGCTTCAACATAGTATTTTCACCAAAAAAAATCGCATCAAAAGCTCATGTCGACATCCAGGCCATGAGGAAAGCCGGTTGTGTTTTGTGTCAAATTTTAAAGAGAACGTTCTCCTCCACTCACAAACGGTCCTGGATAATCAAATTCATATATGTGAAAAGAGTGACATGCCTGTAATTCAGTCATAAAATTACTTCATGTTGTTTGACATTCATTATCGCAATAAAAACATATGACTCAGACTCGTTAAAAATGGGTTTAATTCTCAGACTTATATCATGATAATTAAATACTGCAACAAAATTATCACATGCGGCATGCTTCATTTTATTTGTTGGGGTGGAGGTTTTCACCAACACTAAATATATTTGAATGCTTTGAAACAAAGAACGAGCCGAACAACACAGGAGCTGTGACAGATAGTACAAATTTCTGTCAGCTCATGCCTCACAAGGCCTGTTTCCTTTCTGTGGCACCATGTTGCTTGCTTTGCGGTCCGACTCTCCACTGTATATGTGAAGCGCTCTTAGCCTGAGGGAATGGGTGTTTTCCTGAGGCTCTTGGAAGCGAAATAAAGTGTTCTGTTTGGCTGGCTGTTGTCTCTTGGTTCTCGAACCTACCATCATCTGTCTGTCTTCACCCACACTCCCTACGACTCCACACCATCACAACAGTATAACAGTCGGAACATTTCGACAAGAAAAATAAACAATTGTAAAATGATGCAATCATATCAGTAATTTACAGCAGAGTTTAGCTCAAACTTGGAGCTCTGGTACTGTAATTTTCAAATAATTGTGTTCAATAAAGTGTAGTTATATGATCAATATACATATGGGCATAAGCTGGGCTATGAAAGAGACAAAGTGCTTTTTGATATTATGGCAGTGATTCAGATTTGAGTGGCCATTGCACAGTTGTCTCCCATAAGCTGGTCACGGGGTCGCTGATTACTGTGCTGTGGTTGAAGCAGGTAGGAGCAAATAGTCGTCTGCTATGAAAGATTGTAAAGAGCCAAGCGTGCTCAGTTACTTGACTTGACTTTGAACTTGACGTTAAAAGTTTTAGGTCCTTTAAGTCATAGGACCATGTTCAGGTTCTCAAACTAAACTGATTGGCCTGGGTGGTTTGAGGATGGCGCCAATCAGATCACTTACTGAACAATTTAGTCTAGGCATTCTGGGTCGTACACTGAAGGTAGTGCTGCTCAGTGCTTGTCCAATCTTCTCTTGAAGGCGTCTACCGGTGGCGCTGTTACCACATCATCTGGGAGGCTGTTTCAGAGGTTCACAACTCTGTTTGCGAAGTAGTTGCCCCGTACGTTGAGACGATGCCTTGGTTTCTGAAGTTTCAAGGAGTTGCCTCCGGTGGATCTCGATTCATTCGTGGCGACGGCGAAGTCAGGACGTGACACTGTGTAGAAGCCATGCAGGTACTTGTAGACTTCAATTGCGTCTCCCTGCTTTCTCCTGTGTTCCAGGCATGGACGCTTCAGCCGATGTAGCCTTTCAGGGTACGGGAGGTCCTTCAGAGGGCCCAACATTTTGGTCGCCCTCCGCTGGACGTTTTCTGCTTCAGAGCAAAGACCTTTCTGATTCTTCTCGTCTGGCTTCCACACACAGTGACCATACTCCAGGAGGGGCCTGGCATCCCTTGAACAGCCGAGCGAAAGTTACTGGTGTTAGGTGGTCGAAGGTCCTGTGTAAATAACGTCCACACTTCCCCCTTCGTCGACTGCTTCTGTCCATGAGTCCATGACCTCTAGTAGCTGTGTTATACATGACTGGCCTGAGACAAAACCATGTTGCTCACTAGTGACAATGTCATTTTCTTCAAGGTGACCCATCATTGCTCTTCTCACTAACTTTTCCATGACCTTGCAGACGACGAAAGTGAGGCTCAGAGGTCTATAATTGTTGGGGGACATTCTGCTGCCTTTCTTTAAAATGGGGCTCACATACGCTGTCTTCCATTCTGAGGGAAGTTCTCCAGTATCTACGATGAGTCTGAACAGATGCGCTAGAGGCACAGCCAGTTCATCAGCTGCTACAAAGAGGATCCTGGGCGGTAGTCCATCGGGGCCTGCTGCCTTTCCTTGTTGTAGACCAGCCAGAAGTTTTCTCACTCCATCTTCCGTGATCGAGATGTCGTCCTGGGTCTCTCTGAGGTCGTACGCTGGCATCTCAGGAACCGGACCTGGATCTCCAGATGTGAAGACACTCTTGAAAAATTTTGTTTAGAAGTTCAGCCTTTTCAACGTCAGTCTTGGTTTTGCTGCCATCTTCTTTTCAAATCTGGGATACCGCTCTTGCAAGATGTCTTTGACTTTGCATATCTCCATACACCCCGTTAGGATTTGTTTTTGCCTCTGACGCCAATTTCTTTACCATATTCTCCTGTGCCTTCCTGGATGCTTTTCTTGCTTTATTTCTGGCTTTCAAATCTTCACATAGTCCTGGCCATTCCTTGTAGCAAGCCAGCGTCTGAACAGTTGGTACTTCTTGCAGACTGATGCCAAGGTTCCTCTGTCCATCCATGGTTTTCGTTGTCTGTCTGATGGGCGTGTCATCGGTTTTTGATGCTTTGTTTGCCTCATATATTTTCTCCTTAATTTTTTCCCATGCTAGATTCGAAGATAGGTCTTTTAATTCCTTTTTCCATTCAATTCTCTGTAGTATGTCTTTAAGTGCAGCTTCATCAGTTTTACTGTAGCAACATCTCGCAGACTGTGTATTCTCAGCAGTTGTCGCATTGAGTGTAATGAACAAACAGAAATGATCACTTTTCCCAAGTCCAGCCTCTGTACTAATGTCTATAATGTAGTAACCGTTTTAGTTACTATAGTATGTATCCATCGTGATCGATCACACTGATAAATGTGATAAACACTGCGTTGAACAGTTCGATGTTGTTTTTTTTTAATGGAGCCGTTGGTGATCCATATCCTGAAACCCTCAAGGGAGGTTACACTCCCCATAATAGTAATACTGTAAACAAATCATTACTTCCCTTAGATTGCAGACTACTTAATACATTACAATGTCTTTGATCATATCCACCTTATTTGTCAACACAAGGTCTACTGCACTGGGTTTTTGGCCTTCTCTGAAACGTGTGATTTCTTTCTGGTGTTGGAATAGACATGCATCAGTGTAAGCCTAAAGGAACTGGGATGCCTCGTGTGATTCATTGTTCCTGCACGATTCTGTGTCACAGCTGATGCTGGGGAGGTTGAAATCTCCAAACATTAGCTGATTGTCTTTCTTCGTTCCAGCTGTGTTCCCGATGAGCTCAAAAACGTTTCTCATTATTTTCAGATGTGCTGCTTGGTCTTCTATATATCAGTCCAACTGTCAGTGATGTTCCATCAGCTTGAGTACAATCCACAAATACATGCTCTGAGAATGTGCTATTGAGTCTATCATTTGGTGTTGGTTTCGTTTCTTCCCTCACTAGAAGTGCTATTCCTCTCTCTCTCCTCCTCCAGATTGTGAAAACGTTCATATCATTCAATAGCTATTTCGCTTTCCTGTACTTTAAATCTAGCTTGCTTGGGTTTCACTTCTGTTATGCCAACTATATCAGGTTGGTTTATCTCATTCAGTGCTCTCATATCAATTCGTTTGTTCATATGTTGGTCAGCGTTTGTATAGATGCATTTGCAATTTGAAATATTAACAAAAGATGGGTCAGAAGATGAAGAATTTTTGTTTTTTTTACACTATGTACACATGAAGAGTTTTTGTTGGTTAGACCGTCTCCTCGTCCTCCTCTTGAGGACCCCTGTTGGCCTGGTTGTTGGCCTTCTCCTCTTCTACCTCGTAGTTCTCGATATTGACCGCTCTTCCTCTCCTCCTCACCCACTTTGCTTTGTCGTCCCCCGATTCCTTGGAGTCCTGTCTTCTTCTCTTCTGTTCAGTGTATAGCCAATGTTCCTCTTCTCTCTCTCTTGCCTGGTGAGGTCCTTCCTCATTGATACTTGTGTGCAGAGTCTATTGTCTTCTTCTTTTTTTGTTCTTCAACACACTGTATGCAGATGATAGGACTTCGTCCCTTGCTTTTCATTGTCAAAGGAGATTCTTAGAGGCCTGGGCTTTTCACTTCCTTTCTTGAATTGTCCAAGTCTTCGAACATCCACAGGCGTGTGCTTTGTCTTTAGTTCAGTTAGCATTTTTTTTTTTACCTTTTGTTCATCCTCCACTTTTACTTCCTTGTTGGATTTATTTTCAGTTTCAGGGAGTCTGAAGATCACCAGATTAGTTTTCCTTCTCATACTATCCTCAATTTCAGCAAATTGTTCCTTCTCAGTTTCGGTAATTTCCTGAACGTTAGCCACATGTGCTGCTGCGTCATCCACTACTCGACCTATTGTGCCTGTTTTGGTCTACGATTTCTTGAGCAATTTCATTTACAGTCTCTGTCATTTCCTCTGTGAAGTTGCCAACCTTAATTCTTGACATGGTGCTGTGTTGAGTTATTGTTTTCACTGTTTCAACACATTTTCTTTGTGAATACACGTCTTTTATTGCCGCCACTGAATTTTCAATCTCAGATACTTTTTGATTTGTCTTGGACATTTCAGCCACCAAGTGTGCCATTCCACTCAAAAATTTCCCAGCTGCCCTGTTACATTGCTTGGTACAATACCAGTAGACATTCGAGGACTCTTTGTTCTCATTCTTTTCCAATACTTGGCATCTCTCATCATCCATGTCATTGATACAGGTTCTATGCCATATGGAATCACACAATTTACAAGTCAGTGATTTGTGTTTTTTTGGGGTACAACCATAATGTCACATTTTGCACATTTCATGTTTTTATCTGTCACTGATCCTCTTCTGCGAGGCGGAAGCCCCGATGAGACACTTGACTCTGAAAGCGACATTGAATTGACTGATGAAGCCTTGCAGAGTTAATTTGTGCCGTTTGCCTTCAGAGTTCGAGCTTTTCGCATCATGCAGATAATATTAAAAACAAACAAACAAACAAACCCAAAAAACTCACCGTCTCTTCCGTGTGTGAAGAGTGTATTTCTGCATTGTTTTCACCTTGTAGTAGCCCAGAATGTTCCAAAGTTGCTTCGAGTTCAGCCTAATCCTTTCGCCGGAAGTACTCACGAAGAGATGCTGGTTGATTGCAGTGCCGATTTTTCGCCGTTAGTGAGCCAGAAAGTCCATAACAGGTTTCCAAACGTCTCAGTCTTGACTCTAAAATGCCATTTAGACACGTTCTGATCAATGTCAACACACTGAGAGTAATCATTTCGCAACAAAAGAAAGAAAAAAGAAAAAAAAAAAAACGAAAAAAAGAGAGAAACTTTTACCTTTTAGTCTGCGAAGCAAACACACTTTTCCAGACGTTTTATTTATCATTTTTGCTCCATAACATACAAGGCAAATATCTTGTCGGAGATAAAACTGCCTCAAAACAACAACAACAACAACAACAAACAAAGACAAAAACACACAAAAAAAACACTTTATTTCTCAGCAATCTTTTCAGCATCCTCTCCCTATTGTTTGAGGCAGTAGTTCCATTCCCAGGCAGACACTCTCCAATTATATTCATTAGGGACACTCCCCGACAATTGTCAAGATTGTCAACATTTCCAGCCTTGTGCAGAGGTACAATGTCCTGACGGGAGATTCTGGGCGTGAAAAGTAGGGTCGATTTTTTTTTTTTTAAAATCGAGATTTAGACGTCCAGCTGAAATATTAGGCCACAGGAAAACAGTGCTTGAATACCCAACCTTTTCTTGTCGATGATTGAACGCTGAGGCACGTGATCAGTGAGAAAAGCTCACTGTTTCGTGAGACGGGTGTGCTCCCAATATGTACGGCTGAACAGGAGCTTTCAGACAAGAGGCCTGGGCCGAGGTGGTAATTGATTCTCAGTCTTGGGGGTTGAAAAGGAAAAACCTAGTTTTTCATAAGAACAGTGAGTGGTCGATGTTAATGCAGCGCAGACAGTAGTCTGCTAGGGATTCTGTTTGGTCGATATTGATACCCTGTGGGTAAGCTGCCACTTGGGGAATACCAAACACATAAAGAGAAAAGAAATGGTATCAATAAGTACATGTAAACGATTGACGCGATGAACAAAATAATGACAATATTAACAGTAAATGAATAGAGAAATGAATAAATTAATATAATGACATTGTGAACAGAGAAGCATTATGTGATAACACGTGATTGGTTTAAAAGAAATAAGTACCGTTTTTTTTTTAGATTGATATTTTTTTCTAAAAATATTTCACATTGTATCCCCCAACTGGAGGTAGGAATGTGTTGGAAACAGAATGCTACAAATGCGTGAGTATAATATGTTATGGTGTCTTGTTATATACTGTCTGAAAATAAGTTATTGATTCAAACTTACAAATTCCACAGCTAACGTTACGACATGCAGTTTCTTATCCAGACAACCTCAGCCACGTTGGATCCTACTACCAAACTCTTGGAAACTGAATTCCAGCTGGGGGAAGTTTCTACCACAGAATTTTTTTCAAGTGCAACTGTTTAGTATTTGAAAAGAAGATCGAGAAATGTAATACCTGTATGTTTCTTTTTGAAAAGAAAGAAGAAACAGGGTTTGAATAGTAATTAACATGAAATTCAGTTTAAAGAAAAAAAAAAATGTTATGTGTATGTTTCACGTATTGTGAACCTCTTTGTTGAAATCCGTAAAGAGAGCCGAAAAAGTGAATTCCTGTCTCTCTAGTCTCTCCTTTGGGTGAATGGAGTAGATGCGCGCGTATGGAGTAAACATGTTGTGTATGCAAATGCGGTGTGTGTCATACAATAATGGCACAGATCCACGCGCCTGGTTCTCATGTGTGTCAAATATGTTTTAACAAACGCAACAAAAAACACATAATACAATCGATAGAGCGTAGCAGCATTTTTGCTACAATACCATTAGGTCCTGGACTTTTCATGGTTTTAGACCGTGAATAGCATCATTTGTTTCTTCCATGCAAATTACTGGTCCAGCTCATCAACATGTGACTGGCATCGTTATTACCTTAAGATTTGTACACAGTGAGGTCAACAGAATTAAATACAGCTCAGAAATGATTGAACCGTTTATTTTGTGCTGACGTTAGTTGTGGATCGTGCCTTCCAGGTTTGAGACCGATTCAAATGAGTCATGTGGTTTTGTTATGAGCGAATTCTCTCTCTCTCTCTCTCTCTCTCTCTCTCTCTCTCTCTCTCTCTCTCTCTTTGCGTGGGTGGGTGCATGAACGCGCGCGCGCAAGCGCGCGCGTGTATGTATGTATATATATATATATATATATATATATATATATATATATATATATATATATATATATGTGTGTGTGTGTGTGTGTTTGTGTGTGTGTGTGTGTGTGTGTGTGCTACCTTACCTGTTGGCATTCAGGGAGGAGGTCATTTGCTGATGAAGGCGAATAAAGCCGAAAATTTCAACTACAGCCAGTACGGATTGTTACCATGCTTTTTTCTTTTGTATGGATGTATATATATATATATATATATATATATATATATATATATATATATATATATATATATATATATATATAACTCCTCCTCCCCTTCCCATTCACACTACAATCTGCTCCATTACTTACTCACAAGGAAATGGCTTGGTGTCCCACCCTGTCTGACTGACATAGCGCTGTACTGTCGCCAAGCAAAGCTGACACTACCACTGAAATCCATCTGGAGGAATACAAAGCAGGGAAGATCAGACTTCAAAGCATGCTGGAGGACTCAGGAGACAAGGTGGTAGAAGCAGTCAAGCCCCAGCTGAAGACAGGCAGAAAATGGAAAGTTTCAAGAGGCGATGGATTCTGCAAATGAAAGTCTCAAGATCAGAGAAATAACAGGACACACACAGACCAACAGACAAGGACTATGGGTGACCAAAACTGAATGGTGGTCAAAGGCCAAAGGAAAAGCCAAAAGAGACATGATGATTCAGGAGATGAGAAAGAAGAAGACCAAAAAAGACTCCAAAAAGCAGTCCAGCAGAGCCAGCAAAGGCAATGGAAAACGTGGGAGAGACTGCACTCCAAAGAAGTCTCACTTGGAATGACATTTGGCACATGGCCCCTCTCAGGATCAGCTTCTTTCTCAGATCTGCATATGACCTTCTGCCCTCAAATGCAAACCTGGTGAAGTGGGGAAAAACAGAAGATCCTTCATGCCCCCTCTGCCATGAACAACAAACAGTGGAGCGTGTTCTAAGCTCATGTAAAGTAGCCCTGGCTCAAGGAAGGTACACATGGAGGCACAACCAAGTGTTCAAAGAGATTGTACAAGTAGTCTGGGCTAGTACCAATACCACAAAAGGGAAAATCAGGCCTCCAAAAGCACCCGCAACATTCTTCACGGCAGGAGGCAGCAAATCATGGCCAAGAACAACAGTGCCACTCGGAACATGCAGGTAAAGTCTGCTGGACGGGGCAGATGACTGGGAGTGTACTGCAGACCTCCCAGAATGGAAGAGTCTCCCAGATATCATCAGCAAGAGTGGCATGAGACCAGATATAGTAGTCCACTCTCAGTCAACCAAGCAGTTGATCATGATCGAGCTCACGGTGCCATATGAGAACATAATGGAGGCAGCTCAAATCTACAAGACTGAAAAGTATGCTGATCTGGCAGACAGCCTGAGGAGAGAAGGCTATCAGGTCAAAGTCCTCACTGCAGAAATTGGAGCTAGGGGGTTGTAGGAACGTCTGCATATAGCCTCATGAAACAGCTCTCAGTTGCAGGGAGGGAAAAAACCAGAGCCCTGAAGCAATGGCAGAAGCAGCAGCAGAGAGGTGTTCGAGCTGGATCTGGTCAAGGAGGAACAAAAGTGAACTTCATAAGGCTTAACTTTCCTACAAATGTCAGGTGTCCCAGTGGGCTCAGTGGTTTGTGTGCGAGTCATTAAGTGGAAAAGAGCATGTCCAGAGGGGCATGGGTTCGAATCCCAGCCATGTCTCGTCCCAAGATGGGAAAAAAGGGGCAGCAGAGGGACATCCAGAGTCATGAACCGGGTGTGGCCCAACCCCCTAGAGTGTCAGGAGAAGAGGGCCTAAACACTTGCTTGAAGGGAGCTTCTCTTCTGAGGACTCTCTGCTGCCACGCTCTCCACGAGTTTCTTTCTACTGATGCATGGGAAACCATTGACTTCCGGGAATAGGCCGGAGGACGTCCGGGAAAGACCGGAGGACACTGGGAAAGACCAGAACCAGGGCTCTGTGGGCTAGCTCCCCACTTTGCCTTCAACATGTGGCTACTAAAAAAAAAGGAAAAAATGCTCCCAGGATTCACCGAAAGGGGGAGAGAATGATGAATCCGTCGATGCTCAACCAATCACTGCAAATCCCAAACGGACTATGAACATGGACCAAATGGAATATCCATGTGTCTGTGGAAAGCGTTTCGCTACCACCCGTGGCATGAAGATCCACAGAACAAGGATGGGATGTGTGAAGACTCATCTGAATGAGTAGCAGCGCACTGCATCAGCAGAAAAGACGTCGGAAAACCAAGGCCAGGATTTAAACCACAGTGCCGAGGACATCCACGCTGTTGGTTCGGATGAGGAATTTGCACAGGCCCTCGATGCCAGGCGCCTGAAACTCAACCTGCCACGAGCAAACGAGACTGAAGATTGGGAGAAACTGGATGCCAAAAATCGTCCAAAGACTCGATGCACTGATAGGGAAAAGCACCCTGGAACACAAACTAGCCACATATGGGGACATTGTGTATGCCACATGTAGAGACGCCTATGGTGCAAAACTACCCCAAAAGAAAACACCTCCAAAGAAATCCAGACGCCAAGAAGAGATGGACAAGATCAGGGTCCAAAAGAAAACCTCAAGAAGCAAATGAAGACCGCACTGCCAGCTGAAAAACAAGGCTTGGAAAACTCTGGGAAGACCTGAAAGCAAAACACAGCGCCCTCAGCAAAGCGGAATCTGCGAGGAAGAGGAAGAGCAAAAAGAAGAAGACACAAGAGCGCTTCTTCAGAGACCCCTTCCAGTTTGCCAGAACTCTGTTTGAGCAGCCAAAATCTGGGACCCTAAGTATGGACAAAGGAGTTCTTGAGCAGCATCTGAGGAAAACATACTCTGACTCACAGAGCAAAGCACCACACGACATTCAAGGTCTGGTGTGGTCAACAGCCCTGAGGAACAGTTTAATGACAAGCCTCCAACGTTGGCGGAAATCAAGAAGGTGGTCGACAGAGCCAGAGCCAAATCATCACCAGGGCCAAATGAGTACCTTACCAGCTGTACAAGAGAAACGTCCCAGGGTGCTGGAGTGGCTCCACAGGCTGCTGCGATCAGCTTGGAGAAACTAGAAGATCAGCGGCCAGTGGATGACGGCAGATGGTGTGTACATCCCCAAAGAGCAAAACTCAAGTGACATCAGCCATTTCAGGCCAATATCACTACTGAACGTCGAAGGGAAAATCTTCTTCTCTGTCATGGCAGCAAGGCTGACCAAGTACCTCATGGAAAACAAGTACTTGGATGTGTCAGTCCAGAAAGGTGGCATCCCAGGCGTGGCTGGCTGTGTAGAACACGCCACAATGATCTGGGACGCAATCCAAAGAGCAAAACCAGAAAAGAGAGACCTGGACGTAGTGTGGCTTGATCTGACAAACGCATATGGATCTGTACCCCATGAGATGATACAGTTAGCTCTTGAGATGTACCATGTACCAAAGAACATCCGCGACATGCTCTGGAAGTAGTTTAATGGCTTCTGATTGCGGTTCGCTACCAAGTAGTACACAATAGATTGGATCAACGTGGAAGTGGGCATTGCAATGGGCTGTGCAATTTCCCCAATACTGTTCGTGTTGGCAATGGAAGTCATCTTGAAAGCAAATGATTTTTTTCGATAGATTCTTGTGGTTTGAACCCCTATAGTTCCGATCCGTATAAAATAGAAGGTACAACCTGAGCATAAAAAATCATAAAGAACAGCTTAGGTGAAAAGCAGCTGAGTTTTCTTAACACTTTCAGAACTTCTGTGGTAGCTTTCTTACCGCGAATACAATGATCGTGGCCAGTAGCAACATCGAAACTAAGCTTTGTTGAAAAAGTAACACCTAGGTATCTATAAGAATATACAACGTCTAACTGCTTATCACCAAAACCAACATTCCTTTATACTTTAATAGCCACCTTTCAAACAATACCTTTTTTCAGATTAACTTTTAAACATAATCTTTGAGCACACTCAAATAGGACATAAAGTTGATTTTGCAGACCTGCTATGGTAGACGACATGAAAGCGATGTCATCAGCAAATAACAGTATGAAAATTTCTACATCGTTAGAGATGAATTGTATTCAATGCTTGCCACGTGAAAACATGTTGCGTGCAAGCTGGTTAATGAATATAGAAAATAAGGTAGGATTAAGACAGCAAATCTGCTATAGATCTTTCAAACATTCAAAATATCAGTATAAGAGTTACCACATCTGACACATGATTTAATGGTGCTGTGCATACTTTTCAAAATATATTGAACAAAAGACCATGCTGTACCATATTGAACGCCTTTCTGAAATCGATAAATGCTACATAAAATTTATTGTTCCGTGATGTGTATTTCTATACTAGCATACAAAACGAAAATGTGTTCAGTAGTGTATAAGATTTTCCAAACCCAGCTTGAGCATCAGAAATAACTTCATTGGTTTCAGCCCAGGAAATAAGCCGCTTATTCAAATGTGCGTTAAAATATTACACAAATGACTAATCAAGGAAACGCCACAGTAATTGTTGGTATCGTTCACATCACCTTTCTTATACACGGAATAATTATTGATTTAGTCCATTCTTCAGGGAATACACCATCTTTGAAAAGTGTATTGAAGTATTTGACTAGAAGGGGAACTATTGAATCTCCTGAGGCCTTTATGACTTCACTTATCACATAATCAGGACCAGCTGCTTTGTCACACTTAAGACTCTGGATGGCTTTCTTTACTTCCTCTGCTGTAATTCCAGCGTCCAGAACAGGGTCAGATGCCGTATCAGAGACATCCAATTTTGGATGGTCCACACTTTAGACAAAACCAAGATTTAACAAGTGTTCAAAATGGTTAAACCACTGATCCTGTGGAATTGTATTACTTGTGTTGGAACGACTGCGATACTTATTGATTTTAGCCCAACAGGCCTGAGAATCATCTGCTACTCGCATTCAGCAATTAATGCGCTCAGTTTAAAGAAAACTACGTTTCTTCATGTACTTAAGTTGATAATATTCTCTCCTCATTTGTACATAGGCACATTTATCAGTTGCAGAGAGAGAGAGAGAGAGAGAAACGGAAACGGAAATTTTATTCATGTATAGGCCATTGTCCCTCATGAAGGGGTACTCAACTTCTAAACACAATTCCAAAATTAACAACATTTTTATTTAGTATCTAATCAAGAAACATCCGTCTACGTCACAAAACACATAGTAATGCTGACTTTAAAATGTCCGCTTTGCAGAAATGAAAACGAAGATGATGTTCATTTTGTCTTATGTTGTCCTTGTTTGAGTGTCTTAAGAACACAGTATATACCTAGTAAATCTTATGCAGATCTAAATAAGTTTAGACTTGCATTGCTTATGGCAACAGAGCATAAACACACGGTGAAACATCTGTCCACTTTTACAAAGCATTCAAGTTGCGTTCTGTTGGTTAAGCAATACATATCCCAAACCAGACATATATAGTTTACAACGAACATTTGTAACCCAATTTTTCTTTCCACGTATATCTAAATCATACAAGATTTTGTAAGCTTTATGGGGAAGCCTAGATTCCTCCATTCTTGTCAATTTTAACCAAAAACTTTACACATTTTACAGCTGAATGAAAAAAAAAAAAATATATATATATATATATATATATATATATATATATATATTACACAACTCAAAGATTGTCCCCTGTATCTTATACTGTTTGCATAGTTTTTAGTTTTCAGCAGCTTTTTTCCTCTCCACACTTTCGTTTCGTTCCATTTTACTACTCTTCGCTGGCTGCTTTGGGGGTGCTATTGCATTCTTTTTTCAAACCCTTGGTGCTGATAACACCAGAGAATCATGGACTGTGGTGTGTCTCTATTTGACACCAAGAGCACAGACACAATCAGCCGTGTCTCCCTGATGAGTCCGATTCAGCGGACGAAGGCCTAGGAGCAGGCAATACTATTAGATCTACCTTTGAGAGGGATCCTGATGGTTTCCTCAGGCAGCTAGTGAAGGGTTCCTCATATTTTTGATATATTCCCCCCATTTTCTTATTCTTCCAATCTTTTTTTTTTCCTAAAAGTTCAAATCTTTGTCAAGTCATTATATAATGACTGAATAATTGTTAGCTTGCACTTGTTTTCACCCACTATCTAATTGTTCATATATATATATATATATATATATATATATATATATATATATATATGAGAGAGAGAGAGGGGATCTATTTGTCTCTCCACAAACGAAGTCATTAGGAGTTCGCATCTCTACGCCTAAAAATCTTCTGAGAGCAAATAAGTGAACCTTTTCACATTCAGATGTCGCATTATCAAGTCCCCACAGCTCAGCACCGTACTGAACAAATCGGCTGAATTTGTGAATCGAAAATCTTCATCAGTACAGTCAACGAGTTATTTTAAAATTTATAAACTATTGTGAAGTGCACAGTAAAGCATTTTGAGAGCTCTACTACTTAAATTTCAACATGCTATGACAAAACTCAATCTTGTTGAAGAACAAATTCCTAGGTATCTGTATACATTAACAACAGGCTTCACAGCTCCTCATACATCCAACTTTCTCTAGCTCCTAAATACCCCCCCCCCCCCCCCCCCCCCTTCTGAACACAATAATATTACTTTTGTCCATATTTACTTTTAACTGGAGAGCTGAAGCTGTTTTATACAGATTATTCAACTGTGTTTGAAGACCGATGACAGTTTCACACAGCAACACAACATCATCAGCCAAAAGCAATATATCCAGTTCAAAATAGTCTGACGAAAAAATAGCCCCGTGTGTTTCCTTCCCTAATAACTTCTAATGCTAATTGGTTTATAAACAAGGAAAACAAAACGGGATTGCACACATTCCCTTGTTTTACTCCACATGTGCAGTTAATGTAATCTTTAAGCATGGAACCACATCTAATTCTGATTTTAACATTAGTATACATGCTATGAATACAACGAAGCATTTTGCCTTTTATGCCATTTCTCAAGTGTATAGGCCATAATAAATGTCTGTTAATGGAATCAAAAGCTTTCTCAAAATCGATGAAGGCTACATACAATTTGCGGTTTAATTAAAATAACTTCTGAACCAATGCCAACAACGTAAACATATGATGAATAGTAGAATAGCCCCTTTTGAATCCTGCCTGATATTCACCTGTCAAATTATATTCTGTAACCCATTCTTGAAGCCTGTTATTTATGATTGTACTATAGATTTTACTGCACGCTGGTATCACACAGATATATACTCCTATAATTACCTTGATTATCTGCGTCTCCCTTTTAAAACAAAGAAATATAATAGATTCCATCCAATTATCTGGGAAAAAACCCTTATCAAACAACACATTAAACAATTTTATGAAAAAATCAATAACTCGATCCCCACCATGTTTTAACATTTCTCCTATAATGTTATCTGGGCCTGCAGATTCACCGTTCTTTAGCTTCTAACAGCAAGTAACACTTCTTCTTTTGATATCGGATGGTTCATCGTGCTAAAGTCTACCTCAACATTATAATTTGTTTCAAAGTCATCATTAGCTTCGTTGTTACACTGTCTAGTTACTTCCACTTCAAGTAAACCTTTAAAATGCTAAAACCAATAATCCACTGTTAAATTATTATTTACATGTTTTCTTTTACTGGACATATTATGTACATTCTCCTAAAATTCTGTTTGATTATTTATTGAAGAAACGAGCCTTTCCAATATTAAATCATTATACTGTTTTTTTTTTTTTTTCTATCAATTAGATGTTTATACTCTCGTCTTGCTATGCAATATGCATCACTGTCAGATTTCTCTTTTGATTTTCTAAAAATGTTAAGCAGTTGTTTTGCTTTCTTCTTGCTTGACTTACATACTCAATCAAACCCAATCACCACTTTTTATATTTTGTCAAGTTGCTTTTCTTTTTCATACATTGGCCTTGTTTTTTGATGCACTCATTAAAGACACTCAGAGCACCATTGTAATCAGAATCAATCAGACTAATGGCCCCATCGAGTTTCAGATAATATTTCGTCGGAGAACATTTTCTGACAATACATAGTTCCTAAATCATTATCCCACACACACTTTTCAATAAACCGATCATCGGTAATGGTATGCCCCCTTGTAACATTTCTTTTCAATTTAAAATTAAATGCAATTCAGCTGGCAAATGATCAGACTCTATTCTCTCTGACACTAACAATTTACACGACGAGACAACAATAACAAACTGTCTCTTAGACAGCAGAAAGTAGTCATTGACACTGTTTCCTGACGCGGATATGTAAGTATAATTTCCATCCATATCCCCATTGCACACCCCGTTTATAATACACAGACTAAAATCCTGTGCACATATTCAATCTTTTTGTCCCATATTTATTAAATACACTGTCAGCCAAATTCCTTATAATGCTAGCCAGATCAGAATGAGCATGAAGAAAGTTACAACTTACATCACTTAAGTCTAAATATCAAGAAAATGTTAGAAGTTCTACTCTTAAGATCGCCTGATAGAATCCTAAACACATCATCTAACTCCAACATGCAATCAAAAAGACATTGTTCAAGTCATCAACACCATTGTCAACGTTAAAATCATTATAATAAGGTGATCCTTCAGGTGGGATATACGTACATACATATATAATGTTCTCTTCAAGGTCAAACACACTCTTATCAATCAGAAACAGAAGAACGTTGGGATGGTCTGTCTTAATTTCCTGAATATAAGATATAAACTCATTTTTAATTAAGCAGACAATTCCACCTGATCTTCTTCCTTGCTTTGTAAACTTAATAGCTGGTTTATAAAATAAAAAAAAACCCAGTGTAACCCAGGAAAGTGAGGTGTTGAGGACATTCTACAAACGTCTCAACAAGACATATAAAGTCAAATTTTAACAAACAAACAAACAAAAAAAAAAGACATAAATTCCTTGCTACGTAGCTTGGGTAAAAGTCTACATTCCAGTGCAAAAATGAAGAACATGTCTCGAATTCAATGGATTCACCATCATCACACACGCTTTCATACATATTTCTGCTTATGTTTGTATACCCATTCATGTGCTTTTCCGTTTGAGTACAGTAAGCTACATCACAATAACGAACCCCGACTTTGTCATCATTTGATTCCTTTTGAGATGACCCCCCCCCCCCCCCCCCCCCACCACCACCACCACCACCAAAAACTGTCACTGACAGTGTCACAGCCATTCGGTTCATGACATGCCTCCTTTTGAGATGACCCCCCCCCCCCCCCCCCCCCCCCAAAAACTGTCACTGACAGTGTCACTGCCAGTTCATAATGTGATGAAGTGTGGCAGATACCTTCACATGCATTCTGTATGTTGTGTACAAAATCATTTTCGTTCACTTCCGTGTACAGCAGATATTACTATAGCCAGAATGTTCATTAATGAGAACATTCAACTTGTCATTACCACAATCATTCAAAATGATCCCTTCCTGGTTATTTACATGTGTTCCCCATCCTGACCCCCTACACACTCTGTCTTTTCAATGCCAACAAGTTCGCTTCTCACTGCACACACATACCCTCTCCTGCTCCGAACCACCCGTCGCCCCACACAACTATCACATGCGAGAGTCAGAGTCGGAGTCGGAATGTTTTAATTGATCAGGCCATTTGTCCATACAATGGAGTGAATATGGAGTGAATATTCAAAATCAATAATCAAATCAAATCAAATCACATTCATACTCTCATGTCTTAACCTCAAAGTTTTGAACATGAAGAGTGACAGCCTTTCCATAATGCGTTTGTTCGAATTCGCAAGCAACAATGAAAATCTAAACATGGAAGGCGTCTATAAAACTTTCTAGGCAACAACTCGTGTCTAAGGTTTTCATACTGGTGACAAACAAACAAAAAATGGAGTTCAGTTTCCGGAATATTGGGACAAAATGGACAATTCGCATCACTGTTTGGGTAGGATGTATACATCAGAAAACGACATTTCAATGGAGACATTCTAATTCGAAATCTCGTATATACATTACGCTTCTTGATGTAACTGATCTCACATAAATGTAGACTTACTGAAAAGGACTGCTTGAAAGAAGCATACACGTTATAAAATGTATGCGACTCCAAAGACGCATGCCAGTCCTGCTTAAAACAGTCTGTAAGCCTTTCCTTGAAGCATGCTAGGAAGATGTTCACGTTACCAACCCTGAGCTTCCCAAACTTCCCCCAAACCAAACTTATACAGTACATTTCAAACTTTACATGCCCACGTTTCATAACATGGCGTTGCAAATTTAAAAGCATTTCATGGACCTTTTTGGGATATCGATCATTGTCCATCTGTACAAGACGTAACCAAAACTTTACACATTTGACAAAGGTTAATATATACAACGGATACCTGCCTGTTTCTAAAAAAATAACATGCTTCCGCGATTTTATATTCACACCCAGAAATCGTTTCAGAGCAAACAAATGGGTTCTTTCTATCTGTTCTTGATTTTGCGTCAAGCCCCAGATTTCAGCACCATATGTTAAAATGGGTTGAATCTGACAATCGAAAAGTTAAAAAAAAGAAGGCTGGAGAATGCTCGCCAATTGACCTCATCGTTCTTATAATTGCTGTAATTCCTTTCTTGGCCCTGTCTGCGAGATCAGACATCGTACATACAAAACTGAACCTTGTGGACAAGTAAATGCCAAGGTATTTGTACATATTCACAATTTTCAACTCATTATCATAAAAAAAACATCTTTCCCTTAGACATGGTATCCCCCATTCCAAAAAATGACAATGTTCGATTTTTCCGTATTTACAATGAGATCAAGACGTTTAACTGCATTAGACAGAAATATTCAACTGCGTCTGAAGACCAGTAACACTATCAGGTATTAGTGCAACATCATCAGCAAATAGGAGGATTAGTATTTGAATAAAGTCTGGCGTCAAACTGAACACCCATGGCGACCAGATTCAAACACATCTTTCGTCAGCTCATTTATAAAGAGCGAAAAAAGAACAGGTGAGCAAAACTCCCTCTGTTTCAAGCCTCGAGGGGGCACAAAAAAAAGCATCTGTTAATTCACCACCAACACGCACGCTTGCTTTGACAACATTATACATCGATTTTAAAGCACCGATGACTTTGCGTTGTAGGCCTTTTTTATGTAAGATAATCCACAACTTTTCTCTGCACACAGTGTCAAAAGCTTTGCAGAAATCTATAAATGCTACATACAATTTCCTGTGTCTCACGAGTTGCTTTTGTACCATAGCATAGAGAGTGAATATGTGATCTGTTGTACAGTAACCCTCCCTGAATCCAGCTTTCTCTTCACCCACAATTTCCTTATCGTCAATCCAGTTTGAAATGCGCTTGTTCAATACAAAACTATACAACTTACTACAAATATTGAGAAGAGAATGCCTCTATAATTGTCTGGAACATTCAAATCACCCTTTTTGTGCAGAGGCTGAATAATGGACAATGACGACAGTCAGAAAAATGCTGATGATCAAAAAGCTAGTTACAAAATTTAACAAGGAAGGCAATATTTGTCAATGCTATTGTTTTTTGGTAAAATTCCCCAATGAGTCGATATGGGCCAGGTGGCTTCCAAGATTTAAGTACTTGCAAAGCAGCTCGAATTTCTTCTGCTGTCATTGATTCATTTAGCGCATCACATTCGATGGTACGCGTCTTATCGAGAGGAACTGAATCGTCGTCACAGTTAATTATCACCATCATCACAAGGAGCATCAATATCACCAACTGCATTTGCAACAGTGTCTGGCACAGAATTAAACACATTATCAACATGATGAAACCATTCACTTTTTGTTACCGTATCTTGCACACCAGTCCTAGATTTCACAGAACAAACGGTATCCCAGAATTTTCTTGCATCATTTGAATTATCCTGTATTGAGTGCACAATCTTTTCTTTATGCAGTTTCTTTTTCGATTCTAGGAGGTCAAGGTCGACTGTGAAACATGGCGCAGCAAAAGTTTTTGTGGCTCTTCAAATTTGGAGTTTAGATGGAAAATACCAAGGTTGTAGCTATTGCATTGGTTTGAAATTTTGCTCAGTGGTAAATTAACTGTTTCTGGCGAATAATTCGAGTGAACATGATTGACCTAGGTCTTTGGAGAGCCAAAATTGGCCAATTTCATTGTGTGTGTGTGGCAAAACTTTTAAATCACACGAACACGAAAGGGAAAGAGAATGTGTTCGCACGTGATAACAGTGGCAAGGTGTGTGTCGGCGATGTGTTGTTTACATGGCTTTGCCTGCTGTTCCTGGCTACGCTGGCTTGCAGTATGAAACATTTAGTTGTGATGGCTGTGAGTTCTCCTTTCCTTCTACCGAACACCTTCACTGAAGAACTCTGTTTGGTGAGTGGAACTCTATTTACAAATACAGCGACCTATGATTGTTTACGAAACCCCGAACACGCGATGATTTTGTCGACTGTACCCTCTCTGTGCTTAGCGCTGTTCGCGTTTGCACTGCATAGGGTCAAA
This sequence comes from Conus betulinus, assembly GCA_016801955.1. NCBI lineage: Eukaryota > Metazoa > Mollusca > Gastropoda > Neogastropoda > Conidae > Conus > Conus betulinus. The sequence continues at coordinate 20,983 of JADBJO010002743.1, forward strand.
CTCAGTGGCGACGTCGAAGAAAACCCAGGGCCTTCACCGGACAAGACCAAGAATACCTCTGCTATGGATGAAGAACCAGACAAGGTGACGTCGGATTTACGGGATAATATCATCAGTCAGCTGGAGGTCAATCTGCAACAGAAGTTAGACAATATTTTGATGGTTATGCAATCTCAAGCCGAAACTTTAAAGAGACAGGAAAGATGTGTTGAAACAGTTCAGAGATGATCAGGAGGTGTTGAAGAAAAGCATCGCCGATTTGTGTCGTGATGTTAGCACTACAAAAGAGGGTGTTCAGCAAAATGTAGAGAAGATATTACGTCTCTCAAATCAGCAAGACGATTTGCTCAAGACAGTGTCTGACCTCGAGATGGAGGTAGATCGACTGGAGGGATTCTCCCGAAGAAATAATGTCAAGTTGTATGGCATTCCTGAGGCCCAAGCAGGGGAGAAAGAGGACTGTGCTGAAGCCGTGACACATGTGCTGAACACCTATGTTTCTGGCGCAACTTGGGGAGACGACGTTATTGAGAGGGCACATCGTCTCGGCAGATTCAACCCCCGCAACCCCCATTCCCGCCCTATCATAGCAAAGTTCCAGAGATGGGGCGATGTGATGCGCCTGATGAAGGACCGATCTGCGAGGCAGGACATGGAGCGAGACGGGCTGAGGGTGGCACAGGACCTGACTAGAAGACAGACGGCCAGGCTGAAGGGGCTACGTGATGAGGGGAAGACGGGTTTCTTCGTTAACGGCAGACTTCATGTCAGGGATCAGCGTGCTACGGCATCTAGACTACACGATCACCAGTTCGGTGCTGACAGTGCTGGCAGTCATGGTGGTGTCGACACACGGGGAACCCAAATGTGTTGACCGGTGATGTCACCCAACCAGATCTGGATCACGGGATGAACCGCGGAAATCCCGTGCGTGATGACAACAATGATCGACCACGAACCAGGGCGTCGACTCGTCAAACTAGTCTGAGCGACTTGACCTGGGGCAAGAGACAGAATAGTGCAACACGTGCAAACGTCGGTGACAATGTGGGAAAATAGGGGTCAGGCCGAGACCTACAACGTGAGGTCAGAACACACACGCTCGGCACACAGACACATGCTATTACACAGGCGCATGGAAATACACAGACAAATGATAATACACAGGCACATGGCAGCACTCAAGAACATGAAAATACGCAGATACATGGCGATACACAGGCACATGCAATGCACAGGTACATGATAATATTCAAACTGGAAACCTTACTCATTGGAGCCAAAATTGTGTGAACAAGAAAAAAATATTTTCAGTAACTGCTGGAATATAAACGGTTTAGTTTCTAAACTTACTGATCTTGATTTTGTTGATTACATAACATCTTTCGACATTTGTTTTCTTTGCGAATCGTTTACAGTGCCTTCCTTTGATTTTGATGTTTACTTTAGTGATTTTGTTGTTTTGCATTGTCCTGCAGTAAAGCTGTCAAATATGGGACGTAGTTCTGGTGGAACTGTTATGTTGATTCGAAAAACAATTTCTAAATATACGACAAAAATAGAAACAAAATGTGACAATATTTTGTGTTGCAAAATATCAAAGGAGCTTTTTGGTTGTGACAAAGATGTTCTTTTCCTTGGTATTTACAACCACCCAGTTAAGAGTCCATATTACGAAAAGAAAGATTTTGATTGCAACCTGCAAAACCTGGAACAGTTTATGATGTCTTTGATGGAATGTGGTGAAGATTTTTTTTATTTGATTGGTGGTGATTTGAATTCACGAATTGGTGATTGGTACCTAGATGTGAGTGTTGATGAATATTTTGAGGGAAAACCAGAAAATACTTTCGAAAGAAAATCACAGGATGATGTTGTAAATAGTTTTGGGAAAATGTTGATTCAGTTTTGTGCTATGTTCCAGTTGACGCCTTTAAATGGTTATGTGTGTTGGTGATGGTGATGGAAACTTCACTTTTTTGTCACAGAGAGGAAATAGCACCATTGATTTCTTTTTGTCTTCCGTAGATTTTGTACATTATGTTAAAAATATGTCAGTTGCAAATCGTATTGAGTCGCAGCATCTGCCTATAGAACTTACTGTTTCTGTTGCCACTGAAGATGATAATCTATGCAGTTACAGGGATAAAAGAAATATAGAAAAATTAAAATGGGACCCAGAAAAAAGCAGATATTTTTAGATTATTTAGTTTCCGGCGGCGAAGGAAGGCAAGCCATGGAAGAAGCAATAAATCGTATTGAGGTTAGTGCCAAATCCGCGCTGGGCCAGTTTGTGTCGCTATTGCTCACTGCGGGGCAGTGTATGCGACGAACGGTCCAGTTTGGGGGCGCGCGCAGCGTGTGAATAAATGGTTTGACATGGAGTGCAGGAAACTGAAACGTCAGGTCGTTAGTTGCTTACGCCGCTTCACCCCGTACACGTAAAGGGGAGGATGAGCAAGTTTTCCTACGAGAACGATCCGATTATCAGTCTAACTGAACGAAAAAAAGAAATGTTTATATCAGTCTGTTCGTGCTTCTCTTTTACAAAATAACATGATAGTTCAAAATTTTGGTCGTTAGTAAAGCAAGTAAGCCCAAGGATTAAAAATAACGTAACCATAAACATAGAAAGTTGGAAAGATCATTTCGCCGAGGTTTTAGGGCAACATACACCAATATCGCCAGGGCACAACGCTACTGTAGATGAAGAAGATATTTCCATTCATGTTCCAGAATTAGATGAAGAAATAACTAAGGAAGAAGTTAAATATGCAATTCGTAAAATAAAAACTGGTAAAGCTGCTGGGATCGATGAAATACCTGGTGAATTTTTGAAGGTAGCAGAAAATTTGATAACCCCCTTTCTTACTAAATTGTTTAATAATCTGTTTGATGAAGGCGTTTATCCAGATGAGTGGTCGCGATCAGTTATAGTCCCATTGTTTAAAAAAGGAGATGCAAATAACCCTGAAAATTATCGTGGTATTTCATTGTTAAGTATTATTAGTAAAGTTTTTACGTCTATTCTAAAAATAAACGTTTATACACATGGGCAGAAAAGGAAAATAACTTTTGCGAAGAACAAGCTGGATTCCGTAAAAATTATGAAACGATTGACCATATTTTTACTCTAGTATCTATAATAAAAAAAGCGGTTTACAGAAAGGGAAAATGTAAAGTGTACGTTGCTTTTATTGATTATATGAAAGCTTTCGATTCAGTCGATAGGGATTGCCTTTGGCTTGTTCTTAAAAAGATTAAAACCTCTACCAAAATGCTACGTATGCTACAAGGTATTTACGCATCGGTGCAGTCGTGTGTGCGTTGGGGGCAATGAAGTTTCTGATTTTTTTGACTGTCCGGCAGGTGTGAAACAGGGTTGCATGTTGTCTCCCCTGATTTTCTCCCCTGCTGATCACTGAAGTTGCCGATCAAGTGACACAGAATGGAAAGCATGGATTCCAACTTCTACCAGGCTTGCAGGAAATATTCTTGTTGTTGTTTGCCGATGATATCTGCTTGTTCTCGACAACTCCAGTTGGGCTTCAAAATCAGATAAATAACTCGAAAAGGCTTCAACTTCTTTAGGGCTCAAAGTGAACCTGAACAAGACGAAAGTAATGGTTTTTAGGAAGGGCGGGTTTCTGAAAAAGTCAGAAAAATGGTTTTTTTTCAGGATAAAGAAATCGAAATAGTAAACAGCTATAAATACTTAGGATTTACATTGACCACAAAATTGTCGTACGACATTGCACTCGAAGAATTCTCAGGACGAGCTAAAGGAAAAGTTGTACAGATCATGAAAACGATGTGGAGATTGGGGACTTTAGATCGATCTGTCTTTTTAAAATTGTTTGATGCTCAAGTGAAGCCAATGTTGTTGTATGCAGCAGAAATCTGGGGTCTGTCTCGTTTCCATTGCATTGAATTACCTCATCTGTTTGCGTGTAAACGTTTTTTTGAATGTGTCTCCAAATACCCCAAACACAATGACATATGGAGAGCTGGGTAGATATCCTTTGTATATAGACACAGCACAATAAGAGCAGTGCGATACTGGTTGAAGTTACAAAACTTACCTCTCTCAAGGCTACCAAAACAAGCATACGAAATGGATAAAATGAGATTACTACAAAATATAGAAAATGTTAGTTTTCAAACGAATTGGGTGCTTTCTATAAAACATTGTCTAGATGTATTTGGATTTTCTTTTGTCTGGCTAAATGGTGGGGCGGGTTGCGAGAAACTTTTTCTGCGTGAATTGAAACAACGTATGACTGATTGTTATAAACAAGAATGGAATGATAAGTTATCAAACAGCGACAGATATTCTACTTACCGCTTGTTTAAATCGTTGCTGCAGCCTGAAAAATATCTACATGATATTACTATTCCGAGATTTCGAAATATTTTTGTCAAGTTTCGGCTGGGAGTAAGCGATTTAAATGTCCATAAAAGATACAAACCCAACACTAAGAACTGTCCATTCTGCAATCAGATCGAAAAACGAATTACATTTTTTGCTTCATTGTCCATCTTACCATGACTTAAGAGAAAAGTATATTTCACCCTTCTTCAAAAACGTTTATCAGTCACCGCTAACCTTTTTATTGCAGAATGAGAAAAGAGATGTAACCCGCTCTGTAGCCATGTTTATTTTTATGCAATGCGAAAAAGAGAACTACTAGAAATGTCTTAAATTTAACATTGTTAGAGGAAATGTTATACCTGCTTTTTTCGTTTTTTTCGCCTCTCCTACACAGGAAATGTTTTCTGTTTGTTTTGCTTTGTTCTTCCCACTCTCTCACAAGTGGCATGTGTGTGTGTGTGTGTGTGTGTGTGTGTGTGTGGTTATGATTGTGTGTGTGTGTGGATGCGACGTGCCCTGGTTTTCACTTGAATTCTATTTTTGTTCATTATTGACCTCCTTGCAGATAGGTCGGTGGCCTTTGCAATTAAAACTTTCAGTTCCATTTGAGCGGACTGGCTATTGACGGGGGTAGTGGTGTCCACAGGCACTGGCCCTGAGTCTCGTTCCACTTGTCCAGACATCAACAGAAGAAAACGTAAATCAGGTGGAGGGTGCAGGAAAAGGCCATCAGATGATGAATAAGGTGTTGTCTCAGAAAACAATCTGGGTGACCGAACAAAAACTGTCCCTGGATCAAAATGGAATCATTTCTCACAGTCAGAAGAAGAGCCTTGCCACACACACACTCAGCCTGTGGTGAACAGATCCTGTGCATACTAACCCGTGCAGGTAGATCGGCACACTGTACACAATCAGTGTCAACAAAACAAGCCAACTGAGTGCACCTTGCAACAAAACGGTTCACAATTTACACGGGATTTCACACGGTTTGCCTTTTTCAACTGCAAGCTGCCCAGTATCGGTGCAAATGTACCAATAGCCCTGCGGTATGATTCAATGTCAATCCCCATGATCCAAAGAAATGAAATAGAATAAATAAAGCACTAAGCAGGAAAATTGAAAGACAAAACTTCCACCATAGTCTTCAGCACACCACATGCAACCTATTCGTACAATTTTCAAATACTTATCAGAATTGACTTCGAGTAATTAAGCAAAAACACGCTGCAATCTGAGAATGATTACAAAAGAAAAAGAAAAACTTGCTTCCACGTTCGTGAACACAAACTCACTCCCCTATCACGTGCAAGAGAGAGAGAGAGAGAGAGAGAGAGAGAGAGAGAGAGACTTTGACACTTCGATATTTTTATTGCACCACCAAAGAGGTCTTTTGACAAGGGGGGAAGGGTAACAGAACAATGATATTTCCATCTCCCTTTCCTGCAAACAAATAGTACACATTCATTCCTAATGTGTATTAAATCAAAGGTTAACAAAAACAAATACATTCGTATCATTTCCTTATGTCCTCACGCACTGGAGTAATGCAGTATGGTTAAAAAAAAATTCTGAAGACTGACTTGACCATCCACTCAATCAAATGATGACATTGTATCTGACTGATCTCTTCCACATGCGATGAATGATAATATCCATTCAGATATCTCTTATAATGCATTATGTTAAATTTCATTATCCTTCATCTGTCTAATTTTCAATGCTTCCGCGATGAATTTCACAACTGATTTAATTACAAGTTCATCATTTGATGATACAATGACAGCGACATTTTGTCTTTTCGCTATTCTAACTGGAAAAATACACAATTTATCCGCACAACATTATAAGCAGTACAGTGGAACAGAAAGTCTTCTTCGTTATCAATAATATGTCTACATGCAGGAGAAGGAGATTCTGTGGATGCTTCACATTCAAACCATCTTTTGTTCGCATTAAAACCTAAAGTTCTCAACCTAAATCTTGCGTAATTTATTCTGTGCCATTTATCTGTTATGGCATTGAGGAACTTTCAGAATGAAACACATTCTTAAATGAGAAAACACCAGCGATATTTTTCTTTACTTTCCATATCTGAGTGCCAATTCTGTTTAAAAGAACAAATAAGCCTGTCTTTAAATTCCGC